>SMDT01002625.1:0-422290 GCA_005392925.1 Aquilaria sinensis | reverse complement strand
AGAGAAGGATGCAAATAAGAATAATATGGGATATATAAAATTAATTATTATTATTATGCTATATCTTACAATAATTACTATTATAGTAAGAGTGGTAGTAGTAATAATAATAATAATAATTTTAATAATAATAATAATAATAATTGAGGGTAATAATAATAATAATAAACCCAACAAGTTTAGTAATAATTATAATAATAATTATTTAAATAATGATGTATTGTTCGATGACAACAAAGACAAGAATAATATGACTACGAATAATAATAACACTAATTATATTTATAATTTATAATACTAATAGTATTGTAATAATAATTATAAATAAAATAATAAGAATGATTTTTATAATTATATAAAATAATTACTATTATACTAAGAGTGGTAGTAGTAATAATAATAGTAACAATAATCATAATAATGGCGTATTAAAATAATTATTATGAAACTTAGAATACTATTTAAATAATTATAATAATAATTATTTAAATAATTATGTATGGTTGGAAGATAACAAAGACAATAATAATATGACTACGAATAATATAATAAAATCATTTTTAAACTAATAATAATACTAAATAAACTAATCATAATAATAAACCCAACAAGATTTGTCGCAATAATAGTTATCTATACTATGGATGGAATGCCATCTTATGCTATGTATATTTTGGAGTTATTAATATTTGGTGTTGAATTTGCTTTCGGATTTGATGTGCATAATAAGCATGACACATGAAAAACTATGTTTGTAAAATTTGAAAGATGTGGGCTTCTCGGTTGACATGAATTAGAATGCCACACTTGTTGAACTCACACACCCTAAACACTTAAGTATAATAGTGTCTATGCCTTGCTGTTGTTGCATGTAACCTCATCAGCCTGTCCTTGAAATGCAAGTAATTGACTATAACAAGTGGACATACCCTCCCAGGCCTTAGCCTCATGAATAGTAGAGTAAATCAAGTATAAGAAGTATGGCCGAGCCATAAAGAAGTAAACCACTATAGTTGTGTTAGAGGTACCTAGATGATAGTTCTTCGAACTATAGATGAGTAGTAGTAAAAATATTAATTTTAATTCAGTGAAATATTAATGCATGGCATTAATTATAATATGTTGTCTATTAATATATAATTTCCATTGGTAGGACTCCATGGAACAAGAACGTAGTTGGATGTATAGTAGTCGTTATTTACCTGGGCGAGTTGGGTACAAAGAGGAGTGGGAGACAGGGGTTGAGCAGTTCATAACATTTGCTTGTAGTAATCCAGGTCATATGGATGGGAACAAAATTCGTTGCCCATGTCGGAGATGTAAAAATTTGAGGTTTAAGGATTGTGATGATGTTAGAGTGCATCTATATAAGTGCGGATTCATGCCTTCTTACACTAACTGGACAGCTCATGGGGAGCCGTTTAAGGACCCGTCTGATCAGCCGTTTGATAATTGTGGTTGGTATGAGCATGCTGAGTGTAGTTCACATGTAAACCCATATGTTCGAATGATATTTGATGCAGTTGGACCAAGTTCCCATCAGAATTTTACTGAAGTCGATGAACAACCTAATGAAGGTTTTAGACGGTTTTCTGATTTATTGTACTCGGCGACTACACCTCTTTGGGATGGATGTGAAACGGATTCTAAGCTATCTGCTACAGTTCATTTGTTAAATCTTAAAGCAGAATATCATATACCAAGAGGGTGTTATGATGGTATTGCGGCCTTGATGAAAGAGACACAGCCAAGTGACAGCAAGATGCCGTCGAATTGGTATGAAACGAAGAAATTAGTTTCACAACTTGGTCTTATGCATCTAAAAATTGATGCTTGTGTTAACGACTGCATGTTGTTCTGGAATAATGATAAAGATGCTACACACTGCAAGTTTTGTGGTGAATCTCGGTTTAAGTAGAGAAAATGTGGACGGGGTAAAGATAGAGCAAGAAAGACCATGCACCATTTACCACTAACTCCTCGTCTTCAGCGACTATATGCTTCACTTTCAACTGCAGAGTACATGAGGTGGCACAGTGAGCATCGATCCGAGCCAAATGTTTTAAAACATCCTTTAGATGGGGAAGCATGGAAACATTTTGATTCCACATACCTGTGGTTTGCTGCAGAGCCCCGAAATGTTCGCCTTGGTGTATGTTCTGATGGTTTCGTTCCGTTTGGAAACTCTGGTAAACAATATTCATGTTGGCCGGTCATCGTTACACCGTATAATTTGCCACCGTGGATGTGTATGAAGAAACCATATATGTTTTTGACTTCATTGATACCGGGCCCTCGGAATCCACGTCAGAACATTGATGTCTATTTACAACCTCTTATTCATGAATTGAACCAGTTGTGGGAAGATGGTGTCCAAACATGGGATGTTTCACTTAAACAGAATTTTCAGCTCCGTGCTTCAGTTTTGTGGACCATCAATGACTTCCCGGCTTATGGGATGTTGTCAGGTTGGATGACTCATGGGAGGTTATCTTGTCCTATTTGCATGGAGCAAAGTAAAACCTTCCAACTTGAGCACGGGAGGAAAACTTCCTTCTTTGATTGTCATCGACAATTTCTCGAGTTAGATCACCCATATAGAAGAAATAGAGTTGGTTTTAAGAAAGGAAAAATTGAGAAATCATTGCCTCCTGAGCGTTTTCCGCCTGAAACAATATTTAAACGCATCTCAAATTTTCCATCTGTTGTTCAGAATGGAAAGGTTTTAACCATACCAGGCTATGGTAGAACGCATAATTGGTCAAAAAGAAGTATTTTCTGGGAGTTGCCTTACTGGAAGAATAATTTAATCCGCCATAATTTGGATGTGATGCATATAGAAAAGAATGTGTTTGACAATATATGGAATACAGTGATGGATGTGAGGAATAAAACTAAGGACAACGTTAAGGCTCGTAAGGACATTGAGATGTTGTGCAGTCGATCAGAGCTAAATTTAATTCCTCAAGCCGACGGTCGAGCATTCAAACCCAAAGCAACTTTTACACTAAACACACATCAAAGAGCTGATGTGCTCAATTGGGTTAAAACACTTAGACTCCCAGACGGGTATGCATCAAACCTTGGGAGGTGTATTGACAGTAATGTAAGTCATATGTCTGGTATGAAAAGTCATGATTGTCATGTAATGATGTAGAGGCTCCTCCCAATAGCCCTTGAAGCGATACCTGAAAATATCTGGAAACCGTTGACTGAGTTAAGTCAATTCTTCCATGATTTATGCTCTCCAGAGTTAGATGTGAATCACATGGTCGAGTTAGAAGCAAATATTCCTGTAATACTCTGCAAGTTGGAAAGAATTTTTCCACCTGCTTTTTTCGATTCGATGGAACATTTGCCGGTTCACCTACCTTATGAAGCCAAGGTTGGAGGACCCGTTCAGTATAGGTGGATGTATAAGTTTTAGCGTTGTATGCATGACCTAAAAATGAAGGTATCAAATAAGGCTCATGTAGAGGGTTTAATTTGTGAAGCGTATCTAATTGAGGAGACCTCAACATTTTGCTCTTACTATTTTGAATATCATATTCCACATATGGCTACTAGAGTACCTTGAAATGATGATGGTGAACAAAGACAATATTGTGAATCGGTGTGGGCTATCTTTAGATACCCAAGTCGTCCATATGGTGTATCGAGATATTGATATCTTGATGACAATGAATTGAGGGTTGCTACTGCATATGTCTTACTGAATTGTAAGGAGGTGAAGCCATACCTCGAGTAAGTACCATAACACATATTTCCTTTATATATTCTACTTTAATAATAATACTTTTCTTCCTTTATACACTTGCATAATCTAGGTACACACTAAACGACCTCTATGTATATCTTCTAGTTTGTTTGTTGACGAAGTGCATATGCATGCACCAAATATAGCAATGTCAGACCTAGATGTGTACATTGAGAATAGCTTTGGTACATGGCTTAGAAACTATGTAAGTTACCTACACTTTCAGCTACTGTCATATTTTGCTTCTCAAGGGAAAGAAATATTCATAAAATTTATGATATGTAACTAGGTGAATGATGTGCGCAACAATATCACGGGCCGCTTTTTGTGGGATGTTGCGTGCGGGCCATCACGTTGTGTCGAGACTTGGCCTGTTTATTTCATAAATGGGTACAAGTTCCACATTAGCGACTGGGGTCGTGACAAAGCAACATTTAACAGTGGCGTGTGCATAAGGACTTCAGGATCAAGTGAGATTGAATGTGATTTTTATGGGGTGTTAGAAGAAATCATTCAACTTGAATATCCTGGATGGCCACAGAAACATGTTGTATTGTTTAGGTGTGCATGGTTTGACCCTACTCCAGACCGTGGCACTCGGGTCCATAAACAATATGGTTTAGTTGAGGTTCGTGATGGTCGCCGATATGGGAAGTTTGACCCGTTCATTCTTGCCTCCCAAGCTGATCAAGTTTACTACACCCATTACCCAACAAAGTCACGTGAAAAAACAGGGTGGTTAGCCGTTTTGAAAATCAAACCTAGACGCATCGTTCATTATAATGTTAATGACATCGATGATGCATTTCAGGAAGATTTTGAAGGTGGCCTGAACAATCCACCCATAATTATGGATGACCCAATCGAGAATTTAGCTGAAACAGGAGTGGGGGAAGCTGTAGACGATGACATGACGAACAGGGAAGAAACTTTGGAACATGACGATGAATCTGAGGAAGAAGACGCCATTGAAGCAAGTGATGAAGAAGATGAATTTGAATCTGAGGAAACTGAGAATAGCGATTCAGAGGCAGGATCTGAGGACGATGACGTCCATTGACTTTCATGTTAACGTGCGATTACTTATAAAATGTAATGTGAACGTGGAATAACTTGTAATCATAATTATGAGTACGTCTAAATTGACTGTGATGGGTGCATTTGCAAGAGCAATACTATTGGGCATAATTAATATTTGTAAAATGTTGTAAGGTTTTTAATCAAATTGCAGATGCCACCTAAAGGAGATGCGACGTATACACGTCGCCCAGGGAAAGGCCTACTTCAGCAATTCAAAGAAGCGATAGCAGAGCCACTTTCCAGACATGAAAGGGCAGGCCAATCGCATTCCCGACATTCAGCTTCGCGGCCTATAATAGAAGAAGATGTTCTTCCACATCCCACCCCTCGTACGGATGATATTGGCATTCCTCCACTCGGCCGTAGTGCCAGTCGATCGACTCCCGCACGTATACCTTCATCCGATGGAGGGAATTCCATTGGCCAGTCAGCGGTATCCGAAGCCCCGCATCAGGGTCGCTTACGGATCACACCTCACGGTAACACGTAAGTAATGTATCATTTCAAAGAAGAATAGTTTATGTTACATGCAGTTCATTATCTTCCAATGAAAACAAAATTGATTGTTTTCGAACATGCATTCCATATAGCTTCCTTCCATCAAGAGCAACACGGATGGTGACTAGATGCTTCACGACACACTTCAAGGGACATCATGATTGGACGAGCGCAAGCCCAGCAGATATTCAGGCGTGGTGGCGCGTATTTGAGGTTTGCACTTAAAGTACACATTGAATTTTCAGCTTTACAAATCATGTAGATAACTAGCTAGACTCCTTATATTTTATTTAATGTCTAGGGTTTATGTGAGTGGGATCCAGCCCACCATAATGAGGTCTATCGCGTTTGGCATATGATGGCGGCTAATCATTACAGAGGGACGCTGGGTGACATTCGCCGCGAGAAAAATCCTGAGAAACGGCGAGCACGGGCATCATTTATGACCGACGCACAGTATGCAGCCATGGAGGAATGGTGGGCTACACCGGAGTTTCAGGAGAAATCGTCGAGGGGTAAGACAATACGAGCATCATCATCACAGTCGTCTAACTCTACTGGTGGATGCAGTGCTACTTATGCAGGAGGATCTGTTTCAATTACAGAACACCGAGAGCGAATGGTAAACGTTATGAAACTCTTTTACACATAATTCAACTTATTTATGGTGTAATAACTTTATTCATACTAACAACCAATGTAGCGTGAAAAAGATCCGGAGAAGAGGGACCCTGGCTTGTTCAAGGTTATGCAGCAAACTCATAAGAAAAAGAGCGGGGAATACGTCAACAGGCGTACTGAAGAAGTGGCGGTAATAATCATGTTATATTAAATTAGCTTTTTACATACCAATAAATATCGACTTACTAATAACTGAAGTTGTACCCTTATGAAGGCAAAGGTAACTACTGAGATCGAGGAACAAACACAGCAAATGGAAGAGGAAGGCGTCGCACATGACATTGATGAGGCAGCGATAATGAGTGCAGCTGCAGGTGGAAGGAAGAAAGGGCGTGTATTTGGGATTGGATCAGAACAACATGTTGTGCTTGGACGACGACGACCAGGGAATACTCCTGCAGCACATGTTGATGTCACTCAGACGCCGGAGTTCACTGAACAAGTTGAGCGAGTGGTTGCGGAGCATACAGCACAACAAGCATCATATTATGAGCGGAAGTTGGAGCGACTGAAGAGGAGACAACGAGCGGAGCTAGAGTACATATGTCAACGAGTTGGAATTCCTCCGCCCGCGCACCCTGACAATGATATTGATGCCTCGGGATCCGATGATGACTAGATCAGGTATATCACTTTACTTTGTGTGTTTATCAACAAACAAACACTTTTTAGGAGAATGGAACTATGTAATTTCAATTATGTATGTTTTTATGTGGATTTGTAACTATATTTGTGTCATGATTTTGTAATTTCAATTGTGTATGTTTTTATGTGGATGTTATAACTATATTTATGAAATGATTCTGTATTTTCAATTCTGTATGTTTTTATTGAGATCTACAACTGCATTTATGCACGTGCACTGGTTCAGAATGTGATTACATACGATACGATCAATTTCCAACGGCCGTAGCCGTTTGACGTTTAATCACACGCATTCAAAATGGAACGAGAATGCACAAAATATAAAAAGCTTGATTTCCAACGGCCTTGGCAGTTGGAAAATCTTCCAGCTACCAACTAAATTTTCCAACGGCCTTTTCCAACTGCCAAGGCCGTTGGAAAATGGAAAAAAAAGAAAAAAAACTGAGCCATTGGAAAATTTCCAACGGCTAACAGTTGGAAATTCCAACGGCTCTCATTTTGGCCGTTGGAAAATTGACTTCCAACAGTGGGTTTTCCAATGTCTTATTTCCAACGGCTTCGCGTTGGAAATTTTAAATTTTCCAATGCGAAGCCGTTGGAAATGGCCGTTGGAAAAAGTCTGTTTTTTAGTAGTGCAAATTAGCGACAGCATTGACAAATTATTTCTTTAAACATGTTTATTGATAAATGAATAGCTATGTTTATCCATTATTTAGTAGTATAGAATCTCATTGTAGCTTTGACTTATTGTTAGAATAAATGTACTATATTTAAAATAATTGTCATTACTAAAATGTAGTAACAGCTCTATGTTGCTAAATTGTAGCGATGAATTGCCCTCGCTAATTTACTAAAGATTAGCCATTACTAAATTTTAGCGACAGCTTAATCTTACTAATTTAGCTATAGTTAGCAATTGCTAATAATTAACGATGAATAGCCTTTGCTAATGTAGCAACGGTGAGCCTTCACTAATTTGCCATTATTTAATATTTATCATATGGCCTTAAATTTTTCACATTTTATTTTACTTATTGTTTATGTTAAATCTACTTCAACGAAACTAGTTATGCTTTTATATGTCACTTATTTAATTGTATAATTGCAAATTTTAATTTGATTTATTCAAATTACAAATCTCTTAATATTTTTTAAGTAATTAATAAAAAATCTAGTTAATAAAAATTAAATTCATTTGAATTGGTTTATTAACATATAAGGCTTAGCTATTTTTTAATATTTTATCATCTTATTATAACCTAATGTTACTAGAAATAAGTTAATATGTTACTAAGGAGCGAAGGCCAGAAGTCGCTGGTTTTACTGAGAGCATGCCGTCTCTATAGCAAAACGACGTCGCTTAAGTCTGTTTAAGTTTCCAGGTCGTTCTCTCCTGTCCGGACGTCAGCTTGACTGCTCCAGTCTTCGCACGCTCAGACTTCTCCTTAGTCGTTCTCTGCCTCGCCCCCTCACGTTTAGTTCCACGCACACACACTCTCGGTCTTCTTCTCTGCCCTCTCGATTTCAAACGAACTAACAATGAAGGCTAAGGTTTGTGAATCCTGTGATTCCGCTCGAATGAAGCACAAGAACATGCGATTCCGCCGGATTCATCTCTGATTCGTGAGGATTTGGCGCAACTCCTCTCTGATTCGGCGATTCTTCTATGGTGCATTGAGAGGTTAGTACCTCTCTGATTCATCACGTTTTCTTCCCTTCCTTGTTTGGTTCGAGTCTTGGAAACTGAAATTGGTGGCTTCTGGAACAGGGAATGGGGTTTGTTATGGAGTTCGCGGAGGATTTGAAACTGAGGCTGATGGAGGACCCGAAGGGGAGGGATGGGAAGTTCAGGGAGCGGCTGTATGAGAGGAAGGATCGTTGCTGGAAGATGAAGGAGATGTGGAGTTATCCAATCCGGCCGTAATGCTCAGCTGAGATAGGACCCTCAGATTAGCCAAGTGCCTGGGCGAAGGGACCTTTATGATGAACTTCTTGAGAAGACCTATGATCCCTCCAATTGATTCATGTTAGTTTTTCTATCTGCTGTTTTCTGATTCTTGATTTTTGGTTTATAAAATGTCGGTTTTGGTTAATGCTTTTTGTGTTGCTCTGTCGTGGGTTTTGAAACATTTCAGATTAGATTTTAGAATAATGTTAATCAACAATGCTATCACCGAAGTGAATCCTGCAAAACCTACATAAATTGGAACTGTTCATTAACTGTTTGACTATATAAAATTCACTTTTGCAGATGTAGTAGTCTCAGTTTGATTCTTAATCTGTTTCGGGTTTGATGAACTAGAAGTGATGTAAATCAATCTCAACCAGGAGATTAGGTGAGTGCATAATAAACAAATAAATCACGACACTCATATGGATTGAGTTCCTGGAAACAGGCTGAGGGTTTTCTTAAGTTGTGCTTTTGATGAGAAGAATTGAGATTATTTGGTCATCATTCATGCTGGAAACCTTGATTAGTTAAATCGTATAGCTTAGTTTAGATGTGTTTGTTGGGATTCTTGGCTTCATTTGCTATCCCAGAAAATATGAAACTTTTTATTTTTATTTTTATAGGACATGTTCTTTCGTTAGCTTAAGCGTTCTTATAGGGTTTTGTTAAGTTAAATAGAGTATTGATATTAATTAGGGCGATTATAGTCTGGTTTCTTAAGTAGAACCTATTAAGATTGGTACTATTAATTAGCTGCCTTAATATTTATGATTGTTTTTGCATGTTATGCAAATTGGGACTCCGTTCCTCTATGCTTCGCCTACTATAATGTGCCGTTTGATAAGAGATTTCTGGTTAGCCCAAACAAAAATTATATTCTTAATAAAGGCACGTCCTTGCTTGGGTGGTTGTTAACTCTTGTTCCTTGCTTGGGTTGGTTCCCTATTCAGTGGATTCACTACTTGTTTCTTCTCTGCTATTCCTTATGCGGTGCTTTATTGATCATGAGTGATGTTCTCTGTTCTTGCACTTGTTTCTTCCTCTCATATCTATGGTGTTGTCCTATGCCCTGTGGATGGAGATTGCATTTCTCTTGTTTATTTTCCTGGTCCCCAGTGTAGTGTTCTGTCTGTATTTTGTTTTTGTTTGTTGTAGTGTATGTTCTGCCTGTAGGTCATTTTCAGGTTCTATTGTCTTGGTCTGCTCGCGTGCGTTTCTTTCCTGTTTTGTTGCAGGTTACGAGTCTTTGGTTGTTAGTTTTTCCTTTCTGATTTTTTTTCCTCCCTTCCTCTGTGCCTGTTAAGATTTGTTGGTGCTCATGTATTATAGGCTTTCTTTAAGGTTTTTGATAGTACTCAATAGTTGGATGTTGTACAACTGCATTTTTCTATTTTCATCTTACTGTGCTAAACATGGTCTGATGTAATATAATAGGTTGTGGTAGTGCACAAAAACTTATTAGACGATGGCATGAAAACCTACGGAGCATGTTAAACCTTTATATTATATGAATGATGAGGATATTATGTATTCTTCTCTACGAGCCAACATTAGAATGTGAATTCTTTGTTGCTGCATTTGGCTTTTTGTATTCTTCCTTTTTCCCTAAGACATTTGGCCTTTTTAATTCTTACCCCCTTTTTCCCTAAGAAAAAGTTTTAGTATAGGTTCCTTCATGGTATTGATACAGTTTTATTCCTGCAACTTGATCAGGTTCCATCCATTTTGGGTGTTACTTTATCTGTTAAGGATCTCCTAGAAAGACTTCAACCGGTAATACATATGAAACTGCTCTCCTCTCTGTCTACCGCCTTCCCTGTTCATCTTTTGCAATTGTGTCAAGCTAACTCTTGTTAGTATTTCCATTTTCCACTTTCAGAAATTGATGGATCATCAGCAATTCCTCCTGCAGTCCTTCGAGTGCTGAATAATCAAGCCTGGAGAGGTATATACTTAATGTAATTGTGGTTATCGACATGGAATGTTTATGATTTCACTTAGTGCTTAGTTTTGTTCCCAAACTGGGTGACATTAGGGTAGCATTGTATCAAATGTACTTGGACTATTATAGATAAGACTAGGTTTTTGGCACCATACATTCTGACATTGTATGCGTTATAAATGTCAAATGCTATGTTTATGTGTAAATCATATTTTGGATTAATGAGAAGTACTTCTGTTTATGTTGTTGGAATTATTTTAGATTAACGAGAAGTACTTATGTTTATAGTTGTTGGAATTGTATGGAACGGGTGGGGTGTTTGAGGTGTTTGGATAAACTAGTGAAAGCTACGCGTAAAAAAGTAGAGACAGTAAGAAGTAACAAACAATCACAAACTAGCAAACGCTTAATGTAACAAACTAGCAACGTTAAGAAGCCACCTAGAATAACAAACAAGCGATGGTCACTCGTCACAAAATAGCAAAGGTAACTTGTCACAAACTATCGACGACTAGTAGTCACAAGTTAGCGACTATCAGCCCTTGCTATAGTAAAAAACGTAGTGACAACAAACCGTCACAAAGCACCAAAGGCAAATCGTTATAAATTAACGATGACTAACTGTCACAAAATAGCAAAGGCTGATCGTCACAAAGAAGTGAAGGCAAACCGTATAATCACTCATCACAAAATAGCAAAGGTAACTTGTAACAAACTAGCGACGGTCAGTAGTCACAAGTTAGCGACTACTAGCCCTTGCTACAGTAAAAAACTTAGTGACAACACAAAGTAGCAAAGGCAAATTGTTATAAATTAGTGATGGCTAACTGTTATAAAATAGCGAAGGCTGATCGTCACAAAATAGTGAAGGCAAACCGTCACAACGTAGCGACGACTAATCGTCACAAAATAGCAAAAACTAACCATCACAAAGTAGCAACGGTCAATCGTCACAAACTAGCAACTGTCAATCGTCACAAACTAGCAACCTTCGCTATTTTATTGATGGCAAATCGTCTCTAAAATTTCGGTAAACGTTGGTGCCGGTAAATAAATGGCCGTCAATATTGCGAAGGTCAATCGTCGTTAGTTAGTGACTGCAGCCATCACTAATAAATTAGTGGCGATTGATTTAAAAACGGACATATTAGCGACAGCTATGGCTACATTAGTGACGATTAGTCATTGCTAAATCTATTTTTTCTCATAGTATCAGTGTTGAATGGATCCGACAAAGTTAGACAGGGCCAGCTTTATAACAATGGTGCGGGTTGTTGGTATCAATATTGATCAGAGCAAAGGACATGTTTGGCTAGGTGTTGCAAAAGCAAGAGCATATTTTATTTCACATAGTTTTATTTATATATTAAAGTGTTTGCAAATTACATGACCTAAAACAAAGTTTGGCCAATTTGTTGTTTTTCTTTTCTTTTCTAACAGAAAAATGGCATTTACAAGTTGCATGACTTTTCCTGCATTATGACATTGGAAATTGAAACCCGAAACAAAGTATTTAGGTAGTTGTATACTATTATATGTCATAGTGGGTTGGCCCTCTGGCAGGCCAGCTATCTATCTTTGCGACTGTATGTGTTTTGAAAAATCTAGAAGACAGATGTGGAGATTGGGCTCCTCTCTTTGATAGATCTCAACTAAATAAATTTTTTCAAAATGTCCTTTATGACCGTCTTGGACATCAGAATTCCACGCCTTTTTTGGGTTGAAAGAAACAAACCACAGCAAAAAATTCCGAACCACATATTGACTAGAGGTTGCAAATGAAAGTACAAAGAGTAAAAGTCAAAAAATTTGAAAATCCATGTTGTACTCTTCCATGGCTATTTTCTCTTGAACTTCTTACCTGAAGTTATGATTTCAGTTTCAGTGCATAATTAGTGAAAATAATTAAATCGACTTTATGCACGAAAGGCTTGGTATATTCGAGGTTTGTAAGGTTGGTTTGTGTATGTCTATATGTATACATTCACACATATTGTTAGCCTAGGTATTTGGTTGTTTTCCTTTTCTTTATATTGCATTTGTTAGGACTATACATACATACATACATATATATACATTAGTTATTGACAAGTTCTGTGAAAGTGAATAAAGTACCTGTAATTAGTGTAAATTTATTTAATAATATATTTTAAAATAGATTTTTCTAATATGTTTAGTAAAAAACATAATACGCATAAAAAAATACAACTTAATGTAAATATACCCTTAGTTTTTATTTGAAATAAAATATATAGTATTATAGTTTATCCAAGTTTTTTAAAAAATAGTAACTTATCTTGAATATATTAGCTATCATGTCCTCTTAGGAATAATTTTTATAATTAGCATTAGAGCTTTAGGTAATTTATTAAAAGTGAAAATTAAAACTGTTAAAGCAAAAAGTTAAAAACTACCTTTAGATAGATTTTTTTGAAATTCTAATACTAATTGCTAATGCAAATGCCAAATGAGGTCCCTAGCAGATTAAAGAATAAAGACCCCACAAAATTTACCTTTATATTTATTGCAATAAATCATTTTAATTTTCAAAGTGGTTATTTGCCCAAAAAATATTAAAATTATATTAAATTTTTTTAATAATTAAATAAATAATACTTAATAATATATTTCAAAATTTAAATTTTTTAATAAAATTATTAAAAAACACAATAGGCATAAGTAGGAAAAATAAAAAACAGACACCATACATATAAAAAAGTATAACTTAATGTTAAATATAGTATTATTTTTTATTTGAAATAAAAATATATAGTACTATATTTTTTCCAAGTTAAAAAAATCACTAACATAAAGAATAGGGTAAATTTTTTAGATAGCCCTTAACCTTCAATTATGCTCTTCCTTTTCATTCTTAACCTATTAGAATTCTCTTTTGGTTCTAAACATTTTAAAATATTTTATATGAGTCCCAAATTATATGAAATATATTAACTCATAGTGACTATGTTTATGTAATATCATTTTTTTGAAATTATTTTAATCTGTCTAGCAATATCTCTTGTACAAATTTTAATTGAGAAATAATTTGTTCATAATTAAATAAAATCTTGCATTATCAATTTTTTATGTATATGAAATAGTTATTGTGTACAAGATGTGCACTAATTATGTAACAAATTTTGGTTTAGTTAGCAAATCAAACCTATTGGGATACATTAAAATAAAAAATTTATTTTAGAATGAAAAAATAACAGACAAAGTTTAGGATAAAAATTAGCATAGGTAAGTAATAGATACTAAAGGAGACTAATTTTTTCAGCAATTTGATTGCATATTTTATGAGTATATTTTATCTAATTTAAAAACAAACAAATTGAACTTTATATTTGGGGTAATTCTCATGGTGGCACCTTACATCTTTTTTTTTTTTTTGTTTCATCTTGAATGTAGGTACTAATTAAATATATAAAATAAATATTTATCCATGAATGTACTTTTAAGTGTTAATAAAAATATTTCATTAAAGGTAAAGGGTAATGAAATTGATAAAATTTTCCAAACATAAATAAGCTACATGTAATTACTGCAAATTTATTTAATAATATAAATATATCTTATTTTTTATTTGGAATAAAATATATAGTATTATAGTTTATCCAAATTTAAAAGAATTGGTAACATAAAAAATAGAGTAAATTTTGTAGATAGTTCATAGCTTTTAATTTATGCTTTCACGTCATTCTTAATTTATTAAGTAATTGTATTTAGGTGGCATCAATTTTTTAGATTATTTTAAACTATCTAATAATTGCTCTCTAAAAAATTAGAA
The DNA here is from genome assembly GCA_005392925.1 of Aquilaria sinensis. NCBI lineage: Eukaryota > Viridiplantae > Streptophyta > Magnoliopsida > Malvales > Thymelaeaceae > Aquilaria > Aquilaria sinensis. Next base: position 407,946 of record SMDT01002625.1, on the reverse strand, counting down.
CTAATAAATAGTTTTTTTACAATTAAAGAAACTCTCGCATTATCAATTTTTCCCATATAGGAAAATAGTTGTACACAATATATGCACTTATTGTACAATAACTTTTTGTTGGGTTAATGAATTGCACCTAATGGAGACAAATTAAAATGTTTTTAATTTTCCTAGAATGAAAAGAGAACAATAAAAAGTTTAGGACATGATTTAGCTCACATAGGATATTGATCAAGGAGATTAACTTTTTCAGTGTTAATTTCATATTTTAATAGTTTAGTATATCTAAGTTAAAAAGCAAACAAATTGAAGGTTATATTTGAGTACTTTTCATGGGGTAACTTATATTTATTTTTTTTATCTTGAATATATTAGCTATCATGTTTTTGTTTAGGAACAATTTTTGTGATTGGCATTAGAGCTTTAGGTAATTTATTAAAAGTGAAAATTAAATTACTAAAGAAAAAAATTTAAAAGATACTCTTGGATAGTTTTTTAAAAAACTTTGATACTAATTACTAATGCTAATGCCAAATAGAGTCACCAACGGATTAAAGAATAAAATCCCCAAAAAATATATATTTATACTTATTGCAATCAATTAATTTAATTTATGAAGAAGTTATTTCTCCAAAAAAATTTTAAAAGTATATTGAATTTTTTACTAATTAAATAAATAACATTTAATAATATATTTTGAAATAAACTTATCAAAAAACACAATAGGCATAAACAGAAAATACACACACACACACACACACACACCATAAACATAAAAAAGCGCAACTTAATGTTAAATATACCATTATTTCTTGTTTAAAATAAAATATTTAGTCCTATATTTTACCCAACTTAAAAAAATTTTGCTAACATAAAGAATACGGTAAATTTTATAGATAGTCTCTAACCTTTAATTATATCTCCTTTCCATTCTTAGCCTATTAGCATTCTCTTTTGGTTTTAAACTTTTTAAAATATTTAATCTTACTCCTCAATTATATGAAATCTAAAATTTACTTTAAAAAGTTTAGAAAGCTAATTAATAAAATATATAATTTTTGTACTTTGAAAATTCATGTTTGCATTTTATTGCACATAGAACGATTCATGTAAATTTCTGCTCACTTTTATGCTTTCATGCTTACTACTTAATTAATTTCTTCCTAATTTTTATTTTTAATTTATTATTAATTATTTTTAGTTATTGTTACGCTTTTGAATTAACCTTAATGCTGTTGGCAAAGTTTTTTGAGTTAAAAGCAAACTAAAATAAAGATGAATGGCTTAAGTATAATCAATAAGGAAATATTTTAAAAACTACACTTAGGTGGGAAAATAATTTTTAAAAGTATATGGGTTTGTTCAAAAACTCACCTTCCTATCTCGGATGTCAAAGTAAGCAAATCCAAAGTTTAATCCTTAAATAAGAAGACGGGGGACAACAACAACAACAACAACAACAACAACAATAATAATAATAAGTCCTTGGTGTTTGGGACACATAATGTAAAAGCCCTACAAATACTTTCATTATCTTGGATGTCAAGGTAAGTAGATCTAAAGTTTAATCCTCAAATAAGTGTGTTATTTTTAAAATTATTTTTAAAATATTTGTTAACAACCAATTTTTTCCAGACACTTATTTTTTTTTAGTTTAAGGTTAGGAAAATTAGTTTAGGGGGCATTTTTGTTTTAGGGGCAATTTGGTCATTTTGGTCATTTTGTAGCTTAGGACGTTGATAGGATTACGTGTATTTTGATTATGTTATTATTTTGAGTTATGAGTTTTTAGGAATTTAAAATGGTCATCTGGGGTAAAAATAAGAATTAATTTAGTTTAGATACTAAGGGGTCCTAGAGGTTTTTGGGGTTAGAGTATGAATTGCAGGTTTTTAGAAGGGTCTAGGCAAAATTGAAAAGTTTGGGACAAATTTATCAAATCTTCAGAGTTTTAGGAAAATCTTGAGAATTTATAAAGTTCTAGGCAAATCTAAGCATTTTACAAAGTTTTAGGCCAATTTGACAAATCCTAAAAGATCTAGGTTGAATTGCAATTCCATATAAAGTTGGAGCCAGATCAACAGCTTAAGAGTTTTTGTGGACTTGGATTAGCAGGCAAATGAGGCAAAAAAACCACTAATCTTTTTATCTTAGTGTATATCACCAACTGTATTTTTTTTTACAGTTACATTGCCAACTAACATTACATTTTTAGTTGATATAAGCCACTATCATTATGTTTGTCCAGCTATATGATTATGTGACAAATTTTGATGATGTGGCAACATATGTGGTTGTCTAATTGGCAAGCTTTTGTATAAAAAAGAAAAAACACCTAACTTAACTCCTAAACATTTGTTCAACACTACAAATCCCCCCATAAACTTTCTTTCTTTTCTCTTCCGCCATCATCTTCCTCATCTCCCTCTCTTCACCCAGCAACCCCTCCCATCGACACCCTTCTTAGCCTCATGAGTCTCCAAGTTGCCCTTGTTTCTTGTTGTCGATGCCTAAATTGGCAATTGAACCTTAAATTCCCATATGAATCAATCCAAAAAACCACAAAACTTAATCCAAAAATTGATCCCATATCTAATTGATCCTTGTTCGAGACACCATGTAGGATTTCGTAGATAGGATCAATCTGAGTTCGAGGTGCCATGGAGGATTTCACAAGGAATAGAAGAAAACAAGTCCAGATTTTTGGGCTTTCTGCAATGAGTTCGAATTAGTGTTTTTGCTTGTCACCATTATTTCATGAGAACGCCACCATCATTTTTGCTGGTTGCCCAAGAGTGATGTCAGGAGCAAGATAGTGATGCCATAGGCAAAGGTGAGATCATGATGCCAGAGGCAAAAGCGAGATCGTCACTAGAGGCGAAGGACTTCAAGGAGATGTTTCAGCAATAATTTCTAGTTTAGGAGCCTATATACAAAAATTAAAATAGTTTGGGAATAAATGTTGTAATTTACCAAAGAGGATTGTAAATATGTGGCTTTTTTTTTCTAACCAAGACAGAATATTCTTAAGAAAAACAAAATATTCTATCAGTTAGTTCGTTAGTAGCTAATTTGTCTATTGTTTTAAAAGAATAATGTTAAATTTAACTCAATAGCAAACATAAATATATGATTTAACTATAAAAAGACTAGTGGTTGATATGCGTTGAGTTGAAAAGATTAGTAAGCTTTTTTATCCTTTTTGCCTTGATTACTATTTAGATGAGATGTATTCTAGAAGATTTAAACCTCTTAAAATTTGATTTTTGATAAGACTCAAGATCAAATTTGGTTGTTAACCACTTTAATGGCCCTTTCACTGCAAATAGGAGCCATTATACAAGAAAACAAGGAGGGAAATTCGAAACCCTAAGCTCCAGCCAGGAAAAGGTCAAACTGCAACCTTGGCCCCTGATTTCGCCACCCATCTCCCCAAAAACCTTAAGCTTCTCCACCTGCCGTCGTCACCACTGGAGCTCTCCCCTCTATTGCCCGGTGCCTCCATACGCCATTCTGGTCGCCGTCAACGGTTCTAGTCTGCCGCCGTCAATCGTCGCTGCTCCCTGTCCAAGCATCTGGAAGTCGCCGTTTCCGTCGCCCTTTGAGCCCGAGGCACCACTCGTCGAATCAGCATCGCCGCTCAAGGAATCGAAAGAGATTCGATCGTGACCCGACAGCAACCGGTAACCCGACCCGTTCATGTCCGCATCTGCCCCGTCAATCAATTGGCTTTCGATATAATCTCGGGTTAGCCCCCTGTTCTGTTTATTTCATTCATTTAAGTCACTAACGTTTTTTTTATTTGCAGATTAGGGATACATCACCTTTTTTTTATCCTTTTTTTTTTGTTGGTTCTTTTTTTATTTGCTTATTTGGGGATGTGCCAATTAAATTTCTTACATCACGTTGAAACATAGGTTAGGATGATTATTTTTTTTTCCTTTTCAAAAAGTTTAATTTTAATTTAATTCTCAATGCGTATAAAAATCATCCTAGAAAATTCAATTCAATTTCGCAAAGGTTTAATAAAACCCTAGGATGAATTTAGGAAGATAGTTAACAATAAAGTCCAAGATCTATATCCCGCTAATCCAATAGGATATATGGTTTGGATAATTACTTAAAATCATTAAAACAAATTATAAATATAAAAAGATTTAATATCCATATCTGGATGATCCGATAGGATTTATAATTTGGATTGATAATTAACTAAAATGTTTAAAAGATAAATAAAGATAAAAAAGTATATGAAGTCTTTAGGTTCCTTATTTGAGTGGTCTGATGGGATCCATGGTTTGAAAATATTAAAATTACATAAAATAAACAAAATTAATGAGTAAGGCTTAAGAGTCCATATCTAGGTGGTTCGATTAAAATCCATGGGTTGAAAAAATATTTCAAAGCAAGCACAAAAAATTTAAATCAAACTAATGTGGCAATCTTTGAACGTTAAAATAAGATTATTTTAATGTAACCGTACTTTCGAATCCCATGTGCAGATAGATTGATGGTGCCTTCTAAAAGCATGTTGCTACAATATTTGATATTAGTCCCTGATTAGATGAAATTTACAAATTCTGAGTAACAGTGTTTTTGTAACATCAATATTTTAAATTGTTTGATAATTTCTATCATAGAAATCTAAAGAGAGAAATATTTTTTTACAATTAAATAAAGTCTTGCATTATCAATTTTTTCATATAGGAAATAGTTATTATGTACAATGTATACATTTATTATGTAACAACTTTTGATTTAGTTAACAAACTGAACATATTGGGACAAATTAAAAAATATATATTTTTTAGAATGAAAAGATAACAAAAAAATTTTATGATAAAATTTAGCTCATATAAATTATAGATACTGAAGAAAAACAATGTTTTCAGTAATTTGATTGTATATTTTATTAGAATATTTTATCTAAGTTAAAAATAAAAAGTTTGAATATTATATTTGGGATAATTTTCATGGGAGCAAACATCTATTTTTCTTTTTGTCTTCATCTTGAATATAGGCACTAATTAAAAAGACAAATAAAATATTTATCCATAAATGTACGTTTAAATATTAATAAAATATTTCATTGAAGTTAAAGGGTAATGAAATTAATAAAACCTTGTGTTTAAGGTCTTGTTTAATGATAATATTAAATCAATGAAGTTTGTTCCAAAATTAAACTTAAACATCTCAATGATGGATAAAAATTTAATTTGATAGTTTAATGAAAAATTTGAAACCTCTAGTATCTAATATCTAAAGATGATTTTCCAACAAACAAATGTGTAGGGCCGTTGGATAGTCCGGATGAACTTTTTCAATGGTTTTGCATTAGAAAATGCAATAGATTAAAATATGAGGTTTTAAATGAAAAATAACTGAAAGATTGATGTGTTTTGAAGAATTTAGCCATTGCCCTAAAATAGTGTAAGTACAATAATGGGTTTATTTAAAGTATTACAATATATTGAATTTTAATGACAAAAAAGTGGTACAATATTTCGGGACCTTCATACTTTTTAAAAGTTATATTTGATTTGATTCTCTTTCTTTATTCAATGTTGTAGGAATGAGTAGCATTTTTATGACCAATTTTATGTTTCTATTATTTCTTAGGGTTTATGACATCTTTGAATCGTAAGATACTATTTAACTCATTTTTAATTAAAATAAAACATCTATTGTCTAAAAAAAACAGAGCATGAAAGTTCGTTTAAATAAATATCATAGTTATTTTAGGAACCAAAAGATACAAACAGCAACACGTGGCGGATATGGAGGGTGCTATAACGGGGTGCAGGGTGAGATCATGAGATGCAGGTTGAATGGCCCTCCTAGCAAGATAAAAGGGAAGAAAGGCACTTGAAAGCCTGACAAAGGCCACGGCAAGAAATCAGATGATGTTTTTTTCTCTCATAAAAAAATAAACCCTCTCCATGTGATTTTTTATCTTTTCTTCGTCAACTTGTCCTACCTGTCTGAGACCTCGGATTTCCTACTTCCTCCTACATAATTAACTCTAACCCATATCCTAATTTACTCGGGCTTCTAATGTTGTTGGCAGTAAGGGTGAAAGAAATCTACCAGGACCCGAAACCTTATCCAAAATGCCGGGTTAAAATCTGGTTAGAAAGTAGAAAAATATGATTTCAGTCAACTTGAACCTAACCGGATTTAAAAGGATGAAAAATAAATTAATTTGAGTCCAACCTGAACTAACCCAATTCCCAAGCCTTAACAATATCTCTTTCAATCTTTACTCCAGCCCATTTTAGCCGAACCCATAAACTAACTTCCTAGTTCTTACCCATAAACTATTCTTAGCCCAACCCGACTCCTTTAACCCTAAGTTCTAACTTCCCTTAATTCCTTCAAGCTAACCATTAAGTGCCATCTCCTCTCCATCGTTTCCTTGTCTCCTCTGAAACAATCCACCGTCCAACAATCAATTCATTGTCGCTTCTGAAAGAGACCCCAATCCAGTGGTCCCTTCTTCATCCCATTTGAAAACAATCACTATGAAGAAGATAGATAGCCAACCTAAAAGCTCCAAACTTCATTACATTTCTCATTGTCCCATCATCGATCATGACCAGACCTATGGTAGACTAGACCTACAAGGTGCGCTTCTACTTATGATAGTGGTTTTGGATAGCCACGATGGAGGTGATCTAGCTTAAAACATTGGAGGAGATGCCTAAAGGCTAGAAGATCATCGACAGCCAACCTCAGGCTTTTTTTTTTTTTTTTTTGCATCGAGTGAGGTATTGTTGCTGACAGAGGGCGAGTAGGAATAAAGCAGCAAGGAAGAGTTGGCAAGAGTGGTGATGACTAGGGAGTCATTAGGTAGCCAAATGGTCATCGAAGCTTAGTAACCAAGGTTTTGCCGACAGCTTTTTTGGCCTCTAGTCAATTGCCAAAAAGTTAAAAACCAACCATTTACTGTTTAAATCCTCGATCCCCATTTCAATTTTCTATTGTAATGATAATATAATCATTTTTCAACCATTGAATAAAATTCTTGTGCTAAAAGCACATTAAAACATTAAAGAAAAAAACATTGGATTTAGATAAAGCTTGTCAAGATTGGAATCCTACCTTAAATCATTTTTCTCTTTACAAAATTGGATCATAGATAGTAAGATGATACCAAAAATCTATAAGCCCTTATCTAAAGACAGTAATTCATATAGAAAATCAATTGCTTTAAAAATTTAAGTGTAATAATAATAATTACAACAACTACAATGCAATATAATAACAACAATAATAACACAAGTCCAAATCTTTTGGCGCCCCCTTCTACCATCTTCCTCACACTCATTTACCATTTTCGGCTAAATTTGGACTCTGACCCCGATCTGGCTGGTTCTATATCATCCACTTTATTTCTTGACTGATATTATCCAAACTTATTTATCGGATTTTATGGTTGATACAATCTCATTCAAATCATAATTTTCAAGAACAATTTGAGACTCTCATATTATAGATCTTTAATTAGAAACGGATGGTGATAGATTTAACTTTCTCTTGGATTTCATCAAAATCCCAGTCCTATTGGAGTGTCTTGACTCACAGTTTTTTTGGTTGTTAGTCGGTCACTAGAAAGTGAAAGACCAACCATTTGTTGTTTAAATTGCCGGTCACCATTTCAATTTTCTGTTTTAGTGATAATACAATCAACTTTTAGCCATTGAATAAAATTCTTGTGCTAAGAGCACATTGAAAACATAGAAAAACATTGGATCTAGATCAAGCTTGTCAAGATTGTGATTCTACCTTAAATCATTTTTTGCGTTACAAGATCTGATTATAAATGGTAAGATGCTACAAAAAAATCTGTAAGTCCTTATATAAAGATAGTAATTCATATAGAAAATCAATTACGTTAAAAATTTAAGTGTAATAATAATAAGAATAATAACAACAACAAAATATAATAATAACAATAATAACACAAGTCTAGATCTTCTGGCACCCCCTTTGACCATCTCCCCCACCTACATCTGTTGTTTTTTTCCAGATTCAAACTTTGATCCCGATTTGGCTAGTTCTCTTTCATTTATTTCATTTCTTAATTGACATTATCCGAACTTATCTACCAGATTTTATGGTTGATGGAATCTTCTTCAAATCTTGATTTTCAAAGGTGATTCGTGACTCTCATATGATAAATCTTCAATTGGAGAAAACAGTATTAGATCTAGGTTTTCTCTTGTGTTCATCAAAATCTCAGTCCTATTGGGATGTCCCGATACTTGGTAACGGATATAGAGGTAATTACATAGAATAAAGTCAGCCTTTATTGTTTTAGGTTTTATAGATAGTCTTTTTGCTTTTGTAGACACTTTTTTTCAAGGCTTTGATCCTTAGTTGTTTCTAGCACTGTCTTGGTCTAAGTTTTTTTTCAGTTATTTGTAAGTTCTCCATTTTAGATTTATTCTAATTTACATAAGAGATTCAGCTTAATCCGATTTTCTTCCTTTCATTCGATATCACAGGAAAAAGTAATCTTTTGGTGGCAAATTTTATGTTTCTTTTTGTCCTTTAAAGTGTTATATTGTTGTTGATTTGTAAGATGTCATTTAGTTTACTTTAAATAGGAATGAAACATCTTTTGTAAAAAAAAACAATAATAACACAAGTTCAAAAGAAATCCTTAAAACACACATGAAGTGATCCATCCAAGTAGTCTAAAACAACACTTTTTTTCATTAATGGATAACATCTTATTTTTTCTTTTTTTAGTTTTTAATTTTATTTTTGATAAAATCTTTTAGAGTTTTGAGCCTTAGGGTGTAACCCAACTTTTTCTTGCAAATAAAATAAAATAAAATAAAATATTCGAGCTAATAAACTTTGCCTGCAAAAATCGGTCAAATCTATTAATCCTAGAAAAATTACTACTATATTCTAAAAGCTGTGAGCCTACTATTGTTCATGGAATAGTAAACTACAGTATTAAGAATTGCAATGTGAGTTGATAAAAGATAGAATTTTTTAGTGAAATATTTTTTAAAAACAAAAAAAAAATTGATGGTTTCAAAGCATGTATAATATTGTGTTCCACAATCTTATATTGTGATCATAATTATTCATTTTAATGATAAAAACATAATACCAAACCTAAAATTGAAATAAATTTAAATTTTAATTGATTACATAAATTTATGAGTGAAATCTTTTTATTATTTGTTATTTGTATTTTTTTTAATTCTAAATTTATTACTAAAAAAAACACACACACCACAAGGTGCAGGCCAACAAAATTTTGCTATATTCTAAAAGCCGAGAAGGTTCACCATGCAATGAACAGTAAACTACAATGTGTTTGCTGATTTATCCTTGGATGTTTTTGTGAGTTGTAATGTAGATCATGTCGCTCATGCACATTATCTAAAGTTTTTTCGTATTCTTTCTTAATTCCTAAATTATTATTATTATTTTACTTAATATTGTGACATTATGTGACTACTGCAAAGTGTAAGCTTTACACCTCTCGTATAATTCTATTCAGGGAAAGGCATTTAGTTGTCGATAAAGTTGGCAACTTTTTGGCAAAGTATTCCACCGAATATCCGACTGAGGGCATAGGTTGAAGGGCAAGGAAGGTGCGAAATTAGATACCCAAAGGCGTAGTGGGGGCTGGGAGCCAGAGCGATCAAGGTTAGGCTGCCTCCCAAAGGAGACCCCAATCATGCAATATTGGAAAATAAGAAAATATATATAATTAAGGATGGCGATCTACAGCACAGGTGTGCTTCACCAAAAAGCAAAATTGTTCCTTGCTCGCCGAATCCCAACCCAGTCAAATCAAATCAAAGCTATATGTGTGTGTGTACAATAACCAACCAAACCATAATGCAAACTCAATCGCTAATATTCACTTTCTAGTACTCCACAATTAGCTAGAAACTGGTCAAACAACGTCATTATATGATAAATAGGTTGATGTGACTAAATAAATAATGGTATCCAGTGACACCATACAATTGATATGCACAACAGGAAGAAACAGTGGCAAAAACTCTTGTTACATAAGTTGTGTCATTGCCGTGTGACTAACGAGCAACTAGATGTCTCAGTCGATTAATTAGTGGGTCAGTTAAATTTGTGCGATTGACACTAGTAGTTGCATAATGGTGCAACTAAATTGGATTATAATTATATAATAAATCTATTTATAATTATCAAAATTGGATTACAATTAATATAATAATTAAAAATTTTAATTGATATAATTAATATGATGATTATTAAAATTATTAAAATAATTTTTTCTTAAACATAATGTAACCTTAATTAAATAAAATTAACACATTAGTTTGTACTAAAATTAATCCAACAAAATTAACACTAAAATTTAGTACTAAAATTAATACTGAAATAACCACCAAAATTAACAAGAAATTTTATTACTAAAATTAACACTAAAATAACACTGAATTTAATACTTAAATTTAACACTTAAATTTAAACTAAAATTTAGCACTAATATTAATAGTAAAATTCATCTTAGAATAAAATTAACATATAATCCACCAAAATGTAAAGATATAATATACATACAAACTAGCAGTATAATTTCAGTGAAATTTCACCAAAATCTCAACAGCACGAAAAATAAACCCCAAAATTTGAGCAACACTAAAAATAAACACCAAAATTTTTCCAACACTAAAATTCAACCGAATTAATTCCATATTAAATAAAAAAAACTAACAATAAGATTCAACTTAGAAGAAGAATTGAAAAAAAAAAAAGTTAAAATCTTACCAAAATCAGCAGGTGGCATGGCAGATGGCTGAAACATGACCGGTAGGAACAAGGAGCAACAAGGTGGAAGAAGTTGAGAAGAGATTGTGAGAACAGAGATTATTAGAATGAAGTGAAATTCGGTTGAATGGAGATTGTTAGAATGATGCAGTGTGAAGACAACAAAGCTTCGGTGAGAGAAAATGAAGAAGTGGAGAAGTAGAAGCAAAGATGGAGAGCAGAGAAAGAGAAACTGGAGAAAGAGGGGAAATGAGGAAGCAAGACGAGTACATGAGGAAAAGAGAGTTTGTGCAACTGAATTTGTAACTAACCTTTTTTCTTTTTTCCACTGATGTATGACTGAAGGAAAATATATTTAATTGATATAACTACTATGCAACTAACAGGAAAAATATATTTAATTTGTAACAATGGCACATGACTAACAAGAAAATATAATTAACTCATGCAACTACCATGCGGCTGACAGATTAATATTTTTAAACAAGCAATTACCATGTGACTAACAGTATAATATTTTTTAAATGATGTGAATGCTGTGCAACCGAAAATTTTAGTAGCATAAAAAATGGTGGCCTATGCCAATGCGATTGATATGAAACTGACATATATCATGCTACTGACATTCAATCGCATAAGTCAGTCACATTTTACAATTTTTCTTATAGTGAACTGTGTTGTGAAATCCATGTGATACTTGCCACTTTGGCCTCGACACCAACTTATATATATATATATGTACACCACAATTAGAATCATACACATATAGGCTATAATCTTTTGTGTCCTAGCATTTTGCTGGGGCTCTTTTAATAAAATTTCTTGAAATATTGTTCAATATATGTATATGTGTGTGTGTACACTAGTCTATTGATTTCAAGCGTTTGATTATAGTTTGAGTTTTAATCTGTGGGGAGCCCCCGCCCCTTGTCTTCTTAATTTAGGGCATCCATGATCCACCCATATGACCCCTTAACCCTGCAATGTTTTTCACTGATATGTATGCTTTTATTATTCTATAATAATCTTTCATGCCTCTCTCACCTCGGACCATATATATATATATATATATATATATATATATATATATATATATATATAGATATATATATATATATATATATATACACATCTATATAATCAATTTACCAACATATATGATCTAACTCCACACATATTTTACTGTATTCAGAAGGTTTAAATTGTTAATTTCGGTGTTGGTTTCACCGCACTCTATTCATCTTTTTTCGAATGAGTATTATGTTTATATATACATTATGTAAAAGAAAAAAAAACGTTCCTGTCTGCGTATAAATTAATTTGGGAAGCTTAACTGCGAGCCCATACATTCATATATACATACATATACATGCAAAAGGGCACAATGACAGCGAGGCTAATCTTGTTGGACCAAATTCTTGTAATCCGGAGCTTTGTTTGCCCCTTTTTGATGGGTGGGATGTATTTCGGTAGAATGATGGAAAATCATTATTTTATTTTTTTCTCTTTCTAGAAACATCACACCAGACTTTCATTATTTTATTTTTTATTTAAAAAAAAACAAACAAACATTCGTTTCAGGAAAGCTGCGGAAAAACGGCTCTTTGGGCCTTCTGGTTTACTAGCTTATTTTATCCAATACCTAAACTTCTGAAAAAGTTCTATACAATGGGAACAAGTTACATATAATAACAACTCAATTTTGTACAATATTAATCCAGTTTCATATGATAGAAAACCATGTTCTTACAATATTTAACAAACCATTTTTTATAAAATAGGAACTAGTTTCGTACAATATCAATTTATTTCCTCACAATAGTAACTCAGTTTTATATAATAGGGATTCAGATTTATACAAACTCATGTTCATACAAGAAAAACCTAATTCAGTGTAAAAATAACTCAGTTGTGTGTGTGTGTGTGTGTGTGTGTGTAACAACTCTGCTTCATGGAAACAGTTTCGTAAAATAAGAATCCAGATTCTTACATCGGACTTGATATTTTATACACATTACAATCAATTTCGTTCAAACATACGTGCCACTTTTAAAACACTACCCTCATACAGTAGGATCCATATTAATTTATAGAGCAACCAAAGAAACTAAAGATCAAAATCAATCAATGATTCACGCTACAAAATAAAACCCAGCAAGAATCTACAATACAAAATGATTTTGGAAAGGTTGGTCTAAATCTTAACCTTGGCTTGAAGAACCTAGCCTCTTAACTAGCTAAAATAATGAAGCCTAGCCACAAATTGATTTAAACTCATCATAAAATCAAGGAATTAGTTGACAAAATCAAACTGACAAATGCAAACCCATTGCAGTGGATATATTGAACCATCTAAACAAGATGATGAGAATGATAAATAAACTCACAATAGCGAAAATGAGGATCAAATTGGGGAGCAAAAATGTAGAGAGATCGGAGAGAGAGAACAGAAAGCAGGGAAAGGGAATAGTGAGCACATGAGTGTTTGAAAATGAAAAAAATGAATTAAAATCATTATGATAATTACTATTGCTATACATAGATAAATCTCATAATGTCTTAATTCAGTTTCTATATTTATTATATTATTTATTATACATAATCTAATTAAATTGATTGGACTTATCATCTTCTATTATACATAATCTAATTAAATCAGAACCAAGTGGAAGTATATAATCCTTTTCTTTTGAGGGAGAGCTAAGAATCTCGTTAATGAGAGTTCAAAGCAGCAGATAACCAATCTGGATAAGGAGAGTCCCAAATTACTCTACCTAAAGAGCAAAGGTCCTTTCTCACTAATGTATAAGTGATCAAATTTGTTGAACATCTACAAAATGAAAAAGCATAATGAGGAAAAGATTGACCTAAGGCACAAGACTCATTTAACAATACTCTAAAGTAAAATAAAGCTGGAGATGAACCATGTTGTAGCTCTGAGATAAACGAAGAGAGTTTTGACTCCAGAGTCAGGGAAGGTAGTCCAAAGTGTCTTGCCTCTTTTAAACCCCATATAATTGCTAATGCCTCCGAGTATAATGGATCACCTCCCTCATAATGCATCCCGAAAGACACAACAAAATGCACTTCCTGTTGGAAGAAGTGATCTAATGAAATAGGAAGACACTGACGTGGAGCAGAAGTGTTAAAAACTAGGAGAGTTAGTTTGGATAAGAATAAATGACCAAGTCTTTAGTTAGTTAGTTTTCTTGTTTCCTAAGTTTCAGCTATGTTTGTTATTTTTAACGTTCAAATGTTCTGGTTACTTAAGGCGAGATTGACAATCAATGAAAACACAGCAGTTGCAAGTATCTTCAAAACTTTCTTGTTCTGTCATTTCCTTACATTGTGGTATCAGAGCCAGGTTGCAATCCTTGGCTTATCTCCATTCGTTCTATCATTCATTCGTATCTGAGAAGAACAATGGCAAATGCAGCTGCTGGAAACAATTCAGTAAATGTTTCGCAACCTTAAACACCCTTATTCAAAGGGGACTCTTATGGATACTAGAGTATCAAGATGAAGACCCTCTTTAGATCTCAGGATCTATGGGATCTTATAGAGCAAGGTTTCAGTGCTGAAACCTCAAAACAAGGAGCTTCCAGGGAGCTGATGAAGAAAGATGCGAAAGCCCTCTTCTTCATTCAACAAGCTGTTGATGAATCTATCTTCTCTCGTATTGCTGGAGCAGCTACAGCCAAGCAAGCATGGGATACTCTCAAGACTGAATACCAAGGATCAGCAAGAGTGATCACAGTGAAATTATAGTTTCTAAGAAGAGACTTTGAAACTGCACTCATGAAAAATGGGGAGTCTATTCAAGACTTCTCGGGAAGAATCTCATCCATGGTCAGTCAAATGAGAGCATATGGGGACAAAATCACAAACGAAACAGTGGTTGGAAAGATACTCAGGAGCCTAATGTCCAAATTTAATCATGTAGTTGCTGCCATTGAGGAATCAAAAGACCTTACCACACTCTCAATTGATGAACTGAAGGGGTCATTACAAACTCATGAAGCCAGAATCAATAGAACAACTGGAAAAGAGGAAGAGCAGGCCTTTGAGGTTCAGGGGGAGAAGAGCAGATCCTCTCCACACAGAGGAAGATGAAGGACTTTCTACAGAGGAAAAGGGCGAGGCAGATCAGTCCAATGCACATACTGTAAAAAATATGGACACAAAGAAGATGTCTGCTGGAGCAAAGATGATCAGGCCAAATTCACACAAGAGGTTGATGACAGTGAAGACTATTTGTTCATGGCTAGTGAGGAAACCAATTCATGATCAACAGAAATATGGTATTTGGACAGTGCATGTTCAAATCACCTAACTGGAGAGAAGAGCAAGTTTACAATGTTGGATGAGACATACAAGGCTCAAGTCAGACTTGGAAACAACAAGCAAGTACAAATCCAAGGGAAAGGCAATGTGGTAGTATGTTCAAATGGCAGAAAAAGAACAATTAAGGATGTTCACTATGCACCAGGTTTGGCACACAATCTTATTAGTGTTGGACAGTTTGTGGAACATGGTTACTCAGTCATATTTGAGAATGACCTGTGTTGTGTCAAGACCAGTGCAGGCCACAAGGTGCTGGAATCCAACATGACTGATAACAAGATGTTTCCAGTGAAGTTTGAGTGCACAGACAAGTGTCTAATAACATGCACTAAGAGTAATGACTCTGAAAAATGGCATCAGAGATATGGACATCTCTACATTCAAGGACTGAAACTTCTGGCCAATAAAGAAATGGTTACAGGACTACCAAGCATTGGAGAACTAGAGAAAGTGTGTGAAGGATGTGCCCTAGGGAAACAGACAAGAAACCTTTTCCCAAAGGCAAAGCAAAAAGAGCCAACCAGAAGCTGGAACTAATCCACACTGACATATGTGGACCCATGAGGACAGAATCACATGCTGGAAGTAAGTTCTTCCTAATATTCATTGATGATTTTTTTAGAATGAGTTGGGTTTATTTCCTTAGTCACAAATCTGAAGCATTTGAGCATTTCAAAAAGTTCAAAGTTCTGGTTGAAAAGTAGTGCAATCAGAAAATAAAAATCCTAAGATCAGATAGGGGGAGAGTTCTGCTCAAAGGAGTTCAACAGCTTCTGTGATGAACATGGGATCAGTAGAGAATTGACAGCTCCTTATACTCCAGAACAAAATGGTATTGCTGAAAGGAGAAACAGGACAGTGGTAGAAATGGTAAGGGCCATGATGCAAACCAAAGGACTGTCAAATGAATTTTGGGCAGAGGCTATTGCAGTTGCTGTGTATCTACTCGATCTCTCTCCAACAAAGGCAGTGTGGAACAAGACACCTTATGAAGCCTGGTATGACTCAAAACCATCTATAGCACATTTAAGAATCTTTGGATGTATATGTTATGCCTTAATTCCTGTAGGCAGACATAAGCTGGATCAAAAATCCAAGAAATATATCTTTGTTGGATATAGCATGAACTCAAAAGCATATAGATTGTTTGACCTAGAAACGAAAAGCATTGTGATTAGCAGGGATGTCAAGTTTGATGAACATTTGAGCTGGAAAGAAGAGGAAAAACTAAATGGCACAAAGATGGACATTGAGGAAGATTCTACTCCAGTGGAGACAGAAGCTGTACAAGGGACACTTGGAGAAGAATCACCTGTCGTGACTCCATCAACAATTCCTGAAGGATCACCATCTTCATCAGACAAAACAAAACAAAGACTCTAAGGGAAATCTACTCCTCAACGTATGCAATGTTTGCAGGAGATCCAACTGATGTGCATATAGCCATGAAAAATGAAGTCTGGAAAGAAGCCATGACAGCTGAGATTGAGGCCATAGAGAGGAATGGTACATGGAAGATTACTGACTTGCCTCTAGGAAAGAAGGTGGTAAGCTTAAAATGGATTTTCAAAACAAAATACCATTCAGATGAAACAGTCCAAAAATACAAGGCAAGGCTGGTGGCGCGTGGATACACACAGGAGCAAGGAGTTGATTTTGAAGAAACATTCTCACCTGTTGCTAGATTCAAAACAGTAAAAATGATTCTTGTAGTTGCAGCAAAACATCAGTGGACAGTGCTTCAATTTGATGTGAAGTCTGCTTTCCTCAATGGAGAATTGAAAGAAGAAATGTATGTACAACAACCTCAAGGATTTGAAAAGTCTGGAAAGGAAGAGAAAGTCTACAGGCTCAATAAGGCTTTATATGGTCTGAAACAGGCGCCTAGAGCATGGTATAGCAAAATATATGAGTTTTTTCAAACTCATGAATTCCACAGGAGCCCCAAGGAACCCACCTTATATCTAAAAAGGAATGGTCACAATGTCATCATGGTTAGCCTGTATGTGGATGACATGATCTACACAGGATCATCACCTCAGCTCATAATAGAATTCAGAAGATCAATGATGGAAGAATTCGAGATGACTGACATGGGGACTCTCAATTATTTTCTTGGGCTAGAAGTACAGCAAACCAAAGAAGGTATCTTCATTTCTCAGCAAAAGTATGCCACAGATGTACTGACACAGTTTAACATAGACAAATGTAAAGCTGCAACTACACCAATGAATACAAATGAGAAGCTGAAAGCTCAAGATGGAACTAAAATGGCAGATTCAATAAGGTTCAGGAGTTTGGTTGGTAAGCTGCTTTTTTTGTCTCGTACTCGCCCCGACATAATGTTTGCAGTGAGCCTGGTGTCAAGACACATGCAGAATCCTACTAAACATCATTATGGTACAGCCATGAGAATACTGAGATACATCTCAGGAACAAGAGACTATGGCATCTGGTACTTAAAAGATGCAGATTTAATTCTAGAAGGGTATACTGATAGTGACTAGGCTGGAAGCCAAGAAGATAGAATGAGCACTAGTGGAAATTGTTTCAGTCTGGGGTCTGGACCCATATCTTGGCTATCCAATAAACAAAGCACAGTGGCTTTATCTTCAACAGAGGTAGAATATGTTGATGCCAATGCTGCTGCATGTTAAACTGTTTGGCTTAGGAGATTGTTACACGATTTAAATCAATAACAAAATGGAGCAACCACACTTTTTTGTGACAATGCCTCTGCTGTGGCCATGACAATGAATCCTATTTTGCATGGGAGAACAAAGCATATTGAAATCAAGCACAACTACATAAGAGAGTTAGTCAATAAGGGGGATGTAGAAGTGAAGTTCTGTAGAACAGAAGATCAGATGGCAGACTTGTTCACAAAGGCCCTACCATTTGGAAAGTTTGAAGATCTTCGAAGAAGACTATACATTGGCTCAATGGGGATTGTTGGAAGAAGTGATCCAATGAAACAGGAAGACACTGACGTGGAGCAGAAGTGCTGAAAACTAGGAGAGTTAGTTTGGATAAGAATAAATGACCAAGTCTTTAGTTAGTTAGTTTTCTTGTTTCCTAAGTTTCAGCTATGTTTGTTATTTTTAACGTTCAAATGTTCTACTTACTTAAGGCGAGATTGACAATCAATGAAAACACAGCAGTTGTAAGTATCTTCAAAACTTTCTTGTTCTGTCATTTCCTTACACTTCCCCAGTTCATAACCCCTATACTCCCTTGTTTGTCTATCATTCACATTACGATGTCGACGTTGACTTTGTAGTAGCTAACTGCTGGAGGTTGTCAAATGGAAGCCGAAGGTCTACTCGAGTGAGCCCTCTGACAGTCCGAGATGCCACAATTCAACCAACTCTCCATCTAAGACTTGATCGCCTTCGTTAAGCTCGAAGGTGTTTGACATGCTTGCTCATGCACCATGTGGTTCCAATTGTTCCACACGAACCAGGCCATGATTGGAACAAAGATCCACAGATCCTCCTTTCCATGCAAGAACGTTTTCAGCCCTTCATGCCAATCTTGTATAGGATGGAAAATATCAAATGCCATGAATTTTCTAACTCATGTCGAGAAGGTGCACTCAAATAAGAGATGACATGTGCATTAAACCCGTAAAGGGAGGGATAACTTCCACGGCTCTACCGAGAAGTCGGAATGGATATAAAGATCTTTATGCAAAGAGATGACATATAAAACATAGTAGGCAACTATCACAATAAATTGGCTACTGTCTGTCATTCCTTAAGTCAAGACATCATCAGAAAATTGAGGGTATAAGGGTATCATTTTCACTGCTCCAGCATCAGACGGGTGCAACAAAGCATCCACCATTGCGTGGTTCCATTGAAAGCATGAGTAATTAATCAGATGGCCAATTCTCCACTGTTCCATTCCTGGAACCGGGCAAGTGATAGGCTTTGCCATTTCTTTCGGGAGCCAATGATCTCACTAGATGGATATGTTCACCCCATTCCTTACTCACCAAAAAGAACTTTCCCTAAGTACCTCTCTGCTAGCCAGCAAACCTTTGAAGATGACGGAATAAGCATTGGAAACAAGGGCTTAAAAGAAATCTGAGAAAGGGTAGTATTTGCCCTGTAAAACCTGAGCTGCAAAAGAGATGGGGTTCTTAACCAATCCCTAAGATTTTTTTGCGATAAGGGCTAAATTGAATGTAGGAATGTCTCAAAATTGAAGTGCCCTAGCTAGCTTCGATAACTACATTAAGCAATTTTTCTATCTTCCACATCAAATGACCAAAAGAATCGAGAGGACAAGAACTGTAATTTTTCATATATTTCAATAAGAATGACGATGTAGCTCATTAGGTGGGTTGGCACGGCTTGAACCATTAATTTAATCAAGATACAATGTCCTGCCTAAGATAACAATGATGTTTTCCAATTAGCTAACTTCTTTTTAATTTTCTCAATTAGGTCATCGAACTGAGTTGATTTTTTTCCTGCCCAGTAACCATGGAAACCCCAGATTTTATTAGCTTTCAAGTTGGAACGAGTCTTAAGAAAATACATAATCTTCTCCCAAAAAGAAAATGGCAATTGGGGCTAAAAAAATGGATGATTTTCTCATGTTTACCATCTAGCCCAAAGCACACTTGTACAGCTTTAACAAAGCCCTCTTTCTTAGCCCTGTAAAAAAAAAAAGATATTATTGTTAGCAAATAATAAATGTGAAACAGAGGGACTATACCTTCTAAATGCCATACCATAAATTTGTTGACACTGTTTTACTCTACGCAATAGCGTTGACAAACCCTTGGCATAAAAAAGGAAAAAGAACGGGGATAGAGGGTCCCATTGTCTTAAACCCCTATGAGGGAAGAAATGTCTAGAGGGTTCTTAATTCACCAACATAGAAAACAATGCTGATTCCATACAACTCATTACCAAATTAAGCTATTCCACTCTTAAACCCATATGACGCATGACCACTCATAAAAAGCTTCATTCCACCAGATCATATGCCTTGGCAATATCGAGCTTCAACACTAGAGCACCTTCTCCCGACCCTAAATTGTTGATATAATGGCATGTCTTAAGGTCGACTAAGGCATGATCCATAAGAAGCTTGCCTGGGATAAAAGCACTCTGATTTTTTGAAATGATACCTAGTAAAAAACCTTTCACACGATTCACTATCACCTTAGAAACCAGTTTGTACACCACATTACATAAGCTGATTGGTCTAAAATCTACCATAAACGTCAGATTTCCCGTTGTAGGGATTAGAACAATATGGGTAAAATTCAAGTCCATAGAGATGATGCCATTATTTAGAATCCCAATAACATAATCAGATACCTCTTAATATAGCACATGCCAATATTTCTAAAAAAAATAGTGGCAGTAAACCATTCAGTCCAGGTGACTTTGTAGAAAACATTTGAAAAAGTGCTAAGTAGACCTCATCTTCCCGATTAGTAAGTTCAACATTCATAGCATTAGACACAACCATGTTGACGTACAAAAAGATTTCCTCAAAATGTGAATGAGTAGATAAACGAAAGAGTTGTTCAAAGCACCCCACCACCTTTTCTGTAATATCCCTTATGTAAACTAACTTAACTCAGGATCCAAGGATCACATAGAGTCGAAAATCCATGTTTGCTTCTAGAACACATTAGGTTTGCCTAGCAAAAAAACTTGAATGTTGTCACGATCAGAGAAAGCAAAAGGAAAAATGCTAGGCAAAAGCTTTCGAAAACAAATTTTGCCAAGATAGTGTTGATAGCCTTTTATCTAACCACTCATGCATTACACGCCTACCGTGCATGTGCGCTTCCATGTAAAAGCTGCACCATGATATCCTAAATTGGATAAATTCATGGCTATTACTGCTCATTGGAAACCTCTCATCTGTGCTTGAGTTCAAGGGCGTCCCCCATCTTTTTTGGATGACTAAAGTAATTCATTAAAATCATTGACTACTGGCCAAAAAAGTTAGTCTTTCCATGCAATATGGCATAGAAAGGCCCATGACTTATAATGTAACTCACACTTCGGTTGGCCATAAAACCTAGTAAGGCGCCAGACCAAACCCATAACTGAAACCTTCACATTGATATGGAACTATGAATAAAAAACCAATTGAACATTCTAATTTGATCACCATAGCAAAGCAAGACCCTTCTTTCTTCCTTTGCAATAAACAATAAACCCACATTAGAAACCTAGCATCCTTTGAACCCTTTCCATCTGAGATAAGGTTTTTTTGGTCTTTAATATGAAAACAAGAATCGGGTTCCTTCAAGAGATTGTTTATAATAGGGCATAAATTGTCCAAGCCGACCCTACGCCCTAATAGTTCAAGCTTAAGACACTTATTGTTGGCGGAAATGCGAGTCACCGCTCAGCCCTACCTAAACAGGCTTTTCATTGCTCAATTTTGCCTTTGTAATCTGAGTATCTGGCTTCCCCTCTGAGGTGATTTTTCCTCTTTGAATGAGTGAGGGAATTCGGGGGTACTGTCCTAACCATGTCTAGCCTACATTTGGTGGGTGTGCTCTCCTGGCTTTCTTGTCTCTCCCACCTTCCCCCAGCCAGTGTTAAAGCCCTTACTGACCTCACTCTGATGGTAGGCCACATGGCCTGAGTACTCGATGGAGTAATAGATGATCTTATTCTAGTAGAGAAAGCAAAATGGCTTTGGAAGGTGTTAGCCCCGATAGCCTTCACTAGTAAAGCCTCAAGATGCACAACAGCTGCCACAGCCCGAGAGGCTAGTTACACCACCCTTCATGATGAAGTTGTTATACCATTTGTCAAGATCGACTTAAGCAAGGCAAGAACTTCATCACCAATCACTAAGATTATCATGAAGGGGGCTAAAGATGGCTATAATTTTTTCTTTCCTACCTACATCAACTTCTTTAGCAAACTGTCTAGTAGACTCTTGATAGGTCAAACCCGAAGCCACTACCTTCCCTTCCTTATACTGTCCAAGCCTTCTTTTAAAAGTAGTAAAATAATGTAGCTAGTATCCATACTGAGACACACTTCTTTCCAAGCCCATCGATCGATTAAGGCACTCTCTTTCAACATGGTCCAGTTTCCCACACCCATAGCAAAAATCCGATAGTCGTTCATATTTCAGGTAAAACCAGCACCTACCATGGTTGTCCTCCATTATTAAACCACATCGAATAAGGTGAGATGTGTCTATAAGCACGCAAACCCTCAACGACAGCCTTGAACAATTTGAGCAAATCACATCTCCAATCCAGTTACCCAAAATTTCATCCACCTCCTTATTGGACCACTCAAAGGGAACATCCATGACATGAATCCAGAAGGCAGCCCGATTAAACAAAAGTAAAGATGGGCAGTCCTTTTTGTTCAACTGTTGCATCACGATGATCCTATTATTAAAGAACCATGGGCTATTATGAAAGATTGCAATCTTGTTTTATTCTTTTTCAAAGTTCACAATAAAAAATTTAGCTCCAAGGCTTAAGCTAGTCGGCTGAAGAGTAAAAGCAAACTGGAATCACTAGGCTTTCCAGAGAATGTCCATGAGATGATCCACCCGCACAACTTTATTCGAAAGCACTTTCAATGCCACCATAAGATCAGCAAATCCACCATAGGCATCATCTAACAAAACAAGATGACATGACGTTTCTTCATCCGTCATCAAACTCATTGACATAAAACACTTGTCAAGTGAGTCCATGGTAGTCGATAAAACAAGAGCAACAACACTGATCAAAGCATAACCTAAATCCGAGAACCCACACAAGCTGAAAAGTCCAAGCTAAGCAAACAGGAACATCCTGCAAAAAAAAATCATGTTTGGTTAAAAAAAGAAATCATAGACAACAAGGAAACTAACTCTCATTTAGAGAGGTGAAACCCTAGCAGAGTAGGTTGGGTATTTTCCACATACAATTCTACTTGGAGTATATACTCTTAAAGCATGTCAGAAAGTTGCTAGTTTATTTTCCTTATAGCAAAGTTTTATTTATTTATTTGTTATTTGTTTGTTTCTAGAAATTTAATTGAACGAGGCACCTCGAAAGGAAAATTATATAGATGATCCATTGCACTTGGAAACGGGTCTAAAACAATATCTGGGTATTAGATTTGTGACAGGCCAAGTCACATTTTGGGGCTCACATTGAGCTTCCTACAAAATGATTTATTGAGCTGGGCTGGAAATATAAATACAAGTATTTGGGGCGGACGTTTATTCAACCAATTAACAAACAAATGAAGTTTACAAAGTAAACCCAAACGCATGTAATCGTAGAGGACTTGACCCATATCTTATGTCGGGCCTCATTCTTGTGTTGCATAAATAGAACGATTTCTACACTCTTTATATATTTTCTGAAGGCTAAAGTCCTGAAAAAAGCCTCAAACTTGTTCTAGTGGACCATTTAAGCTCCCAAACTCTGAAGTAGATCACGGTTCAACCCCTTACTTATAAGTAAACTGTGACGGTGCTAGCACCTCACCGTAGTGCCCTAACTGCAAGTTTTGCAAAGTTTTTCCAACCCTAGCTTTTAAAAGCTTGAGGGGTCAAATGTGCTGAGTCAGAGTTTGGGGCTTTAAGTGGTCCACTGGGATACAAATTGTAATTATTTTGAACGGCAGCTTCTAAGAAGCATTTGTCTCAAATACGTATTTGCTAATTTGAAGAATGCGGGTTTGGTGTTCCTTTCCCTTTTTAGGACAGTTTGAAATACGGGTGTTATGCGTTACCTAAGCATACATATATATGTCCCCAAGCAAACAGAAACAATTTCCATGAAAAGGTCGTCACCTAAGCTGTGCGAAGTCATTAAAATTACTTTAATCATACTTTTGTAACATTTGATAATCGGAAACGATAAAAACATTGCCAAATAGCAACACCGCCTTTTACCTCCTAAGTTGTCTTATGTTTATTGGTCCTTTTGAGAATTTATCTAATAGTAGTTGAAGTCCTAGAAGTTTGGTAATCTAGTTATTCTAGTTCTTAAAGTTTATTTTTCATTCTCTTTAAAGTAATAAGAAATAGTCATATTCTAGATGATTTTATCATAAGGTAATTAAAGATCACTGTTAAATCATTTTTTGGTCTATCACACATGTTGTTTACAGTAAGATCCATATGCCAAAAAACATCAATTTTGAGAATGATTAACAATTTTTTGGATGTTATCATAAAATATCAATTGCATTAATTGGTCTGAGACTTTTCACTTAAATATTTGTGTTTAACAATGCCTATGACTATTTTGGTACCAAAGCCAAATAAATATCGACCGCATGCTTGGTTCTCATCAGCAATAAGAGTGTAAATAGCTAAAGTTCAATTTATAAATATATGAAGATATTGTAAATTTTTAAATTTTATTAGAATAGGAATCTCTACGTAAATATGCCTATATATGAGATCTACATTTTGGACAAAATCAATTGAACAAGAGATTCATTGTTTCCAGACAGTAATTATTTCACATTTCTTACATAACTATTATCTCTGTTCATCTTCAAACATAGGGTCCTTATTTGTAAAACTATTGAAGTTTGAAATTACAGAGGTATTTTGGTAGGTAGTATTTGTTGGTGTGCGTAGCAGTACTCTTTGATAATATAAAGGTAAATACGTAAAATATGGTATGTTTTAAAGGCAAGTCATCCAATTTAACCTTAGTAGTTAATAGTGTTATATTAATTTGAAGCTGGCTTGCGACTAACCATTAATCCATAATAAACTAACATAAAGTCAAGTGTTTTTTTCTGAGTTTTTTATATGACCATGGCACTTTTACAAACTAATTCCCAACTAATGGTATTTTCAGAACTAATTCCCGTATAATTGTACTTGCGACACTTTATTATTAACACGTTAATAATATAAATAGATCGAAGACAATTTTCACCTACAATTTTTTTTGGCTTATTCTTTGAGTAGTCAATTTATTCATGTAATTTAGCAACTATGATTAAAAAACAAAAAGAATACGAATGGCTATTCTTTTCCTTTTTGAATGTATGATTTCCTCGTTTTATTTGTCAAACATAATTATTGATGTGTAATTATTTGAATAAAGATAGTAGCAATAATTACCCAATTATTCAGCATGTGTGTATAACAATTCAAATGGTGCTAAATAAAACTATAAGTCAGGAATATGCACTCAAGAATTACCATAATTTTTTTTTTGAAAAAAATGATGTATTATTAAGATAAAGCTGAGGAGCCAATATAGTACACAGGCTACAAGATGTGCTTAAGTTCCACCTATACTAGCTACCACAACGGTCTACAGAAAAACAACACGCACAGGACAAAAAGATGAACGTCAACAGAAAAAAAAAAAAATTAAAAGTAACCTAACAAACTAAAACGAAATCAGCCTTCCAATAGGATAATGGTCACTTTTCTTCAAGAAAAATCGCAGTTGATAACTTTCAATTCATTGCTCAACTCATCACAGAGAAAGGCATGTTTTTATTGTTTTCTATGAAATATCTGTAAAAACACCAAAATTTTTGTTGAAGTCAACATCCATTTAATATTTTATATGTGAGATATTCTAAGATCAAACAAAATATTTAACTTTAAAGCAAAGCATAAAACATTGTTACCATTAAAAAAATTATGGCAAGGTATTCACAGGTAGCTTTTGAAGCTTGGCTGGGCATGTTCTACAATTATGACCTTTCTCTCTGCATATTTCACAATTTGATTCAGCATTTCTTTGTTTGATGTCCATTGCATTTCAAAGCCTTGTAGAGCATGGTCGGCCTTTCTTTGATCTCTTAATAGCTTGATCTGGAATTACTTTAATGACAGGGTTTGGCCAATAAGCCTCGTAGGGAAGCGAAAAAAACTGGCATGCCCAAGTAACATAATATTTCTCAATTGAGTAATATTCTTTAGCATATTGCCAATCGTTCAGAGATAGATAACCACATACACTCAAAACATGAGAACATGGGTACTTGTTAATCTCCTACTTACCATAGGTACAAGTCCCTTCAACTAAGTTAATAATCTGAACATTTTTCCCTATTTGTGTACAACCTCAAATAGTCCTTTGTTTTGATCAAATGACCTAAGAATATGTACATTTGCCTTTAACATCAAGGTTGTTTGTGTTGCAACCACATGGGGAGTATAGATGTCCCCATTACTTTAAGCACTCAATCCAACAACACATCTAGCATCAAAATAATGTACCAACATATAAAATGTTAGTTGGACACAAGTTGTTATAGACAAAAAGCATGCCCCCCTTAAGCACACTGTTAAAAGCCTCAGATAACTTAGTGGTCATCATATTATATTGCTTACCTCTATCATGTACAGCTGACCATTTTTTTAAAGAATTATTTTCAAGCCATTGACGAGCCTTGGGTTTTATTTTTCCTATCTTATCCATAATTAAGTTGAAGTTCCAAACTTGATTCTGAGAATTGGCATTGTAAGCTAAAGCTTTCAAGTGTGTTACAAAATTTCTCATAAAAATTGCTAATGAAATGGCGTAAACAAAAGAGATGTAAGGCATGTGGCTCTAACCATGGTGATCCTTGCTCATTTGCTACTTTGAGAATATCTGTATGACGATCAGATAATAAGCAAATTCCTTCACAGTCTTGCACAATATGCTTTTTCACATACTAAAGGAACCAACTCCAATTGCTATATGACTTTTCCTCTGCATTAGAAAATGGAAATGGTCGTATGTGATTGTTCCCATTAACCCCCATTGCAATCATCATTTTCCACTTGTATTTCCCATATAAATGTATGACATCAATACTTATAACTAGCCGACAATGCTTGAAGCCTTCAATACATGGAGCAAATGCCCAAAAGACACGATGAAATGCAACATCATTTTTATCTTGTACAGGTTGTGTACACCATTCTACAATAGTTCCATCGTTGTAAAATTGAAATGCATTCATAAATTTAGGTAGAATGGTACATGAGGCATCCCAATCACCAAATATTTTCTCAATATCCTTTTACTTCCCCCCAAAGCCTTTTTATATGTGGTCGATTGTCGAAACCGTCAAAAATAATTCTGGTCTCACTAACAACTCAGAATAAATAAATTTGTACCATAGCAGTGAAAATCAGGTCAAATCCCAAGAAAAAAATGTTTACTGAAAGCTTCTTGTCAGAAAATTAAAATAAAAGATTATGGGGATTGTTTGCAATCAACAATAAAATTAAAAATAATCAGAGAATAAAAATTAAGAAACCTATCAAGTAAGCAATCAATGAAACAATCAAGAATGCAAACCTTAGCATCAGTCAACATCCATCACCAAATTCCTACAATTAATCATCGATGCATAAATAAGTCAATTAAATATTTAGATATTCATTGTTGGAGCTATTTTCCTACCTTTTCTTAGTTATAGTTAATTAGAAAACAAACTATCTAATTAACCTAGCTGCTAAATAATTTAAGACAAGTGCTTTGATTTAATTTAACAATTGTATTAAAAATTAGAGAGATCGATGAAACTAAATAACACAAATAAAAACAGTTGCATTTAATTTAATTGAATGTTCTCCCAAAGACCTAATAATTTCTGATGCAATAAATCAATAAACCTTAGTTACATCATAGATTAAAGAAACCAAATAATTACGGATTTGATTTCTAACCCAATAGAAGATTAAATTCAAATAACAACTAGTAGACCTTCTAGTATATAAATGAAATAATCATGAAATTAATCATAAAAGAACACTCAATACTTAAAGTATCAATTGAATAAATAAAAAGAAACAAAAAAAAGAAACAAGAAAAGAAACAAAAGAGAGTTGGGGAAGAGAGAGGGGCTGTGCACAACTCATCTCTTTAAATACCTAAAAAAGTTAACCTTGTGTGCTAAATTCATAAAATCTCCCTAAACTTTATATATTGTTACAAAATTATCTCACACAAATTCAACCTTGATGCAGTTATAATCTCTCAAAACTCAAAGGATAAAAGTTGTAGAGCTCTTTCCTAGCTTCGAAATCATACCTTAATAAAATGAAATGGGCATCTACAGCCAAAGATATATCCAAAATACCACAACTAATTCTAAACCAGCGATAACACGCAAATTGCAATTTTAAAGATGAATTTGACCCTATTAACGTGCGAACTGGGTTTCATGGTCTTCATATGATTTATAGCTCCAGATGTTAGCTTTCCAATGAATTAAGAATCACTTCATTTCGATTTCTATAGCTCAAGATATGATTTTTCTACTGGAACATCACTAATCTCTTAAAATCCTGAAAGAACACAATTAAAACTTGTAAAATTACAAATTAAATCTACTTTTAATCAATTGAGCCTAGATATGCTCTAAGCTATAAAACATACTCAAAATATATCTTTAGGATTCAAAATACATTAAAACAAGCTAGATATGGGAGAGATAAATATAACAAATGTAAGCTTATCAATATGAGATAATATAACCCAATTTATCAACAATCTCCACTTGTAAAGCTGACACTCTTATAAATGGTTGCTCTCTCACTAGATGTTATGTTCCATGAGCAATTAATGTTGCATCTAGATGTGGAAGGTCTTGACTAAGCTTTTGGTGCAAACAACTGTGTAGAGTAGAATATTGTGTAATGTCAAACAATCCATGAATGTTGCGCTTACATGCACAAAGTTTCCATTGGCATTTATACTCAAAATATTTCTTGCACCTTCGCTTCCAAATTGTTGGGTATGTTTCAACAATTTCATATTGGTGATTTTTTCTAATGGAATATAATTTGATTGTTCTAATCAGCCCTTCTTTATTTTTGAAAGTTTGTCCTTTGTATAACTCTTCATTTAACGTATCACAATTCAACCGTACTGACCAGACACTATCTATTGTCATGTTACCTCCATCAAAATTTGTAAAACTAGAGCAAGGAGCATTATGTAGAGCCATATCTGGTCTAAACTTTCCACTTGTGAAGCCAATTTCTTTTTGTGAACATAAAGGGCTAGAATCCAGTATCAATGTTGTGTGCTCAGTACTACCATCTCTTACTTCTTCATCGGATGAACTTTCCAACACAATTTCTTCATTGATGTTATCTTCAATAGTCATATCATTATTCATGGTGGCATTTTGAGATATACAAGCAAAATCCTTGGTAGAAACCATATGTGAAACTACATCCCATTTGAAACCTTGAGCACTGCATGTGTAAAAAAATTTTAATAAATAAAATAATAAACCGCAAGTGCAAGAAAAAAGTTAATAAATAAAATAGTAAAAAAGTTTGTAAGAACTGAAAATATAACAAATGGGAAATTATTTATTCACCTATCAAGCTTGTTTTGTGAAACATCAACGTCAACAAAGGTTCTTGTTGCTTGAGTCTCAGGAGCTTCATTAAAAAGGCTAATATTTAATGCCAAGCCCTTTTGATGATGTGGTTCAAGGCATGGTTTAACTTCCAAATATAAATCAATGTTGCTCAATTCAGAATGCATCACCAAAGTATCAAACATGATAGTTATGTCATCATCATCTTTAATGGGAAGAAGAATATATTTTATCTTCTTGTCAACAACTGAAGGATACCTGCAAGTAATTTCCGTTTGGAATTGTTGCTTATTTATTAAGTGATGTAATTGAGTACATCTTATCAAACAATTCTTGATACTTGATCCCTTGTTTAACTTTGATGGCTTTTTTAGGTGGCTTGTCATAAAACAAACCCTCTGGTCCCTGTAATGTGCTCCCATCCCAATAGCAAAGTATTGTAATATACTTGCCAACCACATTCATCTGTCAAAAACAATAGTATTAGAGTAGTGGCCTCAATTATAATAATGTTAATAGAACTCATAAGGGTAACAAAATTAATAATAAAAATATAAAATTCTTTCAAAATCAAATTTGACCAACCAATTATCGCTAATGCTTTCTGATTAGCTAATGAAAAATGCAAAACCCCAACATAGACAAAACCACATGAAAATATCTAAACACAAAAATAGGAAGAATCAGCAATTCAAAAAAACAAAGAGTAAACAAGTCTATGCATAATTAAATAATAAAAAATCTGGCAAATAAGCTGCAAATAAATTAAAAAAAAATAGACATTAAACATGCGACAGCAGCGCTTCAGAGGCTTATTGTTTTCACTATTTGATAAAAAGAAAACCAGAAAGAGATGGACGGACGTCATAGAGATGTGTCGTCATCAAAATCGAAGACCTCAAGCAAACCGAATGTTCTACAAAAGAGTAAAAGCACTTGTCAAAGCGGCTAAGCATGAATTCAATAGAGTTTTTTTTTCTTAAGTCAGGCAGTTTTATTCTTTAAAACTAAAAAACTCTTAGCTATATAGCATATACGGACAAAAAATACAATTAAAGAGGAATTAAAGTTCAAAACACAAGTACTTGGAAAATAGTTTGGTGAAATACCACAGTTATGTAAAAAACTCGTTTCTCTACTGTGCAATCACGTGTTTGTGAAGTTAAAACTAACATGAAGTCAAGTGGAGTAATTTTATTATCCTAGCTGGCTAGTACTTGAAACCAACCCGCAATTAAAAATTACAAATTTTCATTAAAAAAAATTACAAATTAAATTTAGGCGTCTCAAGTACAATATTATAAATGAAGACACTTGAATTGGTCGGCAATGGCCTTCCTCAAAAATTATACCAAGTTGCAAGCATTTCACCGCTAGCCGCGCACAACCCCTTTTCTTCTTCTTCTTCTTCTGGAAGCAATGGCATTAATAGTTGAGGATGACTGTTTCGGCGACGATTACTTCTTACTGAAGCCGACGGATGCGAGCGCATTCGACCTGTTTCGCCTTCTGGTCTCCGCCGATCTAACGGGGACAAAGTTCATCGATGCTCCTCATCTAGAGAATAATTTTAGAAGCTTCGGTCGCCGCTGGCTCATTTTCGTCTCCATCGTGGCCCAGAAACTCTTCCTCATGGCCAGACGCTCCATGAATAGGATGGGCAATGCTCTCGAGACTTGGCTCAATCTTCTCTCCTTCAACAGCGGCCTTTTCAATCTCCTCGCAAGCTTTTTAAGTAGGTATTCGTTCTAATAATAATAGATATATAATAATCTGATCATATCATTATTGGTTTTAGCTAGCTAGAGCTAGCATTTTAATTTAATTTAATTAACCACATGCAGTGCAATTATAATTAAGACAAATCCACGTTGGATCGATGTGCTAGACGTAATTAATTAATTAGGTGATCTGGTCGGATAATTTGCAGGAAGGGAAGTGGTGTGGCCGGACAGAACATCGGGGAGTTTCAGGTCATTGGTCGGAAATCTGGACACGCGCATCGAGTTCATAAGGCCCGGTCAAGAGAAATACAAACCGGCGCTCTCCATCATGGCTGCTAAGTTGTCCTACGAGAATGAAGCCTTCATTACCAACGTAGTTCTCCGGAACTGGAAGGTAACCTTAACAAATCCAAACTCTACTCAATTTAATTTAACTATGGGCTAGCCAGCTGATTGTGATCTTGACGAAGCTAATTAAATTGAAAAGAAAAAAAAGTAAAGTTCCGTCACAGATATAAAACTGACAATTACTTTGGCTCCGCAAGGATCCTTTCCACGTATCTTCTTTCAATTTTAGTTCACTTGTGAAGAAACATTGCTGAATAGGAGAAATTTAAATTAAATGTTTTTTTTTTAATTTTGTATAAAATTACGAAGTGAAGTGGTTTGGAATTATTTCCAAGCAATTTAAGTAAACGAACGCTTAATGAAGAACCAAGCCGGGCAAACTATGACTGGTCGAAAGAGTTTCATGCAAAAGAGCTTAAGAACGCAAGCTAAATTTTAAAGTTTTATGAATTAGATATGCAAGTTTTATCATGCTAATGATCTGAAGAAAAAGGAAAATAATGGCCGATGCAAAAAGTGATGATAATTTTTTTTTTCTTTTTTTTTCTTCTACAATTTTTGGCAGATGCAACTTTTGGGGACCTACAATTTCTGGAACGGTAAGATCAACACATGCTGGCCCCTAGTAATGACACTTTAGAAATTCTTAACGTACTTGATTTTTTGTTTTGACTATAGTACCTGAATTAAAGATTAATTATTTCTAATTAATTTCCATGATGATGATAGTTCAACTAATAGAGTCTAAAAGTCTAATGACAAATATGAAATTAGTAAGGATCCTAAAGGTTAGTGTTAGAAATTGTAAGAGAGAGAGAGAGAGAGAGAGAGAGTAATTGTAGATTAGTTCTGAGAATTAAAAAAATAAGCGTAATTAAAATTAAACTTACAAATAATTGTAATTAACCTTTATTTTTTATTAATGCGTGGAGAGATATGTAGTCTCCTTTTGGAAGATTTCTGGTAGGTGATCTAACAAAAGAACTTGAGAAAGATTAAACTAACCAAAAGATTCGATGGGATCAGATCAGACTAATCTTTATTTTATAATTGCTTATTGATCATACTGATGATGGTATTAGAAATTATATATATATGTGTGTCAAAAGTATAGTTGGTTCATCCGGAGAGAGGAAAAAGACTTTATAGTGGAGTAGTATTTTTATGTTATTTTAACAGCACAAGTCACTTAAATCTGTGAACCCAAGATAGTAAAAAAAAAAGTTCCTTGAAGGTACATATGTCTAAAAATTAGTACAGTACACAGGAGAGGAGACAGGAAATGGGAGAGATCGAGTGTGGTCGAAGAATTGCTTAATATCTCCAACTGAGTTTGAGTTAAGATTGAAGTCTACCTATATATGTAAGCGAAAAAACAAGTAAATCAAAAAAAAAAATCAAACTAAAGTACATATGTCTACCTATATGGCAAGAAATAGACCAACTAACAGAAATTATTTTGTGAAAATATTATATTTCCAGCTTATAATTTTAGGCCCTCAAGGTGTACCATAATATATTAAATATTCCGTTCAATATTTTTTCAGAGAAAAATGTGTGCTAAAGTATACACACGGAGACACATGGAAAACTGAAAAGATTCCATATTCAGTCAGGCCTCAATGTCAATTGTCATATTGATTTTTTTCAATTTTTTGTCCTGTTCCAGTATCGGAGATACCCCGATCAATATTCTAAAATAGAAAGATCAAATAAGATCTAAATGTAATTACACATTGAATTCCCTCAAAATCAATAAAATGCTCAACCATTCAAAATAAAGAAAAAAAAGTTAAGGAAATGACAACAACGTGTTTTGGTAGTGTGAGATAAATATTATGTATTATACAATTAATTGACAAATAGATAATGATGATTAAATAACATATCAAAACTGAATATCAGGAAAAAAAAAAATTAACATGTATCAAAACATGTTCCCAAGTAACTAGTGTGTTTAGTATAACTATTTTTCTTATGTAAAATCGCTTAGGGCCACAATATTAATTGACAAAAATCCGTACAGATTATCAAGGACGGTATTCAACACAAGGCTTCGTTCTCCTAGACACATGGGTTGAGCCCAACTTAATTGTGGTTTCATTCAGAGGGACTGATCCATTTAATGCAGACGCATGGCAAACCGACATTAACATTTCCTGGTACGACCTCAAGAACATGGGAAATGTCCATAGCGGTTTCTTGAAAGCATTGGGACTGCAGAAGGGACAAGGCTGGCCCAAAAACATCAATGACCGAAATAATCAACGACCTTACGCTTACTACAAAATCAGACAGCTTCTAAAAGATGTCCTGCGCAAAAACGATAAGGCAAAGTTCATACTAACAGGCCACAGCTTGGGTGGGGCACTGGCAATCCTTTTTGTGTTTGTGCTGGTGCTACATGAGGAGGCGTGGCTACTGGGCAAATTGGAGGGAGTTTACACATTCGGGCAGCCAAGAGTTGGGGACGAAAAGTTTGGAGCGTTCATGAAGAAAATGCTAAGAACCTATAATGTCAAGTACTTTAGGTACGTTTACTGCAATGACATGGTTCCTAGATTGCCTTATGATGACAAGACACTCATGTTCAAACATTTTGGGCTCTGCCTCTACTTCACTAGCTGCTACAAGGGAAAGGTCAGTCTCATCTAATCTCTAAAGCTTTCAACATAAATGGTGGTGGTTTTGATGTTAAATTCAATAGAACGAGGAAATACGATTCATATATAAACAAATGAGGCTAGTCATAATGCAGGTCTTGGGAGAGGAGCCGAATAAGAACTACTTCAGTTTGTTATGGGCGATCCCAAAGTACCTGAATGCTTATTGGGAGCTTCTTAGAGGGTTCATCCTCCCACACCTCAAGGGTCCTAACTATAAAGAAAGTTGGTGCCAAATAGCATTCAGGTTAGTGGGATTGGTCATACCTGGATTGGCAGATCATGGTCCTCAAGATTATACCAACCTAGTGCTCCTGGGATCCTTACCGTTGGACTTTCAGCTTCAAGATCCTTCTCTACCACAAGAGCTTAAAACAGACTAATGTAGAAGAAGATCGTTAGAGATTAACTATAAATGGATACTTTTCCATATTATAAACAAGGGTAAATGACAATGATTATCCCTAAACTATGCCTAATGTTTCTTAATCATCCTGAAACTATGAATTGTTACATCATCATCCTCAAACTACACAATTGTTGCAATATCATCCTCAAACTGCCCAATTGTTGCACTTGTTGTCTTGCTATTATGTCAGCCATTAAAAAATGGCAGAAGTTGAGAAAAAATTGCACAATTTTGATACAATTAAACAATAGTTTATAGTTTCAGAACAATTAAGCAATATTGGGATAATTTAGGGACAATGGGTGTCATTTACCCTATAAACAATATGTGAAATGCAAAAGCGAGGATGGTTCTTAATTCGTTGGCTTCAGCATTTCAATCTTTTTGTCGCCAAAGTTTGATCTAGAATAGCAGTCACAAATAAATTCATGATTCGCTATTGTTCTTTCACAAAATTTCAACAAATTGTGGATTCCTAATTAGAGATTTGAAATCTTAATAGCAAGCATCAAAATGCTTAGGAGAAAAGCTACAGCCTCATAAATTCTATAAAATTTGAGAGAGATAAGATTTAAATAGATCATTGATTTTGACTTTTTATCATTATAACAAGGCATATTGTCATACAAGATGAACTAATTGTTGATATACAAATACAAGAATACAAAGGCTGCTAATCAATACTCTAGCAGTATCAATCCTAGAATTTCAACCATTAGAGTCCAACATCTTATCTCATAGTTTGAAAGACGCATTCTGATTCGATTCACACAGTTTCACAGCAGTAATTTTGGGTCTATTCAGAAGTTTCAATGGAAAAAGGCCCAATAGGCTAGTACAGTATCCTTATTTTTGCTTTGTTCGTTTTTCATATGTAATTGTATAAAAACATGAGACAAACTCTTATATGAGTTCTAACAATCATACCTTTACGGAAACAATTCCTTTAGAGTAGATGGAAGAGAAATGAGCTTCCAAATATTTCCCATGACGATAATAAATAAATAAATCTTCAGGAAGTTGCAGGAACTTAGGCTGATCAAAGCAGGGCATTATTACTGCAAGTCAAGCAATGCAAGTGATGCACGTGAAGTGAAAGGTGTGAAGCAACCACTTAAAGAACAAATATTTCTAGCTCTATGGAATGATATAGCTTCATGTGAACTCCTGGTAACTCAAGCTCCTCATTTCCTGAGCTCTCTAAGTTTTAATTTTTGTTGCTTTATGACTCTCGATACTCTCTATTTTCTTTCATGTTTTGACTAGTGGTGCATAGTGGGCCGTGTCGGAACCGGCCCAGCTCGAGACCGGCATGTGTCAAGCCCGGCCTAAGACCAGTCAAACCCGGCTTGGCACGGGCCCATGTAGAATTCGGACAAGCCAAGGGCGGTTACGGGCCAGAAGGAGGAGAAGGGGAGAAATGGACTCGATACGGCCAAGGAAGAATTTGGGCCCGGCACAGATCAGGACCGGCACGCCAACGCGCAACGGCTCCAGAATTTAAAAAAAAAAAAAAAGGAAAATGATAGAGTTAGTCCCTGTAACAACTTACTGACATTATTTGACCCCCAACAATATGCTAAGGGCTTTTTAGTAAAAAAAAAAAAAAAAACCTTCCCCTATAAATAGGGAGGCCATTTCCACCATTTCTTCACACCAATCTTAGCAATCTCTCCTTCTCTACTAATACATTCTCTCATTTTTTTTAAGCTCTCAATCTTTTTTTCTTCATTTTTTCTTAATCATTCCTTAATTATTTTCGAAACTCGTGATCTTCTCAATTTATTCTCACACAAATGGCATCAAGCGGAAAGGAAAATGCCTCAAGCTCTTCATCCCGCACCGGTTTAAGGTCTTTTTTTCATGGCCTTTCCCGACCGGCGACCCGTAGGGCTCAAATCCAACAGACTGACGATGACGAGCAATTCGATATAAGTCAATACAACTTAGGGCTCGACGATCAACTTTCTGATGATGACGTTGAGGAGGTGGAGCCAACGGAATCAAAGAATGTTGGTGGAGAATATGGTTCTCAACAAACCCCGACAAGCCATCAACCCTAACTTTCACCATAAGGTAAGACGTCGAGGCTCACCGCATGGATTTGAGAGCATTTTGACCAAGTTTTCGAGAAAGATGCTCATGGAAACGATGCAAGGTTCGCACATTGCAAGCAAAAGCTCGCGCATAAGAAGAACTCTAGCATAGGAACACTAAGACGTCACATGGAACATAAGCATCTGAATTTATGTCCAGATGCAGCTACTAGTACAGGCGGTCAGACACAGCTTGGAAGTACTGTTGGTGAATCAGGTATTTTTAGATTTAATCAAAAAAATTGTAGAAAAGGCATGGTAGAATGGATGATGTTAACTAAAAAACCATTTACACAATCGGAAAATAGGCACATGGAAAAATGGATTCAATCACAATTAAATCCTGCTTTTAAAAGAACATCTAGAACTACTACTATGAGGGAGGCATTTAAAATTTATGAAGCTAGTAAATCAAACTTACAAGCATACTTCTCTGCTTTTGATCATTCTATCTCATTCACTAGTGACATGAGGACTTCACTACTAGGACAAGATTATTATTGTATAACTGCATATTAGATTGATGATAGTTTGGTCATTCAAAAACGTATCATTGCATTTAAGTGGATGGAAGTCAATCATACTGGTTGGAACATATTCCAAATAATTTCAGAAAGTCTAAAAGAATTTTTTTGTCATGACAAAGTTTTTAGCATAACATTTGATAATGCATTAAACAACGATATCGTGGCTGAGACATTGAAGGAATTAGTAGAACCTGTCCGTGATGCCGCATTTTTTCATATTAGATGTGTATGTTGTATTTTAAATTTAGCTGTCCAAAAAGGTCTTCAAGTTTTGAGTACTAAATTACTCCAATTAGGTGGGCAATCCATTATTTTAAGTCAATGACCAAAGTTTTTAAAGAGTTTAAACAATATTGTCTGGCAAAATGGCCTCGATTTTAGTTGGAAATGTTTTAAACTTGATTGCCCTACCCGATGGAACTCGACTTACGAGATGTTGATGGATGCAATGTCATTTGCTGCACACATGACATGTTTTATAAATGTTAAAGAAAAGAAAACGATTTTGAAACAAAATATGTGAGATAAACTGTCAAAATTGACTGCTATGCTGCGATATTTTTATGATACCACTCTTTTTTGCTCCGGTATATACTATCCCACATCACATAAAGTTTTAATGCATATGGTCAACATTATATGGGTTTTTAACCAATACAAAGATGACGAGTTCTTAAAAGACACAATTAAGGCCATGAAAGAGAAATGGATTTTATATTTCAGTACTATACCCCCGATCTATTTGCTTGCATCTGCACTAGACCCGACCGTCAGAGTCACGGGTACACAGCAGCTACTTAAGGGTTATTATAGTTTCTTAGAAATGACACATATTTCTGTTCATGCTATAACTATCACTATTGATGAGCACTTGCGAGAGTTATTTAATATTTATGCTGACCGGCATAAGGATAAGGTTACAAACACTACTTCCTCTACCATTGGCTGTTCATCATTGTCGGGCTCATCATCATTTAATCCGGCTGAACAACTCCTCAAACGGCCCCACGCTGCAGCATCCAGCCTTAATGAAGTGGGCGCATACCTCAACTTTGTTTGGGAGAATAGTGAGACCGACATTCTAGAATGGTGGAAAGCAAGAAGCAACAAATTTCCAATACTTTCCATCATCGCCAAAAAAGTTTTAGCTGTTCCCTTCTCAACCGTAACATCTGAGTCTGCTTTCAGCCCTGGGAAGCGTGTAATTTCAGAGAAATGTGTAAAGTTATCAGCAGATGCAGTTGAAGTTTATATATGCAACCGTGATTGGGGTCTTGCAGCTTTAAGATTACAATACCACAAGAGTTCCGACAAGGAAAACCCCGATAAGATAGATGCTTAAATCCACAGCTTGCTCATTATTTTCTTACTTTGTATTTAATCTGATTTTACTGTTTAACACATATTATAACTTTTATTTTGCATTTACTTGTATGGAACGTTTTGCTATTGAGTCATGTAAAGCCCATTCCATATTATGTAAGTGTCATTTGGCTTTAAAATTAATAAAATTTCACACCGGTTGTAGTGTTTTACACTTAAAATAAGTAGTTTTAAAAAATTTTGTTTTAAAATCAATTTTTAAAAATATAAAATAAAATTAAATATTAATACTAAAATTAAAAATTAAAACTAAAATTTAAAATTTAAAATTAAAATTAAAATTAACAATTGCAGGCCTAGGATTGGAATCGGCCTAGCTCGGCCCAGGACCAGCACGGACCCGACACACCTTAACCCGGGTCATGACCGGACCCAAAAAACACAGGACCAAATCTAGCCGGTCCAATCCGGTCCCGAGCCGGCCAGCCGACTGTGCATCACTAGTTGTGACGCACTGCTCTGCTTTCTGACAATTTTCACATGAAACTTTCAAACCCATAGCAAGCATCACATGGATCTGGTTGTCCCATAATTATGTGTCGGAGAAGCATTCGTCTTCGCCAACCCAACTCTGTTTATAGTCCAAATTTAACCCATCTTCGCTTGTTGAATCTCGAGAAGCTAAACATTAACATAACAGCTCGCCGGTGATTCGCAGCTGTCATACCATGATTTCTATCCTGCCGATCTAATCCCCCACATGTGGCCCTTCACTTCAGAACATTGAAAACCTTAATGCTGGCAATTGCTCTACCTGGGCCTATATTGAGATCTAAGGTTTCCAGTACTTATTTCGGCATCTTGGAATTTCTATATTGATGTTTGTTCCGAAATCAATTCAATGAATGCCCACCCACATTGCATAACCTAGCCCCTCAACTCAATGAAAGAATACGCTTGTACAGGTACTTTAGTTTTTTAAACTAGAGCATTATGAGCACATAAAAATCACATAGATTTCTCATGTGAGATTTGGCATGCAACATGATGGAAAATATAGAAACTTCTCATGTCATCTGTTACAACGGTAAAATACAAACTATATAGAATTACAGACAGATTAGATAGATGCACACGATTACCGAGCTGAAATATGATCTCCGGAAGTGTGGTGGTACAAAAATACATGCACAGGAACATAACTAAGTATAAACCACAACAAAGCCCCTCTCTTCTCACTTGTATTGTATAGCAGAACAATGCTTCTTAGATATGTACAAGCACCTAAGCTAAACAAAAGCTCTGCCAGGTCCGTTGACTTCCTTTTTACCAGGGACCTGTCTGCGTTCTCCTTAAGCAACGTCTTTTACCTCCGTGTTGTAGACTCATGATCTCCAAGGCCTGAAGAAGTCAACGTCTTTTACAAAGCATGGTACATTTTCAAGGATCATACTTTATGCTGCATAATTTGCACATAGTTTACAATCCTCAAAAGAAATCAACATGTTTCTCTTGGCAGGCTTGAACATGCGCATGCTCACACTTGTGTTGTATACATGAATGTAAACAAGCAAACAAACATGCACGTAAAACCCAATCTGCCTTGATGGATATCCAGAACTCGTTTTCTCAAAGCCACAGCATGCAATTCAAAACTAAGATTTTCATCACATT
This sequence comes from Aquilaria sinensis, assembly GCA_005392925.1. Classification (NCBI taxonomy): domain Eukaryota; kingdom Viridiplantae; phylum Streptophyta; class Magnoliopsida; order Malvales; family Thymelaeaceae; genus Aquilaria; species Aquilaria sinensis. The sequence continues at coordinate 367,747 of SMDT01002625.1, read as the reverse complement.
AAGGATCAATGGGGCTTTAGATGAGCACAGTGAGGTGGGCAAAGGGATGATGCTTTTCCTAGTTAGTCAATCAACATATCATTCATTTTACAGTCCTCAGAAAATGAAAACTCACAATGTGGAAAAGGCAGAAGACGGAAGCAAATTTTGGGAGTGTTTGCCTTGAACTATTGGTTGTGCTACATTGCAGTAGAAGGCCCACAGGTCATGAACTTCTTTTCCAGGATGAAGAAATGACAGTTCAGTAAGGGTCAGAAATTGGTGATCACTCATTCTAAAAACCAACGTTCTTCAAACAATCTCTAGTGAACCTTTCAGCAGTATATAAGCTTTCATGAAATTGAAAAAGTATGAAAATATTTCAACCACCCTTACCCGACCTGGGAAGCAGCACCCTCACTACATACTTCTTCTTTTGGGGTCATTTTGAAGATAGAACCTTCTAAAAATATTTTTAGCTATTACATTTTATATCTGTTGTCATTCCTGATTTTATTCTACTTGGTCAGCTACTCGACATAAGCACTGGTGTTGAGATATACCCAAGCAGAGCATCTAACATGATCCCCATAGCCTTGGGCACCTGATTTGATGTAGGTTATAATAAACACATAAGGTGGTGGTAACACGTTCCTAAAATCAACCAAGTTGAATAGGCCCATCAGGCCTCAATGAAGCCAATTTTTAAGCATTCCTGGAATTGCAACACCACTCTAGTAAGTCCAAAACTGGCTAGCTTTCTCAGAAGAGAATTTCCTTCATAAAACAAAATCTATAAACTAAATTCTTCCAAGAGACTCACTCGCAAATTTACTTGGCATAAGTAGCCCAAGATTATGAATGCTCACAGGTGTTGACATTAAGCTGGACAAAGTGGAGAAAATGAAATGCCATAACTGAGCATTTGAACAGCCAAAGCCACTTGATTTCCTACTAAAATAACATTTCTGGTATTATGAGGTTGCCTAACTTACATGTTGACAGCCAAAAGTGAGCAACTCAAATTTACAGGATATCGTGCATGATTTTGCTTGCTGCTTTATTGAGGGGATAGATGGGGTAGCATAGATATTCGTCATAATTTAACAGAAATGGGAAGTTCAGGAACCTGATTTTTCTGCAGTTCCAGAGCTTCAGCCTGCAACAACCATATGATAGCCAATAAGTACCTAGAAACTACCAATCAAATATTGTTGAAACTCGACAAAGAAAGTAACACACCTGTTTTCTCCGTAGTTCTTCATTCTCTTCTTTTAACTTAGCCACCTCAGCTTCCAATTCCATGGTATACGCCTAGAAAAACAGCAACAAACAAGAAAAAAGTAACGATCTCATACCAAACTAAAAACAGAAGATAAAGGACATATTGCTCATGAGTCACCAACAATATGGTTACAGGAAATGCAATCAATTTATGATAAAATTTGACTCAAAAGGCAAAGAGCTATTATCATTACAGCTTCAACATCATGTCTCCTAAGTGCCTAGACCACCTTGTAACAGACACATCCAAGTAACTTCTTATGACTTGACTTCTCGAAATTAGTTACCCCAAACCTTATCAGCTGGCATTAGTACTACCATGCCACTGCAAAACCTTGCATAAAGCTCTGGGATCAAGCATGTGACGGATGGTAAAAGAGGGAGTAGACGCCTTCAAAACTAGCAAGTGATATACATGTACTTTTACTTTGTTTTCTGCAGCTCCCCTTAAACTAAGCCGCTGGTATTTGTCTTGGAAAGGGTCACTCATATAGAAAGAACTACCTGTCCATTGGGTTGTCTAGTCATTGCTCTTCAGGCACATTAAGAGCACAATTAACATGCTTCAACCACCAATAGGGTACATACATATTAGAAAGATCATCTTCACCCAACTCCAAATGACATCCATATTCTTCCTTTTCTAAAATTTTCATTATGAATAATTCAAGGCCACGTCTTAACTAACCAAAAAAAGGAGCTCGACATTGGACTATGGTTATATGATATGAGCACAGGAAGGGGCAAATTACTATAAATCCTTGGATTTTCAGACGAAGTAATAAATATTACATTCCTGAGCTATGAAAAAAATGCTATACTCATGCCTACTTGAATTACAAACTAAAATTTTAGGGGGAATAATTCAACGGTAGCCATTGCCTACATGAACTAGCTAGAACAAGAGACGGAAGATGCAAAGGCATATGCAGTTATGCATAAGGAAACAGCAATATGAGAAGTCATATATGTAGACATATACTTACCTGCTTGCGAGCCCGTGATCTTGCAGCTGATTCTCTGTTCTTTATCATCCTTCTCTGCCTCCTCTCAACAACTTTCTCCACCGCGCTGCACTTTTTTCCCCTTAGACTTCCATTAAACACATAAGGAACCGGTGACACCGAAGATGTATCACCACTGCACCTTAAGCCATCTGACGATATCTGGTTAGCAGGTGACCCGGTCGCTACCCCAACTGGCCCTCCTAAACCAACCATACCCACTCCTCCGCCTTGAAGCATGCCACCATTAATTCCTTGATCCCGAATTCCGGCAATCCCACCCTGAATCCTCGGACTCCCCAGCTGCCCACCGCTCTGTATAGGCATCTGAGCTGCACCCATTGCAGTATGCTTGGGAAACATCTGCTGCTGCTGATGATGAGTGAGATGGTTCTGATTTTGGTTTAATCTAACCCCATTAATATTCAAAGGTAAATTTGGGTCCCCACCCGCCTGCTGGAAGCCAACTGCAAATGCAGAATTATTCGAGGAACGCGACAATTCACCAAAAAATCCACCATTACCTGGCTTCCCAGTCAATTCAGTATCTTCCCTTACAATTCCAGCTCTCACCAAGAACTCCTCCAAAGTCATCTCTCCCAGAGTCTGCTGGCCTTTGGGCATATTCGACACACCAATACCGGAACTATTACTGACTCCGTCTTCGCCTGACCCATGTTCTTTTGATATGTATCTCCAGACCTCATCAACGGTCTTATGGCTCAGCGTTCGTGGCAATGTCAATGAGCCCTGCCGTTGTAGCGGGCCGCCGCCATCTTGACCGGTGACAGAAGAAGCCATGGCCTGGGTCTCTTCCGCGCTCCAAATGTTCTTCAACAGCTCGTCCATGTTCATGGATCCAAAATCCTTCCCCACCCCGCCCATTGTGCTTTGAAATTCGTCGAACGTCAAGGCATAAATTGAAGGCTGCCTCATCAACGAAGCACCACAACCTGCCGCCCTGTTTCCTCCGCCTTCAGACGGCGGCGGGTTGCTGCCGTAATTTTTTAAGTTCATTTTCGTCTCCCGGTACCTGAATAAAACAGTTCCAACCACTTCTAACTCCTTTTCCCAATTTCCAACTGGAAATTCGACTTCCACGCTGCAAGCCTGCAACTAATCACAAAGATAAACTAAACCTAGAAATGTTAAAGTATTAAATTGTACTGTAGGTCACCTAGTTTATGTTTTTTGCCGTCACGAAGTCCCTTTCCTTCAATTTGTCTTATTAAAAATCTCTCATCTCTTATACCTCATTTTATTGGATCCTTTCCGTTACTTTTTACAGTGTTTTTGTGTAAAATGCCCACTCTAGTCACTCAATTTTCTTCTTCCTGATCCCAGCACCCTACAATTTATAAATCTAACACCTCAGCCACCACTTTGACCTAACAAATACCCATCATGCCTTGTCAGTTTTTTCTCATCTCCACATAACCCACGGCCCTCTGGCTTTCTCCCCCAATCAAGTCGTCATCCTCCATAGCTAGAACGCCTACACATCACAGCCACGACTCAAAGGTTTCGATGATGCCATGAGGCCAGGCAGAGAGAGTCGTGGATCATGAACCTCCACTCCAAACCTATGGATTAATTTCAGAAGCCGATTCATTGTAGGTTCTCAATGTTTATGGGCTCAATGATTCCTGCAAGACCTGAGGTTTGGTGCGGTTCAGGGATAGCTTAATGGTGCCTAAAATGGTAGTGTCAGACAACGCTTTGGGCTGGAAAAGAGAATTTAACATAGAGAAGAATGGCAACGATTTGGAATCGGAAAGTGCGAGAGTTGTAATTAGACGAAGTGCAGAAGAAAAATAAGTTTTGGATAAGAAAATTAGTTGGATAATGTCTACTTTTATAATTTAGAAGAAAAATGAGAAAACAATACGAAAAGAAAAATACTGATCCATTAAAGGCGTGAGAGAATAAATTTTGATAGCAATTCCTTTTAACTTTAGTCAAATAACTTTAAAATAACTTATTTTGATTCTTACGTCTTTTTTATCTATAATTAATTTTAATAAAAAGCTAATATTATATAGTTGCAATAATCCATTGAACATACAATTTTTGTAATCTTACTAAAGTTTTATAAATTTTTCTAGTTTAAGGCATTAAAAAAATTCATAAAAATTTAACAACATTATAAAAATTTACTTTCAAATGTATTATTATATGTACATAATATTAGCTTTTAAATGAAATTGATTTCAGGTAAAAAAATTTAAAAATAAAAATAAATCAGTTATTTAAGTTAAAACGAATGTCTCTGGTAATATGAGAGAGAGAGAGAGAGAGAGAGAGAGAGAGAGAGAGAGAGTAGTGTTTGGAATGAGCTGACGATGATAGTTGAAGACTTGAAGTGTTAAATGTGTAAATTTTAAGATACTGGAACCAAGACAAAAAACAATCTAGGGACTATCGCTGATATTTTCCATGAAGAAGTTGAACAGAAGGCTCATTCAAGAAGACCAGAAAACCATGGAAGCTGCAAGCAGATAAACAAAACCCAAGAATCAATCTCCCCCATTAATTCCTACGGCAAAGATCAAACAAAACCGCAAAATAAATTACGAAAACCAGTACTTCATCAGAAGTTGATTAATAGGGCCAAACCCAAAGCCGGAGCAGAGCATTAAAAAATAGAATAATCATAAAAAAAAGCAACCCTACAGTTGAAAATAATGATATAAAGGGAAAATTATAATTTACCGCTAATGTTTAGGTGAAATTTTTACCTCTCTTGTTGTAGAGATATACATTTTATCTTTTACTTTTTTAATATAGTTCAATAGTAACTTCTGAAATCTTAATTCAGATATTATAATAATCATTTTAAGTAATTTTAATCTATATTATATTTTTTTATAATTAATAAATATTTTAAATTATCAATTTTTTTATATTTCTTTTAATTTTTAAAATAGTATTTTTAAATTTCAATCAATTAAAAAAATACTATGCAAATTGAAATTATTTAAAGATGACAATTATATAGTCTAAATTAAGATTTTAAAAGTTGTTATTGGATTGTATTAAAAATATATGGGTAAAGTGTATATTTTTTAAATAAGAGAGGTAACATGTAATTGTACCTAAACCTTAGGGGTCAAATTGTAATTAACCCTATTATAAAAGTGCTCGACGGCTGCTGCGGCAAAGTTTTGTGAATTTTTTTTCTAGTACTATTGTCATTTTTCCTTTTTTATCGTGTCGTTGGTTATTCCTTTTTGGCGTCTTATGAAGCTTAGTGGAGGCGCCAAGTGTCGATCACTGCGTCACTTTTAAGGCATTGAGAAGCAAACCGCAATAATGATTCAGGCTTTTCTTTTTTTTTTTTTTTTACAATTAAAATATGAAATTGCAGTATTACATCGGCGATTTCTTGCGTCCGCCGGCTTGCAACTCCCTGTTTTGTTTTTTTTTTTTTAAAACCTGTCTGTTTTAGTTTTTCCTTAAAAAAACAAATTTATATATATATTTTTTGGTACATGAAATCTACGGCCTAAGAAATTACAATTATAGTATAGGAGTAGGAGACCAATAACTCTATATTGCGGCATTATGGGTTGTGAAAATATTAGGAATCGGAAGAAGAGAGGGGAGTATTTAGTCCCTAGCTTTAGTTAAGAATTTAATGTTTTCTTGCCACCTGAACTCATGCGGCGGGACATAAACAATTTTATATTTAAGTAGGAAATAATCATTAATCATGTTATTTTCAATGATATTTTTATGAAACTTTTTGTTTTTGCATATTTTTAAGAAAACTAAATGAAGTACTATTTTATTTTTAATGTCAACAATTCTCATCTAATGAAGATGAAATAAAACATACCTAAGAAATGCTATAAAAGCATAAAACTATTGTCTACTTCTTTTCCAATATGTTTTATTTGAATTTTTGCTTTTAATTTTTTGGTCATGGAGAAGGTGTTATTGATTTAAATTTGATAAATGACAATTTAATATCAATTCTAGAAATTTCTACATCAATTATAAACACTAATATGGAGAACTTTAAAAATCAACTCTTTCCCCAAACCTAATTCTCTGCCACCTTCGTCATTATCATTTGTCGTTTCCAACAAGATTCAGACTTTAATCCAAATCTGGCTGTTTTCCTTTCATATCTTTTATTATTTGACTAACCTTATCCGATATTATCTATCGAATTTTATGGTAATTGCAATCTCCTTTAAATTTTAGTGTTTCAAGGCAATTCAAGACTATTACAGGACAGATCTTCAATTGAAGGAAAGTAGCAATGGATCTAAATTTTCTCTTGAATTCATTGGAATCTCACGCCCATTGGAGGGAATTGTACAAAATAATATCAGTCTTTATTTTTTTAGGTTTATTGTTTGTCTTTTTATTTTCACAAATAATCTTATTTAGGCCTATGATATATAGCTGGTTATAACATTGCTTAGTTAATATTGTTCTGCTCTGGGTTTTGTTCTAGTTATTTGTGAGTTATGTAACCCAAATTTATTCTGGTTTACCTGGAAGATTCAACTTGACTGAATTATTTTCTCTTCATTAGGTGCCGTAAGAACAAGTAGCCTTTTATGACTAGTTTTATGTTCTTATTATACTTTAGAGTTTTATGCTATCGTTAGGTTATAAGATATCATTTGGCTCACTTTTTATTGGAATGAAGCATATTTTGTAAAAAAAAAAAAATTATAAACACTAATATTGTTATAGGTTTATATACAAATTGTCCATAAAATTAGACAACTAGATTTAGTTTTAACATTTTGTTACCAGATATAGACACTCAACATATCATAATATTCAACTATCACAATCGAATGCTTAGACACCACCTCAAGTAAATTGAACACTTTTTTATATTAACCTATCACACATGATATTTAACCATCATAATTGAATATTTACACACTATAATCGAGCACTTGAACACAATACAAACATAAAACATATACTTAAACAAGCAGACAAAATACTTTCTTATGAAATTTATACGCTCAACTTATTATGTATTAGTCATACAACCACCTCAACCAGACACTTAGGCTCCACAAAAATAGAAAATAGAATAGAGTTAGACATCTTTCTACCTAGTATAAAGATCTGTGATCCAATACTCATTTTCTATGTATGAGATGTCTAATTCCATATATAAAATATCAAATTATATCTAAATGATGTCTAATTTTGTATAAAATGTATATAAGTTCATGTACAGGTGTTTATGATGTTGTTAATATTGAATTCAATTTAATACACTTGTTGAAACAAAGTTATTTGAATGTGCCTCAATATAAGTTCATAATGTTCAGTTTCATGTTTATGATGCCCAATCCTACATATGAGATGCCTAGCTCTATATATATAATATACAAATCTATGTGTATGTTGTCCATGCTCATATATGAGATGTCTGATTCTATGTATAAGATATCTAGTTATATTTATTTGATGTGTTATTAAATTGAAAATATTTTCATGTTAAACACGGTAAAAAAAATTTTAACTAATTTTGATTCCAAATTAATAAAAAATCATAAATATTACATGATTCTTCATATAAATATTTTTTTAAGATAGCATGACTATTATCTCCTAATTAAATATAAAATTTGAATAAAAACTTGCCTTATCCCCATGATTTGAAAATGACACTTAGACATCAGAAGCAAACATTTAAACACCGAAAACAAACAGTCAAAAACCAGAAGCAAACACTATTAAACTCGGTGTTAAACAATCTAAAGTATACACTTTGAACCTATAATTTGGACACTTGTATGCCAAAACAACATTAGCATTTCATTTTGGGATGACAATTAGGTGGGTCGGGTCAGGTTTGGGTCATTTAGGTTCATATCTAATCAGGTTAGCATGAATTCATGTCTAGGTCGGGTTCAGGTCAGGTCATTTGTGTTCGGATTGATTTCAGGTTAAGTTGATTTCAGGTTCGGGTTAGGTTGGGCCGGGTTTATTTGAGTTCTAGTTCACTACAAATCGGGTTAATTTCAGTCTCGGATAACTTCATATCAGGTTTTAGGCCAAATTCAAGTTAGCCTTTGTGTTTGCTCAAGTTATTAGTGTGTAGGCTAAAACAATTGAATTGATTTATTTTTTTCAATTTTTGTTAAAATTTAAATAAAAGAATTTGATTTTTTGTGTGATTTAATTTAAATTATTTTTTTATTTTTTTAGTATATTTAATTAAAATATTCATAAAAATCTTCTTCATTATAGTTTAGCACATATTTAAGTAATTCAACATTGTTAGTAATACTTGATTATTTTTCTAAACTCATATCCTTCAACTATCATTGTACAGGTCATTCAAATCCTCACCCAGCTATCACTTAAACATACACTACAACAATTTTACTATATTTATGTTTCGATGAATTTTCTTTAAAATTACTATGAAATGCAAATCAAGTTCACTATTAGTAACTAAACTGTAAAATTTAAAAAATTTTAAGTGAAAGTTCAAAGATTTCAAAAGTGCAGGGACACATGTTGTAATTATTAGGGTGACTAAAATGATTTTTTTAAAAAAAATTAGATACCATATTGCACTATATTTAAAAGTTTAGGGATAAATGTTGCAATTTTAACAATTGCCTATTAAGATCATTTAATTTACTAAATATAAAAATTACTTCTTTTGAAAAAATTTAAATATGAGATTTACTAAATATGGAAGTTTCTTCCCCAAATATGATACTTGTAATATATAGAAATCCTTAAAAATGGAAGTTACTAAATATGGAAATCCCTTCTTAAAATATAAGAATTACTAAACATGAACGCCTGAAAAAAAAATAGAACTACTAAACATGGAAGTCTCCTTCCTAAACATAAAACTTACTAAATATGAAAATACAAAAAAAAAAATGGAAGTTACTAATTATGAAAGGCACAATTCTTAAATATAAGACAAACTGAATATGAACGTTTAAAACAATGAAAGTTGCTAAACATAGAAATCTCCATATTTAGGACTTGCTAAATATGGAAGATAATAAAAGAGAAAAGTTAAGGTTTAGGGTGATGGTTAAAATCAAGTTTTATCGGGTTTAATCATTGGATCATTTCGAGTTCGGGTCAAGTCCGTCTCGAGTTTAGGTTATTTTTTGGTTCGGGTCAATTCAGGCTTGGGGTCATTTCAGGTTTGGGATATTTTGGATTTTGGTCATTTGGATTCAGGTTTCCCTTTAATCCGGTTCGGGTTCAAGTCGGGTTAGGTACAGTCAAATTTAGATCGTTGATTTTGTTTGTTAAATCGGGTCAAGTAGAGCTTGGATTCGAATGGGTTGGGCCAAGTTATTAAATTTGGTCAAATTTTTACATTTCTAATTTTATTCACGCTATTAAACTTGGTTTCAAACACTCTAAAGTATACACTTTGAACCTATAATTTGGATACTTATGTGTCAAAATGACATTAGCATTTCGTTCTGATGAACGTTTGTCATGGCAAACGCTCTCATACCTCATATAACAGTCTGTTACTCCAACAAACAAATCTGCATCCTTCATTTATGTAGGGAAGATACAAATCAATTTCTAAAATCTATATGTTATAGTGACATGCCCTTGAAATATATTACTATAAGTAATAAGTCGGAGAGAAACTCAAGTGCTTAAGGAATTAGATAGTTCCCTAGGATTTGTAATTCATCTTTTGCTCTTTTGCCACCTTAATGGGCTGAGACTTTGCTTGTATCTGGTTTTCAGAATTTTCCTTTCCTTAATGCATGCTTTCATTACCCAAAAAAGGAATTGGATAGTTTTTTTTAAAAAAAAAACCTACAATCAATTCGTTTTAACTTAAGTTAACTTTATTTAAAATGACTTGTTTTATTTTTACATTTCTTTTTTAAACCAATTTCATTTCAAAGTCAATATTACTTAAATATAATAATCAATTAATTGTAAAATTTTCATGGTATTATTAATTTTTTATATTTTTAAGTATAAAAAAGAGAAAATTATAAAAAAAATTAATAACAACATAAAAATTCTACTTTAAATGGATTGTCGCACATATATAATATTAATATTTAAATAAAATTAGTTCAAAAAATATAAAAAATAAAAATAAAATATTTTAAATTAAATTAACTTAAGTTAAAATGAATTCAGCCTTACACTCCTACTTATGCAAAAATGATGATAACTCCACTGTCTCAGTCAGTTCTTGCTTATCACATGGTTAGACTTCAAGTGGAAGGTTGAAATTACCTATTTTGTGAGAGGAACACTCCTGTTTCCTGTCAAATGGTTTTATTGAAAAGTTTTGACCTTTAAGTACAAAAAGGAAAAAAAAAAACAGTAATTAAAGCTGGGGTCATGAAGACGTGATCCAATGAGGGTGGCGAAAGAAGCTCTGATGTGGCATCTAGCTAATCGGAGTGGACAAAATGTTTGAATCTCGTCCATCCACGTCGGCAACAATAGGCGACAGGATGACGCAGTTGTGTCGTTTCTAGTGCTAGGCTGTTAGTTGGCGATACAACAGTCATCAAGCATAATTACCAGATATTTAATATTTGTTGTTTTTTAACCATTTGAGTCATACACATTTATGAATTTCAGTTCAAGTCCTACACCTGTGGCCTAGCATTTGCAAGTAGGCAACTTTATTTTTCCTGCTTATATATGATCGGCGGCTATCTTGGCTGGTGAAAGAAAATTGATGTGCTCTAGACTCATGGGCTTAGACAAGATTAAGAACATTTCCTTCAAGCTAGTCATTGAGTCGACAAAATTATACTAGTAATTAAGGCTCTTGCAAACGTATAATTAAGCTTTAAACTGAAGAAAACCTTTTGTGAATTCCATAGCGTCATTCTAAAGTCATATATAGGATTGATGGCAATCAAGTATTATATAAGAGAAATTGTACAAAATTGTCGATGTTGTTTTTGTGGTTGGAGCAATTTTGACAATATCTGTTAAATGGTTGTCGCAACTCTTAAACTAATGTAGGAAAATTTTCTTCTTAACTTGTGGTCATCTCAACCTTTTATGACACCCAAATAAGTCATAACCCTATGTTTGAACACGTATACCCCATTTACCAAGCTTTTTTGTTTTCAAATTTTCTATTGTCGTTGGAGAATTTTCTATTGTTACTGTCATTTATATTTTATTTTAGAACTGCGATACCTTTGAATTTAGTTTCTCCTGCATCAATCAAATCGTGTTTATTCAAAATTTGTTCTCATAAGCGTTAATGAGATGTGTAGATAGCCAAAAGGCTATCGCCTCCCCCCAGCATCAATTTCCCCGAAGGTCTGACCGGGGAGCCTGATGTAGCTCGGAAAGAAGCATTGCCACAGACCTCGGCAGAAGCGAGATCGGGCATGACGAAGTAAGCACTTCGGCTGAAACGCCAGGTTATCTAAATGAGTCGCTGACTCCCTCGGAGAACCGAACATATCGCCTTTGGGAGAAAAGAACCAGCTACTGAAAGCAGGAGAGATTCTCCCCCAAGGCGGAACTCCCGAGCTAGAGAACTCCCCGAGCCACTAGCGTGATTCCCAAAGGAGGGCGTCCGTACCAGAGGACGACCTCGCCCAAAGGACCTCGGGGTACGGCAGGAGCATTTAATGAGCATTTAAGGAGCCTCTGACAGGTCGCCCACACGAAGCCTGAAACGGCGGCCTGACACCCTGGCATCATCCAAGTCCCATCTCAGCCACAAAACTAGGAGCCTACAAACAGCTACCTATTCTCTACACCCAAAAACCACAGAAAGAATCCGACTGAACACGTTTCAGGATCCAGACGGGCCAAGCGCTTCTATAAATACTGGGAAACAGGACTTGGCAAAGGAGGCTCTCTCTCGCCATCGGCACTCTCGCACAGCAGAAAACATATACAGGCCAGGCCCCTTATCCATTTAAGTGTTCCTACGTAAGCAAATCCCTGCACGGCGCCGAGGTCAGGTACCCATTGCTCCAAAAAGCCATATATTCCTTGGTGCTGGCAGGAAGAAGATTGCGGCCATACTTTCAGATTCACCCCATCATCGTCCGAAGTAGTCTGCCTCTACGGGATGTTATGAAAAGAGTTAATCATTCGGGAAGGCTTTCCAAATGGTGTATAGAGCTCGGCAAACACGACATTGTTTATGAACCTTGAAAAGCCATAAAAGCTCAAGCACTAGCTGACTTCATCGCCGAAGTACCTACCACCGAAGATAGCCACTCGGATCTTGGCGAAGGTGAGCCAGAATGGACGCTGCACGTGGATGGAACCTCAGGTTCCGAACACCAAGGAGCCGGAGTAATCATCAGAGGACCCGAAGGTCTAAAGGTGATAAAGGCCATCAAGTTCAACTTCAGTGCCACCAATAATGTGGCTGAGTATGAAGCTCTGATAGCAGGGTTGCGCCTGGCCAGAAAAATTGGAGTAAGAAACTTGAAGGCTCACAGTGACTCCCAGCTGGTAGTTCGGCAAACGGCAGGGGACTACGGCGCGAAAGACCCAATTTTGGCAAAATACCACGAACTAGTGATGAAGCTCATTCGAGAGTTCGACACCATACGCATTGAAAATGTACCTCGTCGCGAAAACACCGAAGCAGATTGCCTGGAAAAGGCAAAAACGTACACCGAGGTACTAAACCACCCGAGCATTGAAGTACTGAGCATAGTAACTTCGGAAAAAGGCTGGAAAGATCCAATAAAGAGGTATCTTGCGGACAACGCGCTCCCCGAAGACCCTATTGAAGCCGTAAAAGTGTGAAGACGCTCTGGGCGGTTCTTCCTAATATGCGAAGAACTATATCGGCAGGGATATGCAAATCCTTTACAGAGGTGTGTTGGCGAAGAGGATACTGAAATGATCCTCGAAGAAGTCCACGAAGGCGCTTGTGGTTCACATATTGGAACTGACGCCCTTGCCGCAGTGGTACTCCGCCAAGGATATTTTTGGCCTACCCTAAGAAAGGATGCACGACATTTCGTCCGAAAATGTGAGAGCTGCCAACAACATGCAAAAGTCCAGAGAACACCCTCGGAAATAGTGACTTTGGCTGACTATCCCTGGCCCTTCGCTGTTTGGGGCATAGACCTCATTGGGCCGCTCCCAACAGCTCCCGGAGGCGCGAAGTTCTGCGTAGTCGCAGTAGACTACTTCTCTAAATGGGTCGAGGCAGAACCATTAGCAACTATCTCAGCTAAAGAAGTGCAGAAGTTTGTATGGAAGAACATTGTATGCAGATTTGGCATACCGAGGATACTGGTAGCCGACAATGGATCCCAGTTTATTGACAAAGGGTTCCAGGACTTTGTCAACGACCTCGGAATAAAGATGCACTTCGCCCCAGTTGCCCATCTGGCAAAGGGGACTCTCTCTCGCCATCGGCACTCTCGCACAGCAGAAAACATATACAGGCCAGGCCCCTTATCCATTTAAGTGTTTCTACTTCACTCACTATCATGACACTAACTTGGGCGTCGGAGGCTCCTCCCCGGAAAATCATCCCGGGGACCTCCTAACCCCTTTTTCGGAGTCTTTCAGGTACTTTCCCACCTGGGGAACATTTCCGTCAGACATTCCCCCTCCTCGAAAGCTCCCTCGAAATTCACCATGTCGCAAAACAAAGATGCTGAAGGGCATCAGTAATGTCAATGGCAAAAAGTGTGGAAGGTGGTGGGGGGTACATGGAGTTACTGTCATATTGAAAAATGTGGTAAAAATGATAGATTAAAAAACTCAGGGGCTATGGTGCTAGGTGAAAAAACTTGGAATTGAAACTAATTTTTTTCTCTTGTTTTTTTCGCATTTGCTACTTGAGCAACTTTAAAGACCATTAGTGCATTTAATCTCAATACAAAATATTGATGGCAAATTTATAACAAAAAAAATATTAGCAGCAAAATTATTCCATCGCGTAAACAATTGAGGCAACCTTTTCCCATAATATAATGAAGATTTCAACAGGAAACGTTAAAACTGAGGACTTAAACATTTGAGGAAAAAAAAACACAAGATGAGATTTCTGGACCATGAGATAGTATGGTATCTTCCACCGGGTAGGTATATACTAAAATTAACATATTTAAATAATACTCACCATATCCTAAATTTTTTGTATCATTAATTTTTTAATAATTAATTTATAATTTTTTATTTTCAACATTTTAGCATATAAATGAAAAAAAAATATTTATAAATGATAAATTAAGACTTATAGTTTCTAAATTTATTTTTTTTTATTTTTTTTATAAATAATAATATGAATAAATTTAAGTTAAACTAGTAAAAAAAAGCCAAATAGAACAAAGAAAGATCAGATAATATAATTTTAGGATCGAACAATTATAAACTTGATAGATAAAGTAATTAGATGCAACCGAACAATCCATTTCATGTTACAATTGTCCGATCCTATAATTCTCTTTATCAAATTATGAATTATTATTTTCTAAACCTACTAACTTAATTTGCTCTACACCCACCATGTATCTAAGAATCTCCATGGATTGGTGCGATCTTTCTTTTTTATATATATTCAAAAGCATCTTATAAGACTAATAGTACTAATATATACTCCCTCCGTTTTGTATTAATTAATTTTTTTTATTAAAATTTGATTTGAATATATTTGTATTAATATGTATTGAAAGAAATTGTTAAAAATGATATTTAGAAATTATGGTCTTTAAAATTTTATTTTCATATGAAATATTTTTATTTTTATAATAAATTTTTAAAAAATAAAATTATAAATTAATTGCTGTAAATAATAAAAAATGTCAATTTTTTATAAAAACGGAGGGAGTAGTTTATTAGGAAAAGTAGAAAGTCAATTGCCAATTTCTAAAAATCAAGAGAGCCTTGAGCAATATTAACAATTGTGGATAATCCGCATTGGTAACAGCTTAGGTTTGAACCTGCGCCACTTGCACTCGTGGATGTCATTTCTTACCATTTTGCTGGAATGGGAAGAGAGATGATTCTCTTATGGTACTACATAGTCCCTTGTAACACTTCATTATTGGTACCAAAAACACCAATAATTGGCATTATATCGCTAAAGAAAAGGTATGGGTCCATTTACACTGATATAAGCATTTTTCATTTTTTTCTTATCATCTAATATAAGTTTTATATACCTATTGCGCATATAACTAATCTAACAGTGAGATTGAATATTCTAATCATGAAGATCATGCACAAAAAATTTAACTTGATTCGGTTTGTAAGTTTTTATATTTTATCTCATAAAATTTAATCCATTGAAATTTTTCAATAAAAATGTCTCTGTTAGATAAACGTGTTGGAAATTTTCAATTAATTTAAAAATTTAACAGGGCATAATCTAAATGAGTAGATCTCTAAGTCCGGCGGTTGATTTATTTATAAAAAAGTGTAAATGGACCTTTACTCAAAAGAAAAATAATTAATATTAGATATTAGGAAAAACTATATAATCAATTGTAGCTTTTATGAGGTGCGATTTCATCTTCCCTAAATTATAAATAGTTACCTTTCTGCTTTTTCGACACACTAAAAGAAGGCTACACTTCATAATGAAAATATTATTTTCATTTATTTTTATCTAACAAAAAATTGTATAAAAAATTAAAAATATCATAGTTTAACAAGGAAATATAAATAAAGTATTTTATATAAATTGAAATTAATTGTATACTTCCTTGCAAAACCTTATAATGAGCTTAACCTGCATAAAAAAACTGTGAATGAGCATGAGTAGGATATAGTATTATCACCCTTTTTAAATTATATTCCCTCAGTGTCAGAATTTTAAAAAAGTTATATAAAAATAGTATTTAATTTTTGATTTTAACCCTTTGATTTCAACATTTAATACATTATCCAAAACTGTGTAGGAGATCTCAAACATACTCGAAAGCCGTGACTCGCCGATGAACGCCCTTTTAGATGGGAAACCAAAAACATCTTTGACGGCCGATAATATTTGTGTAATCTTTAGAAAGAGGTCGGTGCGTGCTCGTACAATCACATGATCCCATTAATTTTTCGCAATTATTATATGAATGAAGTATGAAGATGCAACTGGTACCGCGTTTCCCACCTAATTCCCACCGGTGACCATAGGATAAGGTTCCGCGTATTAGTCAATGAACCGGCACAACACACTTCTCTTCACAGCTCAACATTATCTGCTTCGACTTCAATTGGAAAAGTAGTCTAGTTAGGTTTATATATATATATATATATATATAATACTCATTTGGTCATTTAATTTAGTTATAGCTACATTAAAGAACCATTTAATTTTTTTTTACTGGGTCTTCTAAATGAATAATTTGATATCAAAACAAAGAAAGTTTTTCTTTTTTTTTTTTGTTACTAATGATCTATACTTGTTAAGTGTGTTTATTGTTTGTTTGAATTCGCGATAATTATTAGTAAAAAGTAGAGCATGAATCTTATTTATTCAAAATTGCCCCTTTTTTTATTTATGCTAGGGTTGAAAACTATATATATATATATATTCTCGTATGAAAATGAAATTTGATGAATTATATGAAAGAAAATTTTATTGATGCTTAATCAGCAGGGGATTGAAAATTCAAAAACAATCAATTGAATAAACAATGTTTTGCATGTGTAAAGCTCGGGTTAATTAAACTAATTTTCTTTCATCAAGTTTGAAAGGGTAGTGATAGAAATGACACGCAAGTGACGCAACGTATACGTGAATTTGGGAACAAGGGTATAATTCATAGAATCACATTCCTCGTTAAATTACTCTTTCCTTCCAGTAGTAAGGAGACGCCACATTAAAATGGTGGAATCATAAGTTCAGTTAATGAAACTACGGCTTCTTTAATTTCGATACTGTTTTTAACAATTAATTGTCCTCCAAATATTCATCCCTCAAACACAAAATAATTTTGTAGCCCCTGAGAAAATGTTAGAGTCGCATCATGGACGTCTAACATTGTTAACGGAATCCATAGAGAGCAACACTTTGATAATTCTTGGATGGACAGGCATCGTTTTAGTAGTAGCCACAAAACTAGTTTAAATATCTGACGTTTTCATATAAGATTAATGTGTGAAAAAGTATTTATATGAAATACTTTTCTTTCATATTTTTATTGAAGGCGTGTATAAAAGTATTTATATACAAATGTTTTGATACAGCATAAATAATAGATACACAATATAGGGGTAGTGAAACACCATACACACAATGTAGGATAAATGCTAGATACTCAATATGAGATAAAAACTTTTTGCCAATAGTTAGGGGCATAAAAATGCAATGTAATGATCAATTTTAAAACTAATAGGTAAAAATGTTATTTGCTGTGGTGAATGCTTTACAATTTAGGTTAGTTCGTGACATTAAATCAGATTAATCCAAAAAGATTTGTTTTTATTTTTATGAATTTTTATCTAGAATGTCTTTGAAAATTAACACTATATAGATAGAATAATCCACTAATAATACTTTTATAATATAATTAATATTTTATAAAGTTTTTACTTAGTCAACCTAAAATTAATAAAAATTAATAAAAATTTAATTATACTGTAAAAATTATATATAATAAAGATTCATTGAATAAAAATTAATTATTTTTGATAATTTTAATAACTATAATTAAAATGCCAATATTTCAATGTAGTCATAATAGCAACTAACAAGGATATGATTAAATATAATGTTGTTTTAAGCGTACAAGAATTTGGGGAACCCTAATTATAATTGCTACAGGTGATTATGATATGTAAGGGATGAAATTCAAATTTGATCCACTAACTTTTAGGTTTATCCAAAGTGCTTATTAGAGTCCTGTAACCCACCAGCGATGGATTTCTAAACTACCAAGTGGATGACTATAGTAGAAGAACAAGAAATTTCAAGTTAAAATTGATATAAAAAATAATCATAATTACCTAAATTTTAAATTAGCCCAAAATTATCTCCCTTCTCTCCCCTTCAACTTCCCGTCTCCTTCCAGCCTCCATAGCCAACCACAGTGTTGAATGGCCAAGGAGGCAAGTAGTAGAGATAACATATGTCCTAGCCTACATGGTAGATGCCAAACTATTTAACAAGTGATAAGTTGTATTAAACAACTATAGGTGTTGAAAACAAGAAAGTTTTGTTGGGTTTTCGAAACCTTCCATATGGCCCAATTTGATCCCAAAAATCCCTGACCACCATCGTTTATGTAAGTCATTACCAGTGGATGGCTCGATTTATAGTGTTAAGGCTGAAGAACAATAGTCTCATGGTTTGAGTGGTCAATTTCACTTGGATTGGTTTGGTTTTTTGTTTGAATCAAATATTGGTTTGTGAAGTTGTTCATAAACTCTAACATTGATTTTTGAAATTAAATGTTTGTGTGTGCGAAATTATTGAAAGGGAATAGTTTATCTGTATCTATCAGTTTTTTAGGAGCAAAACCCCTTTGGTTTTGTTACCGTTTGACAACATTCGGGCAGAAGCGTCATGGAAAGATTGCAGTCATCACAATTCTTAGGAAGGCCACCAAATTGGGAACGATAGCTGCTGATAGTGGAACACCAACGCTAAAGCCACTGGTCCCTTGGGCAGCCAAGCCACCTCAGCCGTTATCAACAAAAGGCCTTGGATAGTTGCTGCTGTGCCTAGCTATGGAGGCTGAAAGGAGGCAACGCACTGAAAAGAGGATGGGAGAAGAAAATTTTGGGCCAATTTACAATTCAAAAGCTTATGATTATTTGTTTATATAAATTTTAACTTGAATTTTCTTATGCTTCTACTATAGCCATCCACATGGCAGTTTGGTACCCATCATGGGGGTAGCAAAGTGCCACATGGACAAATTCCATATGAAATAATTTTTGAACTGATAGTAGAAGTTAAATTAGGACATTCTAGATTAGTTAGAGGATTAGAGTTAAGAGACTATTTTAGGACAAACATAAAACTTAGAGGACCAAATTTGGATTTCACCTTGTGTAAGGAGATCGGACAATTTTACATCATTAGCGACACATATATGTTCAAAAAGAATGACATCTACATATCAATTTAAAAAATTTCAATATCTTGATAATAGATGCATGATAAAATCGATAATAAAATGTCCAGTCTATTTTATTAAATTTCTAAAGGCCTAAAGCCCTTTTGCCCCTGAACTTTTTTAACTCATACTTTTTACCCTCTAAACTTTGACTTAAGTCAACTACGCCCTTGAACTTTGCAAAGTGGAACCTTTCACCATTCACCCCCATTTAATGAATCATGTGCCAGTCACATGCACGTCTGACGGCGAGAAATGTTTCTTTGACCTACATGAGGACCAGAACGAACAAAACAAGAAAAATAAAGGACTAAGTAATCAATCTAGTTGAGAGAGGAGTTGAAGAGGAAGAAAAATCACCAGTAGAGGAAAGGGCAGCAAGGGGTTGGGGAAGGGCCGACCCAAGCTCCGCTGCAAGGTCCTCCTCAACACCATTCAGGAAATCACGCACCGAGCACGACCATTGATGCGTCATCAATTGTATCAGCGGCATCATCTATGAGGAGAGCCACACCGAGCACGTTGGCCATAAGACCGTCACCACCATGGATGTCGTCGACGCGTTCAAAAGGTAGCGTCGCATCCTCTACGGCTTCAAAGGTTATGTTAGAGTTAGGATCTGATTCCAGTCCAAACGACCCGTCTGTCATGGTCACCGACCATACACACCACCGCAGCGCTACCCGCCCATAGCTACCGCTCCGTGACCATAACCGTCCGCAGGAATCAGCTGATCTGAGTCTCCCATAGCAAGTGGGGTGGAACTTCAAGGCTAGAAGGACGGCTTGGATGCACGACACTCCGATCATTTGGCCTCAGACGAAACAGGAAAAATAATTTGGCTTGAAGTGGCAAAATTGTTTACTCAGTCCTATCTTTTTCATTTTGGTCCTCACATGAGTCAAATAAACATTTTTGTGATGAAAGACGAGCATGTGACCGACACATAATTTATTAGACTAGGGTTAGAGGTAAAAGGTCCTACTTTGCAAAGTTTGAGAGGTAAGCTAACCGAGTTGAAATTTAGAATGTGAGAAGTTTGAGTTAACAAAGTTCAAGGGGTAAAAGATGCTTTAGGTCAATTTCTAAATGATCAAAAAAATCATTTTACTTATATGCTGCTATTTCATTTAGTCTTGCCCGTGGAGGCCATTGCCGAAAACTTCAAATGGTACTACCCGTTAAGATGATAGATTATAGATAGATGCCAATGTTTTTTTTAATATATATTCAGAATTAGGTATACAAATATATAGTTTAAGAAGTACAAAGAACAAAGAAAAATATTTGTATTTTTGGGACCAAAGGCACCCAAACCAATATTTAATAATATTTTTTGAAAATAAGAGTGATAGGAATAAAATCCTGACATTTGGCTAACGTGAATGTCTCTTGTGGTCAGCTATGCTAGTACCCTGGGACAGAGAGATGCCAATTTGAGCATATATTCTTATACGATAAGTCAGCAAAAAAAACATGTCAACACAAGAAGAGGGGGAAGAAAATGGGGAAATGATACCAAAATTAGTAAACTCGTTCATAACTATTGCTAAAGAGAAATTGACGTAATTCGCTAAGAACACACAGTCATATGTGACACAAACGCAAGAAATTGGTAATTAAGGAGGATAATGCATGATATATAATTAAGTGTATCTGAGCTCTTATTAAACTATAATAAATACTATAAGGTCAATTCATTTTAACTTAAGTCAATTAACTTATTTTTACTTTTATATCTTTTTTATTTGAAATTAATTTCATTTAAAATTCAATATTTTGTTAATGTAATAATATATTTGAAAGTAAATTTTTGTGATATTTTTAATTTTTATGAATTTTTTTTAAATTTCTTAAATTATAAAAATTCATAAAAATTTAGTAGGATTATAAAAAATTATATTTTCAATGGATTATTGTAACTACATAATATTAGCTTTTAATTAAAATTAGTTTCAAATAAAAAAATATAAAAATTAAAATAAGTCATTTTAAAGTAAATTAACTTAAGTTAAAATGAATTTAGTGTAAATTTGTGCTATAGGGGCATACGTAAGTGTTTCTCAGCCACCCAAATGCTCTCCATTGCAAACGATCTCTCAAGATAAGGAGTACCCCCTCCTGTTTGCGGTTCCAGATATTTTAGCCTCTTTCAAAAATATTGCACCAACAAAGAAAAACTACAAAAGGTTTGTCATTCTTGGAGATAGGATTATCATTAAGCATGGAAAATCTATGAAGACATTTTCCCAAATTTGGAATTCAAGGAAAAAAATAGACATGTAACAAAGATTTATGACAGAAAAACCAAATTATACCAAACAATACCAGTAAATCCATGGAAAAACAAATCATTTTGACAGAATTAAAAAACTTAAATTAATGCAATCGATAAAAATGCAAACACATCACACACACACACACACAAAAGAAAAGGAAAGCATGCGCTGCTTGGCAGCTTTGGCCTCCTATTTGCGGCTAGGCTCGTATTCCTTATGCGTTAGCAAGGTCCTTTTAATCAAAGCGATAAAATTTCTCCAATTTTGATCAAGAATTCCGGCAATAGAAAGCACAGTTAAAGAAGACAAATCCGTGTCTTAATTGTACTCTTTCTATATACCCATCAAAGAATCATATTTCGTATTCGGGGCAGCTTCAGAATCAACACATAAAAAATCTTAAATTCGTATATGAAATAGCTAGTCTGCCAATTGTTTATCTTGTATTTACTGTGTATGTAAAATATCTATTTTACTTTGAAGGGCATTATCCTGCTACTCACACCGACATACACACACAGTAGGTATGCAAATTGATGTATATGATGTGAGGAAGACAAATGTCATTAACATGGTTATTAATTGGGAATTTCCTGCCAAATTTGCTAAATTTAAATAAATACATAATATGATGTGAGGAAAACATTAGTTACACTACTAAAATTTTAGCAATTACTAACATGAATTTTCAATTATTGTGCGTTGGTAATTTTGAATTTTCAACGAGTAGCCGTTGGTAAATACGAGTTGGTAAATTGCTCGTTGGAAATCCAGTTACAAATGTACAAAATTTGAACCATTGGTAATTTTCAACGCGAACACGTTGGTAACATGCACATTGGTAATTAGCAACAGTCATGTAGCATATTTGTTTTCCAACAGGTTAACAAATTACCAATGTGCAAGCATATTGGTAAATATCAACAGTTTCTAATGAGTAGCTATTGGTAATTATGTTGAATTTTTTTAGAAAAACATTAAAGCAATTTCCAACTATAAGCCGTTGGAAACTGCCATTTTTTACAAAAAAAAAACTAAAATAAATAATATTAAAATTATACATTATATTAAATAAAAATTATATTTAGTAAAATTATATAATTAAGATTGTATTAGTACATACAAAATTTAATAATGCAGTAAAAATTCTTATATATGTAATTTCAGAAAAAAATAAATAAAAATGCACAAAATTGAAAAAAACTTACGGAAATTCATAAGAGGTTAAATAAAATTAATAAAAAAATTTAAAATTAACAAAAATTTTCAAAAATTCAGAATAAATTTGAAACTTGACTAAATCTCCGGCAGATGAGTGATTCAAATAGATTAAGACGATGGCGAATGGAGGATGATATTAGAGGTGGACAAGCGATGGAGACGGAAAACAGAGGATGGAGGAGCAACGGTGATCGACGAACAAAGGATGATGGCAGAGGTGGAGGCAAAGGCAAATGAGCAATGGTGGATGCAGAGGAGACTAAACTCGTCGATCGTACTGGAGGAAGAAAAGGGGAAAAATAGGCGTGAAAGTAATATGAGAGTATAACAGTCACTTTGCACCCTAAAACTTACCAAAAGAGGAAATGATGTAAAGAATTTGAGATGATCCAAAATAAAAAATGGTGTAAATAATATGAATATGGGATGAAGAAAGTACTATTTACCATTTTCCTTGTATAAAAAATACTAAAAGATAGATATTTGCTAAAATTATGTGAAAGGTCAAAGCATTCAACCAAATTGAAATGATGATGTGATATTTTACATTCGTATGATCCAACCAAATTGAAGCAATGATGTAATATTTTACATCCATATGATCAATGATCCCCAATATCATGCTTAGGTGACGATACAACACTAAAAAGTCTGGCGTATAAAAACAGAGAAGAAAAAGATTGGGACCTTTTGTGACACGGCCGTCCTTGGCCCCTACCCAGGAAGATTGTGAGAGCTGGTCTCATAGTGGATTGTAATTAGCTAGTTGTATATGTGTGCGGATTAAAATCCCATGATACTAGTTGATTAACCTAGAATATGCAAGATGCATGCTCTTTATGCTTTGACTTGGTTTATTAAAACCATAAAACATTAACTTGGCCAAGTAATTTCATAAAAACTAATACAAATAGCCAAAGCATACAAAATCAACATTTGTGTGAGTTTACTACACATAACAACTCGTGAGAACATTCATACAAAAAGTAGGCTAATGCCCTCAACCAAGAGCAATCCCAGAGTCTAGGACTCCTCAAAACATAGTTTATGGAGGCAGCTAAGTGTATTGTATAAATACAAACCTCTACTGAGATCTTCTCAACTTAACTCCCACCCTGGATACAAGTCCCAGTGGTGAGTCTCAAAAGCTTTGTCCAAGTGCTACTAGGCTCTGTAGCTAAAGAAAGACTTAAGTTGGTACTGTTACTTAACCAACAAGTACCCATGTAGACTAGAATCATAGAGATTCTCAAGTGTCGTACCTGTACACACAAAAGAGCATTACTGCGATAATCCTCAATGATTACCTAGCCCAACAACTTCAGTCTCTGCATAATATAACTAGGGAGTGAGAACATAGCATTTTCAGTAAGGGTCTTCAGTGTACCTGCAAGAAAATTACTAGGACTCTACAAAAAATTTTTTAATAAATTACAAAAATTCATAAAAATTTTCCCTAAATTATATAATTCATTAAAAATACAAAAAATTTCCAAAAGTTATAATAAATTCAAAAATCAACCACAATATCAACTAACAATTAATAAAATCAAAATAAAATAAACAATCAAACAACAGATCTGCAAAATCAAACAACCAAATGTACAAATTCAGAAAAACAACAAAATCAACACAATCAAAACTGAAATCAGGGAGTCGAGGCAATGAGGAGGCAAAGAGACAGGGGCGTGAGGTGAGCGGCGAGGAGGCGAGATTTCGGCAGTGTATTGAGTAGGCGTCTAGTGAGCTGGCATCAGGCACAGGCGGCGAGGCGCAGAAGCTGGGGCGAGGATGCACGGAGGGAGAACGGCAGAAGGAAGAGACGAAACAGAGGGATAATGGACTTTGGCCTATGGATGAAGGAGAAGGAGGATCAAAGAGACGATGGACAAAGGAGAATGAGGCTCGAAGAGACGATAGCAGAGAGGAAGGAAAAGTGAGACAGTAGAGGAGGGTTAAGAAGTGAGATAGGTTAGGCTATTTATATGGGTAAAGGTTAGGGTTAGGGTTAAGTTAGGGTTATGGGTTTTTTTTTTTTTTGGGCTTTTTGGGCTTACATATATATATATATATATATTCAATCTCACCATATACATTAAAACCATAATTTTAAATTTCACTATATAAATATGTTCATACACATTATAAATTGTACATATATATCATTCTAAAATTGTAAAATAAGTTGATTGGTAATTTACTTGTTGGAAAATAGTTGATTTACCAGTGCGTTGGACCGTTGGTAAATTACCAACGTGTCAATTCGGTACTAAATTTCAATTTTTTTTTACCAACGGTCTCACATGTTATAAATTACCAACGTGCAAACAATTAGTAATTTGGCTATTAGAAAAATTAGTTTTTTTAGTAGTGTTAGTCTATGAGATTACTTCAAAACATATGATTTTTCCACTAACCCTCTCATGTCAAGGCTTAGAAGTTAGCACACCAGAACAAGTCAATTATAGTCAAGAACGGGGATGGATCCAATAAGCTGGTTTTAATGTCGTTGTTTTTCTGGATAACCCTTAATACAATTATTAGATGTTTGTATTTTTTGAAAATGTATTTTAAAAGAAAATATTTAATACAGTCAACTCCCATATAACATATTTATAAACTTGTAAAAAATTCGCATAAAAGTGACACAGAAAAAAGTTTTTTTTTTTTTCGTTATAGAAGATGATATATTAGAAGATGAGCAAGAAGCTGGGATGAGATACAGGATTATGCTCTAGGGATACAAGCCTGAAAACACCCAATACAAATCTAGTTAATACCCTTATTTAACAAGCCCTCTGCTATAGCAATTGGCAATTCTGATCAGTGACAGAGAAAAATGTAATGATTGTATGCTAGTAAAAGCAACACCCAAAAGACGACCTTTTTGTTTTTTATACTCTAATCATTATACGGTCCAAATGAGCTTACACTACTTTACATGTAACCCAACCAAATTCCAAGCTGCCCACACATGAAGAAAAAAAAATTTTCATTTTAAACTATGTATAAGAATTTTAAAACGTTACCAATAAAATGCATATATACATATAATAAGTGAGGATGATGAGGAACTGATGGATGCGCAGCGCAGGGTTTGCTTCTACCAAATGGTTTTCCAAAAGCGAACGCTTTCACTGTGACATGTGACGTGATGAATGCAATAAAGATCTTGGCATATATGGAGTGTAGCCCTGTAAATATTGCAATAAATGAGAGGTTTCTTAATTAAATATAGGCTTTTTATAGTTTTATTATGCAATAGGTTAATTTAAATTATTAATTACTATAAATTTTATTATGATTTAGAGCATTCGATTACATTTTAACAATCCAGATTAGATGAGGACAGGTATGGTATGTAGCGTAGGCAAGTGGCGAAGACCGGGCTTACCCAGGTGTTCGGCATCTTTTGGCCTCCTACGCTCACCTTCACAGAAATATTAACGGATCCATCTTTGGATACCGGCCTCCAACTGCCGTAGAGACATGTGCCCGCGGGTCCTCTTGTCTGCTTTCGCAGAGCACCGCCCAGTGAGGTGTCGATACCCGGAGGGTGCTCTGTCCCTTGTCCCCGAATGACAGCCCTGCCCCTATACGTGGAAGCCAACCTTCACTTGCTGTTGGACAAAGCTACCGGGTGCTTAACTATATGCTCCACTTTCTCTGATTTTGATCGATTCCATTTTTGTCATCATCCTAGAAACTAAAAAGAGCTAAAAGGAGAAAAATAAAAAAAATAACCAGAGAGAAAGTTTTGCAGACTAGAACAGAAATCATACATCCTAGAACCGATCAATGTTGATCCTCTTTTCTTTAATTTTTCCATCATATAAAAGTAGTAGAAGAAGAAGGTACGAATAGTGTACATTGCAAAAAATTCGCGCCATACCTACAGTTAGATACAGTGTTAAACCCCATCTAAAATGTATTTGTACAAAAAATTTTGGTAATAAATCAACTTTTACTTAATAAAAAAGACATGCAGTATATATAAATAAAATGGGCTCCAATGAAACTGATGTGAACTAATTCGAGAGTGAATAATTATATAGAATTTGAGGTTTTAACTGAATGTTTTGAAAAGTTAATTTCTTTTTGTTCTCTAATTATGTTTTCTAAGCGATAGTTCTAGCTATATGGTCCACACTCCTACTCTTTCAGTAAAGTGTGTTTGTGTGTACTCGAGAGTTGGTTGCAAACAAAGTTCACAAAATGGGATGCAAAGTAAACAAAGTTTACTTATTTTTGTGTTCTAAATGATACACAAGTTTAAAGTTGTCCTATCAAAATTTCTTACCTCACATTAACTTTTTCAATTGGATAATTTCTATCAAATTCATTGTTAAATTGAATGGAAATCACCGACTTAACATAAATTAACATTAAAATAGATATTAAAATATCAATTTTAATCCTCTAAGTCTTCTCATCAATAATTCTAAATATTAAACTTCTAAATCTATTATTTATACTTTAGCAGATTTGCCCCCCTCCCAGTAAAGAATACTTGAAGCAACAAATATCTCTATCAAGCCACTCCGACCTCTAAATCACCGTTGTATCCCAATTCACCTAGATCTCTACTGCTCAATCTCCCCCACCTCCTCACCTTGGATTTATGCTGTGTAACCCAATGCTTAATAACCGGAACAACATCAAACGAAGTGGTGCCCATATAAGGAAACATCCCTGCAATTTAGATGAGCAGCCTGAAGAGGAAAATGCACTAGCACCGAAGAAGAACGGAGAGGAGTAGCCAAGCAAGGCAATTGGCGAACAAATGATAAGGATGGAATAGGCTAGACAAATCCAATTTGGTGAGCGGCAGTATTTGGGGAGCAAAGAAGAAAAAATGGTGGCTATAGGGCATTGTAGCCACTGTTGGGTGACCAGGCTTGGGCAAGCATTTATGAAAATTCCATGACTTTTTTTAGAGAGTTTGGATTGTTCAAGTCATAGATTTGCTTCATTGTTCTTGCTTCCCCACTTGCTTGCTCTCTAAATTTTCTTTGTATGCAAAAGGAGAGAAAAGAGAGGTGTGTGAGAGGAAATACAGAGTGAAGGAACGAGAGGAAAATCAATATGTCACTGACAATAGGAAAATTGTCGTTGCTTGATTTATTGCCACTCTGCTAAGACTAAGGATTCAAGTTTAGGTCAATAAGCATGATCTTGGATTGGTGAGTTAGGGATCCATTTGAGGTGGATGTCTAACTGTTCCCATGGGTCGATTGGTTTAGAATCATGAAGAATAGAGACTGTGGGCACCACGAAGGCCTATCAAAGTGGGGAGGGGTAGGGCGAAATAGGCTACGGAGAGGATGAAGAGGGAGGAGGAAGGGGTGGTGATAGTTGATAGGAAAAGTTTGAGGATTAGAACAACTATTTTAATATTTAGTTTAATGCTAATCTATATCATAACATCAATTTTTATCCAATTTAACGATAAAATTAATAGAAAAAGACCAAATTAATAAGCATAATATGAGAGAAAAAAGACTTCAATATTACAATTTTAAATTCAGGTACATATTTAAGAGACAAAAATAAGCTATGAGAGTGGGTGTTGAATTTACTATTGTTCTTATGCAAATGGAGTTTGCAAAATGAGGCGTGAAGCAAAATTATGCGACGCGATGACATCAGCACATATAAATGGAAAAAACATATAAAAAGACGTAATAAAGACAGAATGGCGGAGAAAGGGACTTGACACGTTCGGATAAAGAGATTCAACATTATTGGGCCTTCAAATTTCATTTGGATTCAAATCTAGATACACTGGCCTTAAGCCTAGGCCACAACTAGCCCAAACATATTTTATCAATCACCTACTTCAGTTTTTTTTGGGTTGAATAATCAATAATGGTGATGCAAATGATCACCATCTGGTCCATCTCGAGGTTCTTCTTCTTGTTTTTTATTTTCATAGTACCATAGAGAGTATGCGTTTCACTAAAAGCAGAACGAGAATAAAATTCTCCTCCCAGTCCCGAGTCCCGACCATGTATTCGAATTTCGAATACAAGTCAGATTTTAATATGTTCAAAGACATTTGATTCTAAAATATTATGACCTAGACACTAAAAGCAACAAACAAGCCATGAGAGTTTACTCACATTCTTGAATCACTGAGGTCGCATTGCATTTCGTTTTGAAAACAGTCCCACTGTTCCTCTGTTTTTCGCAACCAGGAACAAAGTTCAAAAAATTGAAACGAAATGTCAAAAATTTTCTTTATGAAATCGTTTTAAATAGAAAAACATAAACAAAAAACGATACACAAGTAAACGGACCATATCATTAATAATTCTTCCGATATGATGACAAATGGCTAAAGTCCAATACAGAAATGTCTGAAAACGAGATGAAGAGTAGTGGTTGAAGTTGCTTAGATCGATAAGATTTGCATAAGAGTGTAGATAAATGGGAAAGAGTTGGTGCAATAGTAGCTCACAATACATCGGGGGGTTCTATGACTACATTATAATTAACTATTCCCATTATTAATCCTACCTACCGAGCGCATAAACGTTGGCATCCACAGATTTCTTGCCATGTCTTTGGAACTATCCCTGCCACTGCCACTGCCTGCCGCCATCCCTGCTCGTCTCCTCTGGGCCCGATCCATTGCTCTCCCCATCTACCCAGTTGTGCATGTGCTCCACAATAAAAAACCCACCGACAATCTAGCATTTCGCTTTTCACTGATACAGTAATTGCGGCTGAAACTCCTCACTCACGCCATACGACTATGTACATTATTCTTGAACAACAGCAAGTTTGGTACATGCATGTTCTGCTTGAATTAGATTTTTTTTTTCTTTAAAATGTTTGTCTTGTTTTTCCGTCTTGAAATCTTTGTCATTGTTCTCTAATTCTGTATATTCTTCTAGATATACATTTTTCATTACCATTACATAAAACTTAATTATGACTTTTGGTTATCATAATTATACTAATTGGTAAATAGTAGCATTGATAAATATGTCTAATATGTTTACATACATATTAATAATATGTTGAGAAAAAGTCAAAAGTGATTAATATTTTTAAACAGATGAAATATGCATTACTCTTTCATCTGAAACTGGAACGTTGCAAATACGTCATGATGTATCAAATTTGACTTGGTATCTCATATTTTCATATTTAAGGTTTCAATTACATGCGTTGCATTACAACGCAAAAGTCGAGTCAGAAATTTATGAACTCAAGTTTTTGGCAAATCCATGTACTTATGATCAAGTGTGTAACCACTATTATGCTTGTTTAAGATATTTTATAACTTTAGTCATTTTAAATGTTTTTAATATTTTTATATTTAGTAAATCATTTTATTTGATTACGTCTCATATTGTCATTTTAATATTTCTTTATATATATTTTTAACTTACATGTAAAAAATAAAAGTAAAAATAATACATAAATTTGGCCTTTTTCAACCTAAATGTTTACGGAGTAATAGTAAGCTAGAGGATGCGGTTTTGACAATTTGATTCTCTAATTCCGCCGACCCACCCGATGCTTATAAAATAAAAATGAACCAATACAATGGATGTAACCTGAAATTAACTCAAACGAAAAGAAAGCAATTGCCTTTCTCTTGACGATATATGAGAAGTCAAATATGTATGTCAGCAACTATATAGAACAAAACCACTTTCCACCGAAAAAAAAAAAAAAAGAACAAAATCACTTAAACCCACGCGGCACCCGTTTCTCAGGACAGGTGGGTGACATGTACCGCCCCTTAACCTTACCCTGCCGCGCGCGCTCACAAACTAGGTAATTTACTTTACGCCCATCATCCCCTTATCTAAACCCTCTAGCCTATAATTTGAAAGGCTTGAATTAGGTGATGGCATCGCATCCGTCATCCTATCACCTTGTCATCCTCCTAATTTGAACATTACCAATCAAGCAGCATGATGATCCTTATGGAAATTAGACTAATGCCTAGTAATTGTATTGCATTTATCTGGCCAGCTTAATAAATTTCTTTGCATTTATCCAACTTAATACATTTCAACTATGTTACATAGGGGTGAATTACTCTTTTCAACCTAATGTATTGTACAGATTATTCTCTTGCCTCCTGTATTTGAACATCTAAATCCTCAATGATCCCTGAACTACCACAAATATGACATTTTAAGCTCATAAACTAAAGTTGGTTTCTAAACAGCCCTTAATATTTCAAAGTCATGCATACGTTTGTGTTTGGTAACTTTAAAAGCGGCGGCTCAAATGGATTTTCAACCCAAATCTCCACTTCCCTAGAGCTTAATTAATTCAACGTTTCTCCAACTTAATTTTAGAGTGGTAGTTAGATTATGAAATAATAAAGTTTCTCTTTCTCAATTCAAGGTGCACGCGTATCAATGGCAATGATACCTGCCATGAGTGGCCCTCTAGGGTTAGTGGGGGCACAATTTTGAAAGTTCAAGGGCTTTGAGTAGAGTGAGAGATTGCTGGTGTTTTTGTTTGTGTCATGAAGATTGTGTAATGAAGAATGCTGTAATGTTCTGTTGAGTAATTTAATAAATTAAGTTTTCATTTGCAGGTCAAACAAAAAAAAACCAGAGGGCTTTTGGAGAATCATTTTAGTTTGGGCCGAAAACGTTAGACGTTTGATAGCTTAGGGGCCAATTGGGATTAGCCATTTTTAATAGCCTACAGCGGGACCACCCAGGTCCATGTTTGGCGGATTATTGATTCCGTATCTCTTACCACCTATTTCGGTATTTCCAACACAATCCCGGAAATCAGAAAGTTCAAAATCTACACCGCAGTTAAGCCCCCAACAGTTTTTTTTTCATAATTTCTGCAAAATAAAAAAATAAAAAGTAAATTTTTCATAATTTTTTTTTACTCCAACTCAAACAGTTTTTATATTTTGCATAATTTTATATTTATTATACAATAATTAAATATTATAAATTTAAATTAATAACTAGTTTAATTATTATATAATTAAATATTGTAAAAAATGTAAAAATATATTATTTTTTTCATTCTCCAAAACTTTTAATGTTTCTGTGAAAATAGGAAATGAGTCATGAGATCTTTTCTCATCTCATCTCGTTTCCTAGTTTAAAGAATGAGATAGGAAGCTGTATATTCCCCAAAAACGAAAAAAAATTTACAAAATGGGAGAGATGCTCTTAGCTCCATTTTCCTCCAAAAAATTCAATAGCATCACACGTATACTTCCTTGAGTCCTTCCGCGCGTGGTTTGAACTCTGAACAAGAAAGTGTCCTTTTATAGATTTCCGCCAACAGCTACTTGCCACTGCGAGAGACAGACGCCAGTTCACCCACCTCCGTCTCTCTCTCTCTCTCTCTCAAGAACAAAATTTTCACTGACGCAAATTATTAAAAATTTCATTAAAGAATAAAAATAATTATAATTTGGCCTCTAAACCAAAATGACACTTTGTTCCTACTATTTTAGAAATTTACACTTTGCCTCTCATATTTCACAAATATAAAATATATTTTTATCTTTTTAATACAGTTCAACTGTAACTTTTAAAATCTTACACCCAATTTATTTTAACTTAAGTTTATTAACTTCAAAATAACTTATTTTTACTCTTACATCATTTTTATCTAGAATAAATTTTAATTAAAAGCCAATATCATGTAGTTACAATAATCTATTGAAAATACAATTTTTATAATCTTATTAAATTTTTATGAATTTTTCTAGTTTAATGGCCAATTTGTTTTAGCTTAAGTCAATTGACTTATTTTTATGAATTGGACAAATTTGTTTTAACTTAAGTCAATTGACTTATTTTTACTTTTACCTTTTTTTTTCCTGAAACCAATTTTATTTGAAAGCCAATATTATGTAGATGTAATGATCCATTTGAAAGTAAATTTTCATGGTATTATTAAATTTTTATAATTTTTTAATACATTAAATTAAAAAATTCATAAAAATTTAGTAAGATTAGAAAAATTATATTTTCAATATATTATTGCAACTACATGATATTGACTTTTAATTAAAATTAGTTTTGGGTAAAAAATGTAAGAATAAAAATAAGTCATTTTGAAGTTAATTGACTTAAATTAAAATGAATTAGGTGTTAAACTGTACAATACTCATTTTCAATTAATTTTAATCTATATGATGCCTTTTTAACAGTTAATTGATATTTAAAAAAAATACAAAAACTAATAATTTAAAAATATTTATTAACTGTAAAAAAATATCATGCAGATTAAAATTACTAGAAAATAACTATCATAATGTTTAAATTAATATTTCAGAAGTCGCTGTAGGACTATATTAAAAAGGCAGGACAAAATATATAATTCTAAAATAAGAGAGCAAGGTGTAATTTCACCTAAACCTTGTGGGACAAATTGTAATCAATCCTCAAGGATAAGCATGTGTTTATATCATGTAAGCGTTTATAATTTTTTTTTATTTAATATTTTTCGTATATTGAAAATATAACTAATTGAATAGTAAAATTGAATACTCTAATCATAAAAATTATGTAAAATATTATTAACTTGATTCGGTTTGGAAGCTCTATAATTTATCTCACATTTTAAAATGGTTTAAATTTATCAATAAAAACGCCTTTGCTAGATAAACGTGTTAGATTTTAAATTAATCTAAAAATTGATATATATAATTTACATGAATAGATCTTTAAGTCCAACAGCTAGTTTACTATAATTTATATTTTATATAAAATTTCTGGCAAGTGTATAGTGTGTAAACACCTTTTACACTTTAATATACAGACCTTTTTTTGAACTTGTACAGTAATTAACAGACGATATTTCAAGATATCACCCTTTCAAATTTTTTATTTTTGGCAAAAACATGTTTTTAACGATTTTTCCCTTTTTAATTTGAAAAATGTGAGAAATTTATAAAACAAACTAATTTTTCCTATTTGTTTTCAAGTGATAGTCGCAAAAATGAAGATAAAGCAGTAATTTTCAAATAGTATAAGCTTTATTGAAAAATGAAATAATCACTTAAGGTTAATCTAGGCGGAATCCAACCTAAGTTTTTATGGGATAGTTTTTAAAAAATGATGGTTTTTGTTATTTATTTTTTTGTAAACTTAATAGTATCATCTAAAAGTTAATACGCTTATCATCCCACACATCCTTCAGGGAAATTTTTTGAAGAAAAAATTTATTTATTATGCTTTTCACGTTTTTCATACTAAAAAGGGGGGAAATATCATAAAAATATATGCATTAAAAAAAAACTCTTTCGTCATTTTGAAATTTTAGTTTCAATTGGAGTACAGATTTGAGGAAGACATACTCCACTCTTCGAAAATTTAATGCATTATTCACTATCCACAATAATTAAATCACCATTTTTTATCTTCAATATTTTGGCATATAAATCTAAAATTTTTATATAAAAATTGATAAATGAAAACTGATAATTTTTATTTTTATTTATAAATTATAATATAAATAAATTCAAGTTAAACTTAAGTAAAAAAATGTGAAATGGAAGAATAAAAGTCTGGTTGAGGTGTAGTACTATATCAAAATAATTCTTTTTAAATATTTTTTAAATCTATTTTTTATACTAGTATTAAATAACAAAACTAAAGAAATTGTTGATCAAATTCTCAAGAAAAAAATGAAAATCAAAATTTGATAAGAGTCCATTTAAATAGAAATCACAACGACCACTAAAAAAACTTATTTTTCCAATGGCTCACATTGGAAATTGAAAAGGGTCGTTGGCAAATCATGCATTTAAAAAAAAATTCAACAACTCAGAGACATGTCGTTGGAATTTATTTGAAATTTCTAATGCAAAACTGTTGGAAATTGGGCCTTTGGCAAATCATGTGTCAGAAAAAAAAAATCAATAGCTCAGACACATGCCATTAGAATTTTCAACAGTCTAACCATTGTTAAGAAAACCGTTCATAATTTCCAACAGCTCATTCTTGGTCAATGGTCAAAATTTTTACCAACAGTCAAACTATTTAGGAACTACCAATGGTTAAGTCGTTACAAATTTCTAATAGTGTTCACGTTGGTAGCTTCCAATGGCTTGGTAGTTGATAAATTTCTAACATGTCAGCTGTTGGTATTTATAATGACATTAGCTTCCCATTTCCAATGGCTTGACCATTGAAAAATTTCCAATGGTGTCGCCATTGGAAACACTATTTCAATTTATATTTGCACTTTACCATTAATTATTCAGAACCTGGCAACACTATTTCAATTTATATTTGCACTTTACTATTATATTTGCATTTTATATTTGACATTCTCATAAATCCACCACATGAATCCACTTAAATAGACATAAACAAAATATATTATATCTTTCACATACATAAATCCACATAAATAATGAGGAAGATATTACGCTACCTGACAACATAGCAATAGTTGAACAACATCAATGTATATAGTTGTTCTGTCATATTGGGACTTGACTAAAGTTCAATAAACACAAACACATAAGTGATATATCTCGTCCAATAAGAACTCAAACAAACCTCATCTCATCATCATCCAATCTTGAATCATCCAAGTTGTTTTAGGGATGTGCAGGTGAAAGAATGTCAAGTGATCTATATATGTACTCAATCTTAGCTTGCTATCTCATTCTAAGACAATCAAGCTCCTTCTCATAACATACTAATATTGCTCGTAATTATCTAGGGGCTAAACTGGGAGATCATTAAATGTATCCCTATGAGTTATCCAATTTTAAGTAACATGGCATGCAACCCCACTTGTACAACCCTAACCTCATTACAATCCTTAAACGGCAAGTTCTTACATCTGTTACACGGATAGGGCATGTTTGCCCCCATTCATATGGCCTAGATTACTATAGAAAAATGTTACAAATTGCTCAACCTCGTTCTCATATTATTCATTATACCCAATTCATATAGGTAAAAAGGGATTATTATAAATCCAATTACGTTCCCATTCAATGAGGTGCTACAAATGCAAAGAGGTTACCTTTTATCCATCTCCTAAACCATGAACACATGAACTAACCATATCAATTATAGATATGAAAAGAAATTATTTTTAATTCATCCATCATAAAGCAAAGAATTAGCAAGCATGGATGACATCTCACACACTTAAAAAATGGAAATATTTTTAACTCACATATATTTATTGATAAAATAAATATGTGTATCATTTTTAAATTAAGTATTTTTAATTAATAAACTTTTTTATATTGCAAATTTTTATCTTTTTATATTTAAATTAATTAACTCACTGATTTTTTTTATATTCATACCTCATAATAAACACAACATACACTCGGCTTAATAGGAAAATTTTTTCCACTCACCAAATTTATTGATAAATATATACACACATGCAGGGAACCCAATGACACTAATTAATTAAAACTAAAAATGTAACGACCCAAGTCTAGAACCGGTCAACAGAACACCTGCCCACACCACATGGGATATCATTTAGAAAAGAATAAGCGTTAGATGCTTATGTTCTGGAATTAGAGCCTATATAACCACATAAGACTTCCCACAATTCACTCATGTGGGATATGGGGATGTTACAAACTCCCCCCCTTATGTACCCAACATCCCCGTTGAGGTCAATCGGATTACTTGGTTTCCCGGACCAAGTAACTTCTCTAATCGGACTACTTAGCCCCTGGCCAAGTAGCCTCTCGAATCCAGGATCAGTCCCGGTAGACGATACATGTGCATACCTACTATATCACACCATCATGGTCCCCGATCGGCTTTGATACCATCTATAACGACCCAAGTCCAGAACCGGTCAACGGAACACCTGCCCACACTACATAGGCTATCATTTGGAAAAGGATAAACGCTAGGTGCTTATGTTTTGGAATTGGAGCCTATATAACCACATAAGGCTTCCTACAATTTACTCATGTGGGACATGGGGGTGTTACAAAAAAGATAAATTTTCCTATGAATTCCTGAAATTTTAAAAAATTAAAAAATTCAATAAATTCACATATATGAATGGGTCAACTAGTAACTCCACTTCCAACCATCAACAATGACCAATCACCAACATTTAACACATTTCACAACAAAAAATATTCAGATTTTTTGCAAGAAAAATTGGGGGGAAAAAATAGAGAATAAATAAATTCCTCCGCAACTTATCTTAAAATCAAACAAAAAACCTTGGACGTTTGTGGGTAAACTTCTAAACTGTGAAAACAAGAAAAAAATTGCACTCATTCTACTAAAAAAAGCCCTAAAAATACAAAAATTAAGCTAAAAATGTAAAAAACTTACATATTTCAATCAACCGGCATCAAATCTACTAATTCCAACTGATGAAACAATAATGGAGAAAGCTCACCAATCAGATTTGGTGGTTTATGTGAGAAAGTGCAGTGTATGCTAGTGAGAGAGTGAGAGGAACAAAGAACAGATAAAAGAGAAACAAATGTCTGGAGCCCCAAAAGTTGAGGTTTTAATTTCGAATTTCCAATTGCAAATGGGGATAAAATGCAACGATTTATTAATGTAAATTTCAAATAACTTAAGTTGTTGGAAAAATATTTCCAATGGTTAGATCATTGGAAAATGTCAATTTAGTTTCCCACACGCAAAATGGTTTACTGGGGGGAAATTATGAAATTGTTGTCGTTGGAGATCTTTCTGTTCATGTCCAACAACAACTCTTCACATTAGAATTTTCCAACGACATAGCCTATTTTTTACTAGTTATGAACTTTGGCAGTATGAATTTCTTACAGAAATTTTTACAACTAGGATGTAACTGAAAAATATAAAGTTTAAAGCTTAATTTCCTAATTGGCCCACAAACTATTATGAATCTAGCCTTTATATTCGAAACTAAATTGAGTTCCAAAATAAACCTTAAGTTTTCAAATTGTACTATACTATCCCTTGGAGATGTGGATGGCCACTCCCAAATGTGATTCTTGCTACTAATAAGTTGTTCTTCTAGAACTTGGTAGAGAACAAAAGTCCTTAATTTTATACTCTAACTAATCCTTTGAAGTAATTGGTTGTCCTGTTGTATTTTGTTAGGCAGATAAATCAAATTAAAGTTATTGAATACAAATTAGGAAAAATATATGATAAGATAACTAGTGAGCAAAGTTTTGAATTGAAAGCCCATTTAAGGCATTGCCATTTGTAGCCACCTAGGGTCAATTAAACTTTGAAAGTTCATCCATCATCTAGTCAAATTCGTTATAGTTTAAGGGTCAATTTTGAAATGAACTAGACAAAAAAATTTCAATTCAAAAGTTTAATGCAATATTGGTGCACTAGTAATGCATTTCCTACTGGATCAGAGCTACTTAAGAAATGAGTTTTAGTTGTTTCTCTTTGCCCATGGAGTGCATCATCCGAGGAAAATTTAACCTACTTTTTTCTTCATTGCTCTTATTCACAGTTTGTTAGGGCTAATTCTTTGAGTATTCCTTTTCCAGATATGAATGAATACCTTTTTATCATGATCGTCTCAAAGTCTTCCTTTTATGCTCATTTTGGCAATCGGACCTGATTTGTATTTCTCTTTGATGTCTTCTAGAATAAGGCCATAGGTTATCATCAAATTTTGGTTAATAAGGATCTTTTCATCTAGGACATCAGGGTAGTTAGTCTGCATAAAATAAACATTTGCAAGTCTCTCTTCCCAAAACCTCTTCCTAAGATTAAATGCTGGGTTACAGAATGTCTAATTCTCTTCCTTCAATTATCCAAGTTGACGGTGCTTGGAATCCAAGATCTCAAAGAGAAGTTGTTGGCTGTGCTTATAATGACCTTCATTTTCCCTTCCCCAAAGGCTGCGGTTTTGCTATTAGAGAGTGTCTTTTAGCCTTGTTGATGGGAGTGAGAGCTATTTTGAGTATTCTTCAGGAAGCCATCGTTAGCGGTCTATTTAACATCACAATCATCACCACTTGCCATTAGGGGATTCTTTAAATTTCATATTATAGTCCAATTTACCTAGAGATCAAAGAAGACATCATAAATCTGACATCTTAGCGGTCAATTTCAAAAGTTTACTTTGCTAGTAATCTGTCATTTTGGGGTAAATCAAACTTACCACTTAGTCACATCAGCCTTCTGTTCTTTTTTGTTTATGTAGTTTTTTATTTCCTTTTTTATTATAAAAAAATAGAATTGCCTTTGACCAAATTAATTTAAAATGATATATATATATATATATATATATATATATATATAAATTTTCACTATTCTTTTTGGCCAAAATATATATTCAATATCATTTGAGGCCTAATACTCATATTGTCCCATGTTTTTTTTTATACATATAAGATTGACGTAGACTAAGGAATATGGGAAAAATTTATGTATTATTTTCACTTTTTGCACGTAAATGTTAAAATGATAGTTTTAAAGGTAATACCGTAAAGTGATTTACTAAATATGAAAATGTTGCAAAAATTCAAGATAGCTCAAAATAGCACTTGTTGCAAAGAATGAGGGAATAAGGTAGTACTATACAGGTATAATAATACATTATCATTAAAAATTTGATGAAAATTTAACTACATTTTAAAAAATTTATTCAATATTATACCTCTACGGTATTAGGTTTCAAACACAAAAACTAGACAAATGAAAATAAGTTTTATTGGATTATCTGACTTAATGCTAAACTAATTGCACCTAAGTCAAGGTAATCCAAAATGACTTATTTTTATTTTTACATTTCTCTATAAACATTGTCATTTAAAACTTAAAACTATATAATTATAACAATTTATTGAGATAATATTTTTATCATAGAATTAGTTTTTTTTTATCTTTTTTGATGTTGAGTCATTATAAAAATGTTTATAAAAAATGTTTGTAAAAATTTCACATTATAAAAATGTTACTTATATGAATTATTATATCTGGATAGTGTTACCTTATATGTTGGTTCTGGAAAAATAATTTATAAAAATAAAAATAAGTCATTTTATATTAATCTAATTTATAATATTAAATGATTGAGACATAATAAACAAGTTATAATGCTTCATAGATTGTTTGAATACGAATGTTTTATCTAGTTTATTGCTATTGCTTGGCTTATTATTAGGTAGAAAACGTTTTAATAGTAAAATTCGTTTTAACTTTTCCCCTATTTTAACTAATGCTGTATATCTATAATAATTTTTAGAATAATATCTTTTATAATGCAATTAAATTTCTATTATCATCTTTTTTTTTTATGTTGAGTAAGTAAAAACATTCATAAAAATTTAATTACATTATAAAAAGTTTTAATCTTATGAATTATTATTGTCTATATAGTATTACATTTTAAATTATATTGGTTTCAAAAAAAATAAATTGAAAAAATAAGTTATTTCATATTAATCTAATTCAATGATAAATGAATCAAGTGATAATCAAGTAAACTAGTTATAATTCTTCATAGATTGTTTTGAATACATATGTTTTATCTAGTCATTACTAATTTACGGATCTCAATGGTAGGGGTGTAAATGAACAGAACGTTCGGTGAATTGTTCATAAACTGTTTGGTGGGAGTTTATTTATATTCATTTATTAAGTTAAACAAACGAATACAAACATAATTTTCTGTTCATTTATTTAAACGAACGAATACGAATAAGCCTATGTTTGTTCGTTTATGTTTACGAACAATTCGATTATTATTCATTTATGTTCGTTTGTTTATTCATTAATATATATATATATATATATATATATATATATATATATATATATATATATGTTCGTTCGTTTACGTTCGTTCATTTATTTTCGTTTAAATTGTTCATAAACATATTCTATACATTGTTCGTGAATATGTTCGTATTCATATATTACCATTCATGAACGAGTTTGTTCGTTTGGTTCGTTTATTGCTGTTCACAAACATAAACAAACGAACACGAACAACCGTTTTAAACTAAACGAACGAACGAACACGAACAATGCTTGTTCGTGTTCATGTTCGTTAAAAACTTAAACAAACGAACACGAACAGCTCTCATTCGTGTTTATTCGGTTCGTTTACAGCCCTACTCAATGGTAGGATATGAGTAGGATTGTGCTAAACCCATATCTTATTTATGATGTTGGATTCTGAATCCATATCCTAACAACCATTCATCTATTTTACAATTTTAACGTACATATCATACTTATTTTAAGGTAGGTATGATTAGGAAAATCCCATTTATCTGCTAGATATTGCCATAATAAAAAGCACTAATTCTATAATAGAGTATCATAATAAAGAAATCATTAAAATTGATAACAAATATCTATAATAAAAACAAAAATCAACTTAACCACAGATAAATCGTAAAAAATTTATTCAAATCAAATTAGTGATAACGAAATATATATATATATATATATATATATTACACACACACATATATATGCTGGTAGAATGTGAAGTGGGTAAGTATCCTACTCATATTCATGGGGTACAAAAAAAATATCACATCCACTTCAAACTTATTTAAGCGTGAACAAAATTCTATTCATTAGATAAGATATAACAAGATATACATTAGAGCAAATATCTGTTGACTTTCCTAATTATTATTGCTTGACATATTATGAGATACAAAATGTTTTACTAACGAAATTCGTCGTCACATTTTCCTTTTTCTCTTTTCTTTTAGTTGTTTCTCAAATTTTAGGGGGGTAAAATCCATCCATAGTCCCTTAACTTTTGCGTTTGTCTTATTGTGGTCTCTTACATCTTAAAGTGCCTATTAGGTCTCTAACTAGAAAATCGCGTCCCCGAGTCCCTGCCGTCAATTGAGCTGCTATCTTAAATAAAAAATGGCGTGTTCTTTGCTGACATGATGGTTCCTAACTCCATTGCTTAGGCCCACAAAGCCACGTGGCTTCATTTTTAATTAAAATGAATGACCATTTGCATAAAAATGAAAATTGAGACCCAAAAACTTATACAAACAGATAATTTTTTAGAGTTTAAAACACAGATAATAAAAAAATCACAAAAATGGCAGAAATCGGAGAGCTGCCAGGCGACAAATCCGAGAGACTCAGGATAACCAAGCCACAATAAAGTAATTCGAGCAGACATTGTTCATCGCTGCCAACTGCGATTGATCGTTCAACACTCGCCTCCTCAGCCGTTCAATGCTGCCTCCAGCTGACCCAGCCATGGCCAACTCTGATCGGCTGTTCAACGCTCAACTCGTTGGCCATTCGACGCTGCCTCCAGCCGACCTAGCTACGGCCTACTCCATTTGGCAGCCACCGGACATGTTTTTCGCTAATCGGCTAGGGGATGAACATTTGGGGTCGAAGGCCGAATATGATGAATCGCTGGAATTGAATGCCGAATGAAAGATGATTTGGGAGCGATTTCAGGCTAGTGGACCTTCGTTGCTCATCCTCATTCTGGCGACGGCAGTGGCTACCTCCTCCTCCCGTCTAGAGTGTTAAATGCTGTGGGGTTAGATAAAATTGACGACAAACGGACGGGACGAAGGCAGATAAAATCGACGACAAAATCGAAGTAGGATCGAGGCAGCCTACGCTGCGTGATGTCAAACAGAAAGAAGAAATTCAAGAGAGAGAAAATCACCGACAAATTCACCGGAGAAGAAGAATTTGACAAAGAGCGTCTAGAGAGAAAGAAGAAAGAAGAAAGTTTTTTTGGGCTAATTACATAAAGTTTCTTGTCATTCTAGTTTAGTCATCCATGTAGGCATTGTAGGACTAAGTACAGGATATTAAATGCCACGTTTACATTTTTTGTTAGAAATAATGCCTGAAATAACGGATGAGACTAAAATAGGATGTGCAAATTGAGTTAAGGGACCTTAATAATAAATTTTAGAGTTAAGGGGCCATTTTAGGACAAGTCAAATAGTTAAGGGACCAAATATGAATTTTATCCAATTTTAGAGGGAAATTGTTCTCTCCTAAGGCGTGAAAAATGATTACAATTTGCTCCACAGATTCCAGTTCATGCGAGGAAAACGATGGCGTTCATTGCACTCAATTCCCAAACAACTCCAAAAGAAAAGCTAAAGAACAGCCAATCAAGTATATTACTAAATGGAAAAAAAAAAAAATCCAAAAGCCAGCCAACAGCGAAAATGGATCGTCAGATAAGACAGCCTTGCGTCGCAGTGTACATATATATAGGCGCGCGCGCATATGCCAGTTCATTTTGTATCAGTCAATTTGGCAAACACTGATATCGTCTCCCCCAGATCTCTCCTCAGAACTGCGACGCTTTTAGATTGAAGAAGAATTCCGATTACTTCGTCTCCTATATGTGTATTTGATTCATCAATTGGTTGTATTGTTTTGTGATTCGTTGACCATACATCCGAGAGGAAATGGAAGGCGGGGATGGGACGGTGAGATTGGGAGCCTTGAACTTGAAGGCCGCCCGGGGGTTCGATTTGGATCCGGATGTCACGGCTGTGTCGTCGCCTGTGACTCGCCAGAAAGCCGCCGCCGCCAAGCAGTTCATCGAGAATCATTACAAGAATTACTTGCAAGGGTTGCAAGATCGTATGGAGAGGTATTTGAAAGCGAGATTAACTTGCTCGAGTGTTTTTTTGTTTTGTTGATGACGATGTGACCTCGATTGAAGCTTAAGCTTGCTTTGTTTGCATTTATGGCATCCGAATCTGTTTCTGGTAAGATGAATGCTTTTGTGATTGCTTGATTTTGGTTTTTTAAATGCTAGCATGGCCAAGAAGGTAAGTAGAATGCTTATTTATGTTATTGCTTTGAATAGATCGGGCATCGCAATGTGCGATTTGGAAATGGAAGTAGTGGTTCGTAATTTGAAGCTTTATCATGA
The DNA here is from genome assembly GCA_005392925.1 of Aquilaria sinensis. Taxonomy (NCBI): domain Eukaryota; kingdom Viridiplantae; phylum Streptophyta; class Magnoliopsida; order Malvales; family Thymelaeaceae; genus Aquilaria; species Aquilaria sinensis. Next base: position 324,130 of record SMDT01002625.1, on the reverse strand, counting down.
GATAGAATGACCAACTTTGTTTCAGGCGTCGAACTCTTCAGAGGAGAGCACAGGAAGCTCAGGTTTCAAGTGAGGAACAAGAGGAGATGTTGAGGAAGTTGGAACGCAGGGAGACAGAATATATGCGGGTGCAGAGACGTAAAATTGGAATCGATGATTTTGAGCAACTAACTGTAATTGGAAAGGGTGCATTTGGTGAGGTACGTTGTATCGTCAACTTACAAGTTCCTTTTTAGATTGTCTTTTCTGTGGTCCTGGCTATTGGAGTTCTCACCTAGCAAAGCCAGCTGTTTTGTCTCTGTTCAGTCAAGATGATCCACGGATTGCTTTTTGGAACTTCTTAGTAATTGAACCCTGCTTTCAGGAAATAAACCATGCTCAGATGCTGTAAATGTTATGATAATCACATACTATTTCTTTCAACAAATGCAGGTGAGGTTGTGTCGTGCTAAAAGTACAGGAGAAATTTTTGCCATGAAGAAGTTAAAGAAATCAGAGATGCTTAGCCGTGGACAGGTGAAACTAACACCAATGTTTTTGCATATACAAGGAAAATTGCATCCTCATGTTATTTTGTGTACTTAAAGAGTTTCCTTTGATGTTTAAAACCCGTGACTAGCAAGATGATCTTTTATGAAACTTCATATACATTGCTGTGCTACAACTGTCTCTGGAAATTTTGAGTTTCATGATCTTGCAAATTTAAGCAGAATTGATTGAATACAGCATACTTAAATTGTCCATCTTGGAAGTGCTTGACATGTAGATAGCCTGATATGAATTCATTCCTTCCCTTGACAAATTATGAACACATGGGCAACTCTTCTTATTGTTTCTCATCTGTCATATCTATCTGTCATATCTTTATTAGGTTGAGCATGTGCGGTCAGAGAGAAACTTGCTTGCTGAGGTTGATAGCCGGTGTATTGTGAAATTATTCTATTCTTTTCAAGATTCAGATTTCTTGTATCTTATCATGGAGTATTTACCCGGTGGTGACATTATGACTCTACTGATGAGAGAAGATATTCTTTCTGAAGATGTCGCACGCTTTTACATAGCGGAGAGCATTTTGGCTATTCAATCGATTCATCAACACAACTATGTCCACAGGTATTAATTTGCTTATAACGATTTCTGGATTATGTTTGGTTGGATGGGAGGTGATCCTGAACTTCTGTAATGCATTTTAGTTTTACAATTACCTGGAGTTTGGTGTCAATTAGCTTGTAATTGTATGGCTTCTTTTTTAAGTCTTGAGGCCTGTTTCTATTACTCATTGAAAGGACTAGACTTTTACTCTGACGTTGTTCTGCTTGTAGGGACATCAAACCTGATAATCTGATACTAGACAGAAATGGTCATTTGAAGCTCTCAGATTTTGGCTTGTGCAAACCCCTGGATGATAAATATTCTTCAATTCTTTTAGAAGATGAGTGTGTTACTTCCCAGGAATCTAGTACTGAAGCTGAAGTTCAGTCAGGCTGTGATAAATCCCCTTGGTCAATGCCAAAGGAACAATTGCAACAGTGGAAACGTAACCGTCGTGCACTGGTATCATCTTACTGTCCTTGAGACTCATTCTTTTCCTAGTGCTATTTTCTACAGATTTTTATATTCTCATATTCAATTAGCATGCCTTTTAATTGTCAGCTAACCTTTGGCATTTCAGGCATATTCAACTGTTGGAACTCTTGATTACATGGCACCTGAAGTTTTACTAAAGAAAGGGTATGGCATGGAGTGTGATTGGTGGTCTCTGGGTGCTATTATGTATGAGATGCTTGTAGGCTATCCTCCCTTCTGTTCTGATGATCCAAGGATGACATGCCGCAAGGTGATAACTCAGTTTTGGATAAGTTATTTGATTGATTTCCTGGGCTTATCCAATCAATAATATTTCCATACACCAGATCATAAATTGGCGAACCTGCCTGAAATTCCCTGAGGAACCAAACATTTCTAATGAGGCTAGAGATTTGATTTGTCATCTGCTTTGTGATGTTGAGCGGAGACTTGGTACTCAGGGTGTTGAGGAATTGAAGGTACATAGGTTTTGATAAAATACTATTTCCTATATAGAGATAGTAGCTGAGTCAGACAGTATTTTTCCATTTATATCCTAAGTATTTTCTTAATCCCTATGTAAACAGTTTTACTGTATCATGCAGGCACATCCATGGTTCAGAGGCATTCAGTGGGAGAAGTTGTATGAAATGGAAGCAGTATATAAGCCGACAGTAAATGGAGAACTGGACACCCAGAACTTTGAGAAGTTTCCTGAAGTGAGTACTTCAGGGTTCAAGCATAAATTAAAATTGTTAGGATTTTTTCATGGATAAACGCTTAGCAAGCTTAAATGGTCGGAAACTCTGGTTTGGATGACATAGAAAGCATTCATGCTGTGTTGAGTGATTCATCTTGAGTGTGTCGTTGCATGGTGTCTTTTAATTTGATCCAACTTAACGTGGGCATCAATTTTGTTGATCTCTGTTGACGACTCAACTCTCTTGATCTCTTTAGATTTGAAATATGCTTGTGTACAATGTGACATCACAATGGTTCAAATATGCTTTGTTCATTATGTAGTTGGATATTAACACCTCATAGCATATGCTTGAAGAAATTGTCTAGAAAGAAGTCTTTCCTTGATAATAAACAAATTTGAATTTGTATAACATTGAAGAGCAAAATTTACATTTTCTCCAGATAATTTTGTTTCCAGTGAAATGCAGCTGTGGAATTTTGATCTCACAAGATTCAAATTTTGACTACTGAAGTTCACCTTTCTGGTAGTTTTATTATTACCAGGCAACTAACTACTGCCTGTTCTTTTGTAGCTGGAAGGTACACCATCAACAATTCCCCAAGTGGGACCTTGGAGGAAGGTAAAGCGTTGTTTATGCTCCAGTTATTGAGTGTTATTCTGACCTACTCAAAAGTTTGGATGCATCTTACATTCTCTTGTTTCCTTTTCAAGTGTCACATTGAATGTCAGCTCATCAGTCTTCTTATTTCTTGTTGGCAGATGTTGACATCAAAAGATACGAATTTCATAGGATTCACTTTTAAGAAATCAGACGTTCTTAAATCAATTGGAGCTTCAGGTACATTGCTCTCTGAATCATGTAGCTAAGTGTGTTTGTCAAAATATTGTTTTACTCTGATGAACATTAAAGCTGGGACACGGGGTAAAAGAAGAAAGAGAAAGCAAAACTAATAAGAATCATTACATAGCACCTGAAAGTCACTATAGAGTGGTGGTTGCATGATTGGTAGGCACTGGCCCCAGTAATTTCAAATTATTATCTTCAAATTTACAACTGGCATAGATGCTACTCTTTTCCTGGAAGTGTTAATAATCGGATTGCTCAAGGGTTCTCTTGGTACCATCCTTTTCCTCCATACATGTTCAAACGCCCAAACACATTTCAATTGGCTGAGCCCTTCACTTGAGCTTTGAACCTATACCACTTATCCCAAGGTGTATTGGTGTTTGTGTGATAAGTGATGGATTTTTTTGCCTAGTCTAGGACACATGCAGATTCTCCCATGGGCCTTAATTTCACGCTTTTTCTATTATGAGTTTCAGTGTTGTCAAATCCTGGCGTGCTTAAGATTTGGAAACAAAATTGTGTTTCTCTTTGGCTTGATGTGTAGAGGGAAGCATGTTTAATTAGACATATGCTGCCATAGGAAGTGACTTACAAACCTATGAGATCTATGATTGCTATAGCTGATTCATGAGCCTCACATTACAGGTGCTGACTTGAAATCCAACGAACATTCAAAAGCCCCATCTTTGGTTTCATTGCTAGGTATGATTCTTGCCTTCCTGTTCATCTTCATGCTCATCATACTACACGTTTCCAACTACATTGCAGTCAGTTAATTAACTGCTAAAAAGCATCATGGTAGACCTTGAGTTGCATTTGTACGTACACAGTGGAATACTGAAAGCATTGTAGAGAACAGTATGCTGAATAAAGGAATCTCATTTCCTGACCTCATTCCTCGGTGCAAGTGCATTTGATCACACATCTGATAGCATGTGTAGCACACCTGCAACAAGCTACTATCACTCACGTATTCATTCTTTTTTTTTTTTTTTGGAGAAAAAGGACTGTTTATCTTATTTTTATTTTTAGTTCAGACACTGATTGTTGTGCGCAACTATTCCAATGCTTGTGCTGGCTTGATACATTGGAATATATCCGTGTCAGGTTGCAAGCATTTTGTTTGCTGCATCATAATTCTTCTCTTCCTTAATGTCAGATCAATAGAGAAATGTCGCATGCACTGAAATCTTTAGTGTTTTTGTATGAAATGATTGTGTCAACCAGCTAATGAACAGTTTAAGTGGATTTTGCATTTTACTTTATGAGTGGTTACTTTCTTTTACATCTTTCGGCACGTTAAGGATTCTGCGACTGGTATACCAACAGCCTTTGGTACGTTAGAAATGGTTGGGCCATGATTTAATTGGGTTGCATTTTTCGCAGGTCGGATTGATCTGCAAGAAACATCAATACCAGAGGCTGAGCTGAAGCCTAAAAGTTGAGCCTGTTGGGGAGTTATTATTTTTCTTTCAGATGTGACTTACCAGCGAAAATTCTTGAAAGGGAATAGTTTTGGCGAGGACTGCTCCAAGGGAAGGTAATAAGGTCACTTGAAGATTTGATATAACTGTGACCATACCACTGTACTTTTCCTTCTCCAGAGCAGACTGGTACATGAGATGAGAGTTGTTGTAATTTGTAAAGCCGCGAATATACCCCTACCATTGTTAATCCCACTCTCCCAAGCAAGTAATTCAAGAATTCATCATATTACTCGGATGCTCGATTCTGTGTATGTGCGATTGTCTCATTTCTTTCAAATGACTAAAAATATTTATAAGGCTGTCTAACTTCTTCCTCTAGACGATTATCTCAAGAAAGGTTCTTTTCAAGAAAACTTTCTCCCTGGAATCTCGGAAAAAATCAGATCTAGGCACTTTCACTTATTTGGCCTAATCTTTCGTCTGTCTCAAATTTTGACCAACTTCTCAAAATCATGGTGTTGCATTTGACTCATCTAACAGTGAGGGTTTGGGCAGACAATTGAAAAGTAAAAATAAAACAGAGCTGTTTATTGTGAGGAAATATTCTGGTCAGGTCACTGGAAATACCATGTTATGTTTTCTTTGTTTAGGTGACAAAATAATAAAAATAACTGATGTAACCATAAACTCATTCAAACCAGATCATTTGATTGCTTGAAAGTAAACGATACATATATTTGCAAAGGATACGCATAAGTAGAGGATATAGTAATCGAAAGCTACACTGAAAAAGGCCATGTAGTGCTTTTTTGGGGACATGGAGGGTTGGGTGTTTGGATTTGTATTTTTAAGTTGAAACTAGGAAGACTGGGTTTATTCTAATTTCTGGAGATTTTGAATGAAATTTTAGGTTTAACATATAATTTGGGAAGTCAGTGCACTTTTTTGTTTCCAGGATATTATTGGGGATAATTTATTTCAGTATCTTTCTAAAACTGGTATTTTGTGCTTTTTTTATATTAAATAATATTTCTTTTTACTGTTAAAAAAAACATGTAATGATATACATGTTACTTTAATTGAAATGGCAAGGTAGCACAAAAATCTCAATTTTACTAAAAAAAGACACAAATGTCATTTTCGACGGGGCTGGTAAAACGTTACACTAATGTAACATTAGTGATGCGCTTTAATGGTGATTGGGACACTACTGGGCTCCTCTCCGCTCGGTCTTTGCCGTATCATCATCATCGAATTCTAACCTTGTGTTGTGGCTGGAACAAGAAGTCCAAATCTACTTATATCTACTAGGGAGGTTTTACTGTGCTATGAATGAGGACTTCGCTCTCCTTTATTTGTCCACATACGCGCAAAAAAATCATAGTACAAACCGGTTACCAAAAATACATTAAAAAAAATGACACATAATGTGTCTGTTTTAATGAATTTTTGGTACTTGGTTGTTTGACCTAACTTGTAGAAAAAGCATGTATAATATTTTTATCGCTTGACCAACCGCCTAACTGATATCTTATTTACATAAAAAATATTTTGACAATACTTTCTAATTCAAGGGGCCTTTTTTGAAGTTTTTTTTTTTGTTTTAGACATGTTCATGGGATGGACACTGTTCAAATCCTTCCAAGACCTACCATTATCAGGAAAAAAAAAAGCTGTTATAAAAAAGCATGGTCAATTGGAAGACAGAAAAGTTTGGGGTCCATTAAAGTAGAACACAAGTTTCTGGGGACATTTTCTGAAGTTTTCCATCTTTTCTTCTGGGCACGTTCCTGGCCAAGTTGGCCACTGTTTAAATCCAGCCCAAAACTTTGCTACTATTCATTGAACAGTTTTTTTCTGTTACTATAGTAGTAACGAGGTTCATTTCAGTTGCACGTTGTGGCTAGTTAATTTAATAGTAGCATTAATTGTAAATGCAATCAATATAAGTCTTTAACAACAATTCGTTATAGCATTAAGTGGAACCATCAGATGATAAAGCTTGTGGACCAACAAGGCAAAGAGCAGGACTCTAGCAACTAAAGGGATTTAACCATTAACAAAAAAAAAAGAGGAAACAACGAGAATTAAGGGTTGATCACAACAGAGAAAATTAAAAGATTCTAAGGACTAAAATGGATATTAACAATTGATTCAATAAAACCAAGAATGAAAAAGAAAAAAAAAATAAACATGCCAATCTAGCTAATTAAAACCCAACACTAAATACAAAACATAACATCCTAAGAAGAGGTCAGATCAAACTCAAAATCAGAGAAACCCTGTGGAGAGATCATTTGCCACTACTTATAACAAAAGTTGTGTTTTAAAACTTACAGTTAATTCATTTTAACTTAAGTTAATTGATTTTTTTATTTACTTTACATTTTTTTTACTAGAAACTAATTTCATTTGAAAACCAATATTATATAGATGTAATAATTCATTTGAAAGTAAATCTTCATAATGTTATTAAATTTTTATGAAATTTTCTTTTTTAATGTCTTAGACTTTTAAAAATTCATAAACTTTTAATAAGATTACAAAAATTATATTTTCAACGGCTTCTTGCAGCAACATAATATTGGTTTTTAATTAAAATTAGTTTTGGGTAAAAAAATATAAGAATAAAAATAAGTCATTTTAAAATTAATTAACTTAAATTAAAATGAACTGTGTGTTAACAATAAAATGTCACACATTGCATAGCATTCGGTCTATTATAGCATTAAGCGTAAATGTAATCAATAGCAATATGTGACCGTAAAGTGATTTTCACAAAATTCAAATGAATGGATCTTGGATTTTACCAAAAATTGGAGCTTAATATTAAAAAAATGGGGATCAACCATCGACTCTAAAAAGGAAAACAAAAATGGCAGGCTACTTACTTTGGTTGAATTTGGGGGCTCGTTTGTCAAGAAATAAATTTAATGGATTAAACTTGCATTTAACAAATTTTCCAAGGAAAACATAACTCTCCCAAGCGGCCAAGCCAAAACTGCCTTCGCACCTTGCTGGCAATGCTGGGAAAAAAAAGTTGCTAATTGCTACCAAAAATTGAGGGGCCAAGATGGACACTATTTAAATTCAACCCAAACCTACCAGCACACACAGACACAGACACAAAAGAGCTGCTGCCAAAAAGCAAAGGAGTCTACTGAAAGACAGAAAACTTTGATGGCCATTAAAGTAGAGCGTAAAATTCTATGGACCTTTTCTGCTCAGTTTTTTCTTTGGAACAAGTTCTTGGTCAAAAACAGCACTGTTTAATCCGGTCCAAACCTTTGCTAGCATGCACTCCCCCATCCCAAGCCCTTTGCACCATTTTTGTTTTTGTTTTTACTTAAATTTGACTTAAATTTCTTTATATTAATATTTATTAAAAATTTAAAAATATTTTATATAGAAACTATAAAACTTATAACTTATACTTTTTAAATATAATTTTTAAAAAAATTTAAAAACTATTAATACAAATAAATTTAAATCAAATTTAAATGAAAAACTGAAATGGTACAAAAAATTTGAAACAAATGTAGTATCAAACAATGTTTTTTGTTCGATAATTGGAATATAGTAGTAATGTATACTCCCTCCATCCAAAAACTATTGCAACATATTCTATTTTAGGTGGCCATAAATATTTACAACATTTTCATATTTAATAAATTACTTGACAGCCAAACTACTAATAAAGGATGGTCAAATTAGATGTTAGATAAATTGAATCGGACTTGGTCCAAGACCTGCAAGTGAAGACAATGGTTAGGGACTTGGAGAGTGTCTTCGGGGGAGGAAATCCTCCAACAGTCAAATTAATATCCCTGTGGGGAAGTAGAGATAACTAGGGTTTTTAGGTAGAGAGAACTGCGTACTGTTGCAAGCTGTAAGGGTAAGGGTCTACTTTTATATGCAATGAATGTCTCTGTCATGTCCATATAGGTATGTCATTAAAGTAGAGATTTCCCTCGATTGTAGGAATTTCACCTTTAACTTGTTGTCATCTACTAGGAGATTCCATCCCATAGTGAAGTTTGCCTGTACCGGTCTAATTCATTGATATGGGCCCAGTCATCGGTCCATATTAGATTGGGCCCAGTCATCGGTCCATATTAGATCGAGCCCATTTCGGTATCACTATTTTACCATATTGTCAAGTAAACTACTAGTATTATTTAATATTCATTTTTTATTTTCTCAATTTATGCATAAAAAGTTAATGATAAATGTAAAAATAATACATAAATTTATCTAAATTTTCTAGTCTTTATGTTCAATCAAATAGTTTAATAAATATAAGACAAATAGAGTTTCATCAGGAACGCATGTTACTAACTAATTCATTTTAACTTAAGTCAACTGACTTAATTTTATTTTTACAACTTTTTTACCTGAAACCAATTTCATTTAAAAGAAAATATTATGTAGATGCAATAATCTATTTGAAAATAAACTTTTACGAAATTGTTAAATTTTTATGAATTTTTCTTTTTTAATATCTCAAAGTAGAAAAATTCATAACAATTTAGTAAGATTATAAAAAATGTATTTTCAATAGATTATTAAAGCTACATAATATTAACTTTTAATTAAAATTAGTTTTAGATAAAAAAATATAAACATAAAAATAAGTTATGTTGAAGTCAATTGACTTAAGTTAAAATGAAATGAAAGGTTATGCAAATCCTTTGAAAGTAGAGTTTTGGCTGTGAATGAGGGTCTCATTTTAGTCTCTCACTTGAACACTCTCCTCCACCATATTGAAATGGATTACAAGGTAGTCATTTAGCTGCTGGATCCATTGCAGAACACCCCAATAGATCTGATGCCACACATCTTGGATTGCAGGTTGCTCAAGGAGCAAGACCAAGGACTACAACTAAAGCAAAGCATGTTTACAGGGAGGGGAATGCAGTAGCAGATGATGTTCCTGCTAATTATGGTGCTTATTTGCAGTAGGAAGGAACTTTGATTTTCACGACCCACACCATCTTTTGGGTTAATGCTATTATTTCAAATGCTATGGGGAACAGTTTCCCAAGAAATTGTAACTCTTTGGTATGTTTTAACCCTCCTTTGAGGGCTAACTCTTCTGTTATGTTCTTTTCGTTTAATGCAAGCTTAGTTACCAAAAGATAAAAAAGAATAGAGTATCAAAGAAGAATCTTAATAGTGGTAATAAAAATGCAGGTTGGGCTCGCCAATCGTATGGATTGGGCGAGATGCGGCAAGATATTTGCGGTTCGCCAACAAATATCTGGAACATTCTGTATGACGTGGCACTACCAGGTCCCACGACACGTGTAAAAGCATGACAGCTGTGCCGTTCTTTTTGTCCCCATCCTTCCCTGGCTGCTCTCATCCACCCTTACTTCTCCGCTTCCCTCTCCCTCTCTCGCGCCCCCAAAATTCCTGTGTATTTGCCTTGTGTAATAAGGCTTGCAAACTGGTCATAATTTTAAAGTATTTTTTCCAATTTCGGGCAATTTTACTTCTCTTTCTTCCTGGTGTTGTTTCCGATCCATGGAGCCACTCGGGGGAGAGACTCGTACGATTCAGCAGCCGACTGTTTTGACTCGGGACGAAACGCACCAGATTGCACTCGGTTCGGCCCTGGTATATATCTCTCTACATCTTCTTCAGCTTCTCTAGTTGGTGTGAATTTCTTTATCCAAACGTTGATTGATCTTCAGCACCCGCAAACGTTGATTGATCTTGATCCTTTGTGAGATTATTTGGGTTTTCAGATCGCAAAATGACGAATTCGTGGCCATAAGCAAACCCATTTCTAGGTCCACATATTCTTCTTATTTACCTATATTGTTTCTGGGAAGATGGAACTAAACAATCTTATCTGGGAAGAATATCTTTAAGATATTGTATTGTGCTCAGGAATATAAAATTGAAAAGCTGTGTGATTGGTTTAGTGGGCAAAGATTTTTGATACCAGAACTATAAATTATAATCCCTGGATCCCTCCTAGCTTCAACCGAGACAGAGGATTATTCTCATGGTGTAGACAATAAATTCAGGAGAAAAAAACGCTTGAATTTCTCTACGAGTGGCTCTCTGATTTGATTTGGGGAGGCAAATATGGATTTTTTGTTGTCGTTGTTTTCACATATTTTCAGAACCAGTTGAATGCGAAACATTGTTTTTCTTCTAAATTTGCGTAAAGGAATATATCTTTTGCGGGGTCCATCATTTGTGTACATGGCTAGGCCTCAAAATTTTAGTACTTACCAATTTATCTTCTTGTTGTTGCTTGTGGTTGATTATTTGTTCCCACCAGAAAAAGTTTGACTCTGGTGGCTGTGTGGGGTTTGGCCCCTTCAGCCTGTACAACCAGGAAATAATGCTAATCATGAACATTCATAATTATTTCTCCTAATTTGCTGGAATTATAATGGTACATCTACATGTTCGTGTTCAAAGAGACTTTTTCCATATGCACGTTTCTGTAGTTCTCTATTTGTATGCTTATAATCAGCAACAATGTGCAGGATTTTCTGATGACAGAGTCTACATCAAGGGAATGGACGGATGAGAAGCATAGTTTATATCTTAACTCCATGGAAGAATCATTTGTGAACCAACTGTATGAAGCAAAGTTTTCCAGCCAAAGAAATCGACCTTCTGGCCAGGTTAATGATCTATTCTTTTTCTGCTGAATGTTTTCTTTTCCACAATGTATGGCAAATATGATATTCTGCCATTTAATTGATTCCAGTTCAAAATGCTTCAAGGAGGTTCCTGGAAGAAAATCAGTTTTGAAAGACCCGAAAATCTAAACAAAGCAGGTAAGTGTCATGTTCTTGCTGCCAGTCCCTGGATCCAGCGTCTTAGACCTGGGTACAAGCTTGACAACTTAGTATCTACGAGTACTCAAGAAAATGCCCCATCTAAAAGTCAAGAGATCATTTCAAATGAGAAGATGTGTAGATCAGCTTCTAGTTCAAAACATTTTGATGCATGCAATTCTCATCTATGTCATCATGAATCAAGCGGCAACACAGGTTCTTGCAACTATTTTTTAGTATAACTGGCATAGTTTTGTGATTTTCTGCAGTTCTCCACGTGTGACTTTGTTCCTAATAATGTCTTCCATCTCTACAAAACTATGAATCTTATTACCTACCTAATCTTGCTGTTCGGATTTTGTTGCCAAACTGCAACCTAGGCTCCTATTTAATAGTCTAAGTTAGTGTCTTGCCTCTGCATTACCTTGAACACTGTCCAGATTTTACAAACTGTAGCATAATTAAGTTGATTGTTTCAGATTAGGATTTAGGATTCAGTGAGCAGGGTATTAAACATTGGAACTTATTTTCACTATTGAAAATCGAATATACTGGTCTTATGCATAGCCTTAATTCCGGTTCAGAGGTAGGGTAGATGCCATCTTCACTAGCGGCTCCCTATATGTGCAATCTGGTCGAGTAAATGCTTTGAGACCAAATATGAATATCACGCCACATGTTCTTCACATTTCCTCTGTGACGACGTGATCATGTGACACAATGTCTTTGTCATAGAAAATGACCTTTACTCATTGTTGCAGAGGTGTCTGATCAGAATTTTGATGATGAGGGAAAAGGCTCAACACAGAGCAGCGGATATAGCACCAAGAGGAAGAAGCGCTCCAAGTAAAGATCAGGTGGTTTCGTCTTTTAACCTGAATCAAGGTCGGTACACAAACCCGAAGCATGCTTTCTAATATTCATTTTTGAATTTCTCCTTTTAGGTTATTCCATAGATCAAAGTCACTTGCTGCAGTTGATATTCTGCCGCTCCAGCAACTGTATCTGACACGGGAAATTGAGTCCGAGGAGATCCATACATAAGCTCTGATCACTTGGTTAGACACAGTTATTTTAAATTCTTGTTTGTCTGGTCTGAAACACGAAAGTTGCGCGTGTGGCTGCGAGCAATTTTCGGCATTGTTGAATTGTAAGTTCACAGACTTGTTGCTAGTGTGTAAGAAATTAAAGAATTAAGATGAGCTGTTGAAGAACGCCCAGGCGCACGGTTTTGGGTTTTTTTTTTTTTTTCTATAAATCTTTGAACAGTATCCTGTCGGGTGCTTTATATCGTCTAATGTGTTTTAGGATGCCACTACTAGATTCATCACGCCTAGAACTTTTTCGGTTAAGTTATATTTACCCTGATCTTTAGTTAATTAGATTTACTCTATGAGGTTTCGAAATTACCTGCATGTTTTTTTTTCCAACATCAGTAGAGAAAATTGAAAAAAAAAAATATCTTGCATTTAGTAGAGAGAAAAGCTGATGATTGAAATTTTTCATTGTCAAAGAAAAATTATTAAATAATTTAAATATACTCAAAGATAATTACCGTATTATCGCATTTTTACAGCGGGAAATAGCAATAACTTGAAAGTGCTAATTAATTCTAAAAAAAACTAGTTGACATTTTGAAGTTATCAAGGAGAAAAGAAACCACTTGTTTGATAGTTGAAATCAAAATCTTAAAAGTTCATGTTAAATTCTCGGTGAATGGATAAATGTAGATTTTGACACTTGAGTGATTGTAGTTATTTGAAATAAAGTTTAGGCTAATCGTAATTGAGTAAGTTACCGTGCACTATGTGTTCTTTATCACTTTGTATATGTTTTTTTGGACATATTTTTTCATAAATATTTTTTACTCCTATATGCATTATTATTTATTTTTTTAGTTCCTATATGTTTTTATTGATGTTTGGTCTGTTCTCATTTTTTTATTATTTTATCGTCGAATGAATATCTTGTTTTATTATTGAACAATATCTATTCTTTTGTTCCGGATTGATTATTAGTTGCTATTTGTTCAATATATCTTCATCTCTAAAAAGAACATTTGCGTGGTTTAAGAAAATATATATCTAATACAAAAAAGCATATTGAATATTTTTTTTATTTTGTTTTTACAATACTAGTTTTCATTCTCTTTTCTTTTTGTTCTTTTTCACTTCATATATTTTATTTTATGCATTATTGTTTATTCTTTTATAAATAAGTTCTTTTTTTCGTTCTTATATGTTTTTTTTGTCTTGTTTTTGTTTTTGTTTTTTTAATTTTTCATATGTTCTTTTGTTCATATTCTTTTAATGTTAATTGTTGATTCTTTTGGCTCAACTAGTTATTTGTTTTTTTATTATTTAACAAATTTGAAAAATGTAGATAGTTTAGTAAAATAAAAATGATTTAAAAAATTAAATATAAGTAAGAAAAAAGGTATAAAATTTTAAAAAACAAGGAACAAAATTGGAAACAAAAATAACAGACAATTTCAAACAAAAAAACAAGAGGAAAAACTCAAAATGGTTGAAAAGAAAAAAAAACGGAAAAGTGAAAAACCTGGAAAAAAAATAAAACTAGAAAAATAAAATAAAATGAAAAAATAATATAAAAGGCCACCATATCTCCTCATTCTGGTGTGTCCCAGCTACTTGCTTCGTCCTCAAGAGCAAAAGCAAAAGAGAGAGAGAGTATTTTGGAGTGACAAAATAGTGAAACATTTTGGTGTTTGGAAACACTTAAATGTTACTAATTTTTTTATCTTATAACTCTAAAAACTTTTGTCTAGAGAAGTTTCTTTTTCTGTAGGTTTACTATTTTTATAGTTTAAGAAAATTTTGAAATTTGTCCCGTAAACTTTGTTCTAAATTAAGGGTGAATCACGTAAATTTTATGATGTCATTTTTACTGATCGTTTTGTGCTCGAAGTTCATCACCCGCTGTGATTCCAAGTCCCAACAATGCTAAGTTAAAGAATTCTTATCATCTTTAAATATTTTAAAATTCTGTATGCATTTGTTCGAGTCAGGCAACAAAAATCTGACCTGCATTGTAATATGATATGAGTGTTAAAACCTTCAAGCCGATGTGTTTTTATGATATTTTATATGAAGCATTTAGTGCAGCAAGCGAGTGAAATTTTGCATATGGGTTGAGCACTGTGATTTCACCATACCGGCAAATGAGCATCAGAAACAGGACTCGGTGGCAATGAATGTTCTGATACAATATGGGCCACTTTTTCTCTTCTGACCTTTTCATGCTCCTTTGTACATTTCTTTTTTCTCCGGCCCTTTAAATTCTTGAAGCAAGAATTCTGTCTGGCCGTGTGTGTACTTCCAGTTTTAGTGGTAATCTCTGGGTGGTTTTTTATTTTTGGTCTTGGTTTTAAGGTTTTTAGATGATTGTCAATCATCGTGTAATGTATAATGTTTTGCTCTTGGTCAACGGTCTCTCAGAGGATCCTTTTTTATCATTTCATCAACATTTGGGATTTCAATCCTGGGCCAATCCAAGGAACTTGCAGCGCTTATTTCCTGGTGGACTTCAAGTTTCGGTCTCCACTTTATCGGCAGGTAAGTTTGATTAATCAAGCCTTCCTTATCCCAACTTTATTGAAATGTATAGTTTTGGGCAAGAGAAGAAGGGTGATATTCGTGAAAAACTGCTCATTCTGGTTTGGTTGATCATAGTTTTTTCGTTTACCTTGCTGCTGGTAATGGCTGCTAAGAAATGCCTGTACATGACATCTAGGAGAGTTGGTTATCTGTAAATAGTAATCAGAAAATTTGTCCCTAATTAATGATTCACCTTAAAAATGGAGACAAAAAAACGTGATTGGGTGGTCCAGCCTAATATATGGATCCATGGAGGTGACCTTGAATTGAATCCACCTAATTTTGTTGTTGTATTGTTTTTTAAGGAGCCGGCCTCTTTGTCTTGGGTCATTCAAAAAACGCTGCCGTTTGATATATGGGCCTGCGGTTCCGGTACTTGAAAGTCCCTATGGCCAACGGGCTTAAAGCTGTTGCCCCAGATCTGAAATTGTTGGTTCCTGGGCTTTTCATAACCGGGGCCCTATTTCTACAACAGGTGATATTTAATTTCCCTGATCTGACGGGTAATGATTGGGAATCACACTTTCCGATTTCCCCCGGCCCAACTCCATAGAATTTTGCCAGAATTCTGCTAAATGCATAAAAGTTTATACAAAATCATATACGTAGAAATGCATGATTGGATGCACAAAACGTACAACATCTTACTTTTTTATTTACCAATCAAATTGTGTGGTAAAAAATTTATAAGATTTCAGTACAAATCATTTAGTAGGTGTAGTAGTACTCAATTTCATTTTCATCGGAAAACACATCTATCATCATCTGCCACTTGAACTCTTTTGTTCAGTAGGTTGTATTTTATTGGCAATTTTCCTTGAGTTGCTTTCTAAACACAAATGTTGGCCTTCCTTGGTATACATTGATTCCACCTCATCGGCTGTCTTCCATGATTTGTATGTAGCATCAACTCATCAATACTTGAGGCAAGGTTCTTGACTGAAATAGTTTCACATGGATCCAAATTCCAGGCCCATTTGTCTGGACAATCTTTGAACAAACGAAACATCTGCAAGATAAGTTAGCAAAGAATGGAATTCAAAAATCCCCCTCCCTCTTAATTCTCGCTTCCACTCCCATCTCCACCTCCAAACCCCATCATCCCAACAACCTCTTTTTGCAACTTCACAATTTTTAACACACTCTAGATTGAATAATTTTTTAAACTTCTCCTTCAAACACCCTCCCCCCACCCACTCATCACCCCAAAACCTGATTTTTTTCCCCATCTCCAATCTTCCATCTAAAACACTTTATAAAGTTGACACCCAACTCTTTTATTTCAAAACCAGACCTCACAATTCCTCCCCACACCCCACTAACACGGCTTTCTTGCCAACTTCTACCTAGCCCACCATTTCCCCCAAAGATACATTTACTTACTCTAGCCTACAAAGCCTACTTATTGACTCTAAAATGCCACCACCATTTTCCTAAAAGTGATAAGTTTTTTGCCTCTAAGCTCCCCACACTCAACCCTCCATCCCTGCTAGACAAGATTTTGTTCCAAGCCACCAATACCACCCCCTTTCCCTCCCTTTTATTTTCAAAAAAAAAAATGATTACAAATGCTCTCAATCTGTTTAATATTGCTCATCGGGGCACGAAACAAAGAGAAGAAAATGGTTTGTGAAGATGGAATAGAAACGGTAGATCACATTTTGGCTAGATGCAAGACTGCAAGTGCAAATTGGAACAAAATTTGCAAATGGTGGTAGGTGAATACTTTGACAAGAGTAACGGTGGCAGATTTGTTGAATGAAGGTTTGATGCTACATTCAAATTCCATCATTAAATTGCTTTGGGAAGCAGTGTGCTTTGTGACTACTTGGGCAATTTGGAAGGCAAGGAATAAGTTAATCTTTGGTAACCAGTAGGTTTCTTGTTCGAAGCTTTTTTATGACATTCATTATATTCCTTCACTTGGGTTGTAAACAGGAGCTCAAATCTTAACTGGAATTGGGTTGATTGGTTGCTGAACCGCATACAGGCTATACACAATATCTAGTGACAGGTTTTTTGTATCAAGAGGTAGCTTATTGGGTTAAGTTGTTTTGAGCTTGTGAGCACCTAACTCCTAGCTAGAACTCTCTATTGTAAAGATTTATTTATTTAATATATTTCTTCTTCAGTTGTTAAAAAAAAAAAATCAAAACGTTAAAAGAACGTGACTAGCATGTTAATATATATATATATATATATTGGTCATCTGTAGATTTGAACATTCCCTTTTTTTTTCCCCCTCGAATATGATATTTTATTGTCGCTCCCTTTATATTTATTTTCATTCTTTTAAATGCTATGTGAGAGATTAAGTTATGGAGAATTTAATCAACTCCAAGGTAGGGTCTAATTAACATGTATTACAAAATGGTTGATGCAGCAAAGATAATTAATTTGCTCTAAGGCTAAACCTATCGGTTCGGGCACACGGCCCATAACTGCTCCGTATCCACAGTCCCCTCTGATCGTCGTCCAGAGTAAGTTAAAGTTGCCACGGTCACCATCTTCTGGTCGCTCTTTTCTTCATTTGACGCAGCTAATAGTAATAGTAGGTCATCAACTGCCTTGCCAGGCTGTAATGCATGTAATTCGAAACAGCAAGTCCCTCTAATCAAAGTGCTTTTTTACTTCATTTTATGAATAATTGAAAGATAGCGATAACAAAAAACAAAAAGGCGCAGCAGTAAAGGAAAAGAAGGTGGGAGAAGAAAAGATGAAGATAACCCACATTCTGGCCTGGCGGCTGTTACTCATTTCTTACTTGAACCAGCCCCAGCCGTCAAATTTTGAATTTGGTTGACAATTTGATTAAGACCGGCAGTCGGACACCTACATGCGTACGCATACCCTGTGCTTTATCGTACACCGCTGGTGTATGGTATGTAATGCATATATTTTCGTATCTGCTCGTATCGTATGTGCTATGATATATGTCTTATTTATATATTTTTATATTTTTTCAATTTACCGAGCGATCTACTCCAGTATTTTGTGTGCTAATATATATATATTGCAATTTACTGTGTACATGGCTTAAAAATTAATTTTTTTTCTTATTTCATTTTAAATTATATTCATCAATATATCACGCATACATATATAAAATGAGAAAACATAGATAACATATATTTTAAAATAAATATTGATGTTATTTCCTTATTTCTTATTTTTAAAAAAACAAAATTTAGTTGGTAAATATTAACATGATTCTCTTCTTTTTTTTTTTTTTATCTTTTCATTGGCGCTTATATTGTCATTCATATTTATTTTATTTATATAAAAAATTTATGATGAAAATAATTAGAATACTTAAAAATTCAAAAAAAATTATATTTATATTTTTCATCTTAAATTTATATATATATATATATATATATATATATATATATATATATATATATATATATATATATATATATATATATAATGATAACCTGCTAATGATACATGTTGCGGTATATACGATGGGATCTACCTATGGCTTACACTTTACATCCTACAATATACCTAGAGGTAATAGGGTTAAAAATCGTGCACACATAGCGCATAATTAATCGAACCATGAATTGACAAATCTACTTTGATTAAAGTTAATATAAAGAAACGTGTTTGTTTCACAGTATACTCGATCGTGTCAGGATAGTACTTAAACTACAATATTCTCATATTATAGTCTGTTTGTCCCATATTTTTTTTATATGTATAAGATTAACACGTAAGAAATAGAAAAATTTTATATATTGTGTTCATTTTTTTGTTTCACTTGTTACACATAAACCGAAAAAATAAAAAAAATACTTAAAATAACAACAACAACAACAATAATAATAATAATTACATATAAAATATGTAAAAAAATTATTTTCTATGTTCATCATCTCAACATATACTCAAACACATATTATGTTGTAAGATTGCTAATGTTATGTGACATTATTTGTCATTTGATATATTTATAGATTATAAGATATAATATATTTAGCGGTAACAGTATTGGAAATGTTCATCACTTGCTTACAGTATATTTATATATCATCGTATTTCATGGAGCAAGTCCAAATACCCCGTGTAAAGCAATCAAACGAAACTATCTCATGTGTTTAGGACATGATTAGGTGTGCTAACACTTTGTGTTTTTCTTTCTTTTGTTTAATTAAACAGCCCGTGACTATTGGTTTCTTGAAGATTTTCAAAAGGCAATTAAAAGTATTTATTTCATATATAATGATCATTTATCCAGATTGTGTGCTCATTGAAATTTTATATTCAAAAAATTTGAAAATTATATACATATTTTTTTAAAAACAAATACTTTTTACTAATTCATTTTGAAAATTTGCAAAAAGTGTGGCTCTGAATTAAATTGTTACGAGGTCGCGCGTTGCTGTGTAAACTTATTGTTTTTGGGTCCAATCATGAGGAAGCAAAGTTTAGGGACCAAGAGTACAAAAAATTTTAAATTAAGAGATTCAATTGTTAAAAAGAAAAGCTTGATGACCATAAGAGCAAGCAACACTATCTGAGCTTATTTCGGCATTTCCCATTTTTATGGACCCACCACATGGTCGACTAATGTTCAAAAAACAATTTTTTTTTTTGCCAACCCAATATACCATAGATGAACAGTAATCCTATTCTAAACTCTTCTTTAGCATAGCTATATAATTTTGCAAAACCCAAAAAAGTGGAAATTTTTCTATTGGTAAAGTGGTAATTAGTAATTCGGTAATGTACCACATTCCAAACTCAGCTTGGTTTACCAGGCGAGAATAAATACCAAATGTCACTCAATGCCCTTGAAATTTGAAACAAGCAAATGACATCCTCCTACCATTCATAAATTATTATAAATAACATTCTCTGAGTACATATAAAAGAGTTTAAAGAAATTAATAATAATAATAATAATAATAATAATAATAATAATAATTTGGTAATGATGGGGGGATGAGTGTGAGTTGACCAGCAATAACAATGTACTGGGAAAATGAAATATCGGTAGTACAACTGCTAATGGAGTGGAGGGGTTGACAGTTGAGAGATGTCCTAGTCTTGATGATATTGTTTCAATAATTCACCACTTTCGGAGCACCAGATAGAAGATACTCTTCTACCCCTTCATCCATCCAGCTGTAAATAAATTCCTGCTTTCTTTCTTTTTTTGGTCTTCCGTAAAGAAGTCCTATACTACAATTGCATGGGTCCATATCTGATGTTCTCTGCCTCCCCGCTGCTTAATTCTCATCATTACACTAATGGAAATCAAACAGTATATGTTACTTTCTCTTTAAAAATAATTCAGTATTTTTTTTTGTTGATTTTTAAATAGAATCAGTGACATTTCGGAGTCAATCTTTTATCCAACTAATAATTACTTAAATAGCTTTTTTCATTAAAGTGATTTTTTTAAAGAAATTCCCCCCTTACCCATCTAAGAAAAAGAAAAATCAATAAAAAGTACCTAACTTTATCTAAAATAAATGTTTAAAATTTACTTTTCAAACAATATTCTTTAAATTTAAATTGGTATACAAGTTGAGTCAATAATTACTATATGTCAAAATAATCTCATAAAGTTCAAAGATCAGTTATTTAACAGTAATTTTCAGTACAAACTCTTAACTCTCTCTCCTTATCCCCTTTTAGTGATATGGTTCAAGCCAGATTAATTTTGGGTCCATTGTCAAGTTTTCTTATTACATCAGCGAGTCCACTACTGACAATTACTTCAATATACCTTATAACATAGAACATAGGGTAATGAAAACGTAATTATCCATCATGATACCAAGGTCTAGAATAAATGAATCAGCTCTTAGTAGAAATGTAAACAAACAAAATGTTTGGAGAATTGTTCAGTGAGATTGAATGGAATTGTTCACTGAGATTAAACGACCAACATGAATATAATTTTATATCTATTGATTTAAATGAACAAACATTAATCTTATGTTATTGAACATATTTATTTATATTTTTTTATAAATGAGTTAATTTAATAGTGTTTACAAATGAGTTTGTTTCTTTAGTTCACAATATAAGCATCTGTTAATGTACAAATATATACTCCACTCATTTAGAAATGAACAAAAATAAGCAGGTGAATGACACTTGCCTAGTATTCATGTTTGGTAATGGTAAAACGAGCTAATATGAACGGGATCTATCCACGTTCAGTTAATTGTTCATAGCACTGTTTTTTTTTCCTTAATAATCAAAAGTAAGTACATGTTATAAAAGAAATATACTTTAATTAGTAAAAGTTTGAGAGAAACTTGCCTAAAGGTCTCAAGTTACATTTGACATTTTAATTTCACCATAGTATTCATTGTTATAAAGGATGTATTTAAACCCTAGCCCTGGCCGAAGATGAATGTTCCTCAAATCACCTGACTAGAGTTCTGGATTTTTTTTAAAAAAAAAAAAACATGCCCTAGTAATTATCAACAACATGGCGATGATGATGATGATGATGATGATTATTATTATTATTATTATTGCTTACACAAATTATAGCCGTCACCTCAAACAGAAGTTTGAAAGTTGTGATGCAAAACAAAAGTCGGGAATAAGATATATTGGAATCTATACTCAATTATCAATATACGTTAAAAATACTCGGATATTATTTTTGTCGACTTGGACGATCGGTACACCGTGCACATATATATATGTGTAAAACAAGACGAATAAAACAGTGGGGCGCATCTATTATATATATATATATATATCCAGCAACAAAAACATAGGCCGACTGTGTCAAATCTTATTCCATGTCTAGCTGGCTTTAATTCTCCACTACATTTGCATTGACTTTGAAAAATTTCTCTCCAAACCTTGTTTTCTCTTTCAATAATTAACTGGAGAGCTAAATTAAATAATTGGTTTATATTTCCAGGTAATAGCTTATTCCTATAAAACAAGGGTAATAGCCATAATTAAAATTTTATATTTTCTTCCATCAAATTTAGAATAATGCATGCAGTGCCAACGTAAGCTCTATATATAACTGAGGTCATTACATGTAAAATTCACTAAATCTTATTCAAGAAGGTGACAAATTTTGTTTAGGCGGACAAAGTGTGTGTGTGCCTCTCTCTCTCTATACACACACACACACACACACATATATATATACGTTTAATTGTGTGTGTGTAAATCCGATCCTAAATGCGTGTTTTATCATTAGTGCTGTTAACTTTGCTTATCAAAACCGTATAAATGACAGGATTGGATCCAAAAAATGAAGGAACATATAGTCGACTAAGCCAATAAAATTATATACTCCCTTGTTCCAAAATGTTTGTCACTTTTCAATTTTTTGAAAAAAATTATGAACTCTGGTATATATAAGTATATTATATATTATTTTTAAATTTATTATTGATAAATAAAAAAATTACTTTTGAACCATTCTAAAAGTTCAAATACGATCACACTAATTTTGGATGAAAAATCCAAAGTTATATATAAGATTACACATTTAGATTGAAATTTTGAACAGCTCCGGATGAGTTTAAAATTTAGTCCATGTTTACACATTTTTTCTCTTTGCTTGACAATACCTTCACCTACATGAGCTACTTAAGCGGAATTGCCAAAATCTAAAAGAAATTATATATATAGATGAATGTGACAAATGTTTTGGGACAGAGCGAGTATCTCCCACAACCAGTGCACCAAATTAATGGCAGCGCATCACCTTATATCGGCCAGGGTTCTAATAGTCGGAAATGAAATACTAGTGGAGTGAGTCATAGTCTTGCAGCTGCCACAGTGTTGTTTGACTTTATATTACATCTAAACATCAAAATGTTTAAACATTTAATAGAATCGAAGAAAAACACGTGAAAATGGTCCCGGTTATATTCAGTTATAACAAACGTTATCATTTGTAACAAATTAAATGCAAAATACAAGAAAATGCAAGATATTTTACAATGGACCTTAGAACTCAGGTTTATATTATAGTTATATTTTTTAGATTTGGAAATTTATATTTCCCCCCTTTTTTATACTATCCAATAGTAATTTTTGAAATCAATATTTAAACTATTTAGTATTAATTATGTTCTAGCAATTTGAAATTGTCAAGTATTTTTCTTTATAGCTAATTGAAAATTAAAAAACATATTATTTTACATTTATAGAAAAAGAAAACTGATAGTTTAAGACATCTATTAATTATAAAAATATTTTAGACAAACTAAAATTACTAGTAGACAATGACCCTTAGGATTTCAGAAATTTTTGCCAAACAGTATAAAAAAACATAGAGAATAAAGTGTCGATTTTCAAATTCTAGAGATATAACTGTTATATCAACCTAACATTCAAAGTAGCAGAGCTCACCTTTGAGAAGTTTGGATATTTAGCCATGAAATTTGTTAAGGAGGTTGATAGGAAAAAAGACTTGTTAATGGTACCCCTCAAAGGAAGCTGTTTGTTCAGAGAAAAGAAGATGCTGTAAATTGAAAACTAAAGAGATTGCAAAATAGCATAAATTAGGATAAAAGGAAAAGGGGTTATGGTAATGAGAATGTAACTTGCAAAGGGGAGAGGTGCCTTCATCCCCTGAAAAGGCATTGTTGAGAAGGAGCTAGGAGAGTCGGCCATTGTTTTATTTTCCTCCACACAAGAGGATTGTTTCCACAATTTCCGAGGGGTTCTTTTCTGGGTCTATGGGTGGTTTTCTTTTCATGGTCTAAAGCATTTTATGTTCCGCTATAGGGATTCTTGAGTTTTGGTGCATGTTTGGTCCTTAATCTTCTCCTCTAAGATATTAGAGTTTGTACTTTTTAGTTTTTAATAAAATTTCTCTTTGCCTATAAAACGAAAAGGTAACTGTAAATTAGCCAATGCGATCAGATTTGGTGTCACAAGTGTCTAGTATATGAGCAAACTTTTTGTTTTTCACCGCAAGCAAGAAGTGTAAATCATTACTTGAAAAGGGACCGTACGTAATTGCGTCGTTTTGTTTAGTTTTGGAGAATCAATACGTCCATGAGTAATAGTCTTGTCATAGTTCTTGTACGAATTTATAATTATATTACTTTGTTATTCTGGAAATCGAACTGTGGTTGTCTTAATTTGGCTTAATTAATTATAAACTGATGTGTTGAAGAGTAGAGGATTCTGTATGAAATGAATTTTTAATTAATTGGATTTTTTTGGCAGACGAATCTAAACATGAATCTAAAGATAGAATTTTTAATTTTAGACTTTTTTAATTCCACAATAAATGGTACATAACACATATATTTAGTAATGAGACATGAATGTGCTCAGGGAAGCATGAAAATTCATAGTTCACACTACTAAAAAGTCTGAAATCGTAGTGAATGTTGTGAAAATAGGCAAATGCCATCTACTTTTTGCGCCGGGACAAAGAGATTTAAGAATTAAAGCGATAATATACATACTAGCAATATCTATTGTCTTCCCTCTTGAATATGTTTATCTCACATGGCGTTGTAATAAACTATAACAATCCAATCCGATTCAGTTCCTAATCCTATAAACCAATTTGAACCATCCCAATTATATGTTAACACTGATTCGCAGCATTAATTTATTCTATTTTTTGTAATTCAATTTTTATTTATTGAAATTAAGCATATTGTAATTAAAAAAATAAAAAAATAAGTTAAAAATTCATAATATCATATTTCATACCTAAAGTTAAATGATGCTTTGTAACATATAATTCAAAATTAGAGGAAAAAAATGATGTTATATATGTACTATTGATGGGAATCATTGGTAACTATGAGTTACTATTCAGCTTGTTAATTAGTTTTAAATTTTCAAAACCAACAACCGATTTAAAAACCAAACATGAATTTTGATTTTAGAAAAATTCAAATAAAATAACAGAGTTATTCTGTTATTTTCTCCAATACAGATAATCTACTCGGATTTTTTTATCCAAATAATGAACATCCCTTGTTAATTACTGGTACTCAGCTCAAAAAGATTCAAGTCTTTCATAAAAAAATTCGTTCTTTATTAAGTTGTCTCACAACAAATTCATTTTAACTTAAGTCAATTAATTATAAAATAATTTATTTTTATTTTTATGTCTTTTTTACTCAAAACTAATTTTATTTAAAATACAATATTATGTAGTTATAATAATCCATTAAAAATACAATTTTTGTAATCTTACTAAATTTTTATGAATTTTTTTAGTTTAAGGAATTAAAAAATAAAAATTCATAAAAATTTAACAATATCATGAAAATTTACTTTCAAATGAATTATTGCATCTATATAATATTAGCTTTCAAATGAAATTAGTTTCAGGCAAAAAAAATGTAAAAATAAAAATAAGTCAATTGACTTAAGTTAAAATGAATTGGCCTCACTTTCTATCTCGTAACTTGTAAATTCATTATAATGTACCTTGAACGTAAAAAATAAAAGGCCTAAAGCCATTTTTGGCCCCCAAACTTGGTAGACTCGGACACATAACCTCTTGGACTTCAACTTGGTCCAACTTGCCCCTCCAACTTGGAAAAATGATACACTTTACCCATTTTCTTCCATGTGATCGTCATGTGACCCAGCTTCAACAAACACTGCTTGCATATCGTTTCACCAGTGCTACTGCCACCATTTGCCACCATCATCATCGCTTCTCCTCTGCCACTGGTATCACTCTCGGTTTCACCATCTCCTCTTTCCTATTCCC
Organism: Aquilaria sinensis; assembly: GCA_005392925.1. Classification (NCBI taxonomy): domain Eukaryota; kingdom Viridiplantae; phylum Streptophyta; class Magnoliopsida; order Malvales; family Thymelaeaceae; genus Aquilaria; species Aquilaria sinensis. Next base: position 298,471 of record SMDT01002625.1, on the reverse strand, counting down.
CCTCTGTTGACTCCTCCTAAATTCTTCCATGATATCTGATCTGCCCAACTATGGATTTCCAATTCGGCAGCCATAGAAGGTGTTTCGGGCAACTGAAGAAGATTAATTGGAGGCAATTTCGTTAGCGAGGGAGAAGAGGAAATGGAGCCAAAGGAATAACTGGTCTCTGTCATGGTTGAATCCATCGCAAAGCTAGAAATTAAAATAGGAACCAAGAACCTACAACTTCAACAAACATCAAACTAAGAAAGAAATTGGAGGCAACAAGCAAAAACTAAGTTACAATTCTACAAAGATATAAACAAATTGGGAATGAAGCTAAGCGACTTCGAACTAGGAGCTCGATAACCCAGAAGCATAAATGGAAAAAAAGTTCAAGGGAAAGGGGAACATGAAAAAACAGAAAGTTTGCAGGAAGAATTTTAGATATGAAGCTGCTCAGTTGGGAAAAAAAAAGGGAAGGAAGTCAATATTGAAATTAAGTTGGATTTTAGCTGAGGCGGGGAATGATTGAGAGCGAAGCAAATTGGTTAGTCATAAGCGACATTGATGAGCCAGTGACAGAGGGCATTGGAGCAAAAACTGCGAAATCTAGAAGAACTGTGTCACTGTTTCAGCTGGTGGATTACAGACAAACCCAGTACAATAATGATAGCCCATTTTGTTTCAGAATTTGGAATCCTCAAAACTGGACGCTTATGTTACTAAGAATCTAAGAAAAACCAATGACAACAGCAAGTAAGTGAAACGGTCTCGCAAGCGGCATTTGTTAAAGTTAGGTCACGTGACAACTACATAAAAGAAAAGGAGGTAAAGTGTACCATTTCTTCTGGTTAAAGTTTAAGGGGTTAAGTGTCCAAGTCTACTAAATTTGAGAGCCAAAAATAGCTTTAGGCCAAAATAAAAAGAGAAGAAAACAAGAACTGAACCTGAACGGTACAAGTTCATAACAATAGCATTTCTTTTGGGAGGTGCTTTTATACGTGGCATTGATTTGAAATTACGAACCGATTTAGAAGAAACAATACAAAAGCAACTGGCACCAAGTGGAGCAATGTTCCTCCCAATTCAATCAACAAACATTGCTAGCCTCTGAGATACCAGTGGATTCGTCGTACAAGTACAACCCAGACAACTGCCTGCTCTTCGCAGGGAGCAACAGCATTTAATTTCCTTGTCACGAGCAAAAAAAAAAAAAGCAAGTTGATGGCTGTTGTGTACACGTGTCGAGAAACGGATGATAAACCCTAGGCTGCGAGAAGTGGAAATTCGACACGTTGGCTTAGTCGCCCCCTGCATTCGTACGCTGTATGATTGTTCACGTTGAAGTTTGTTGTAGGGTACAGACAGTGCCCTAAGGCAATATTTTGTCTACCACTTGAGAGGAAAATAATAAGCCAGCATGATTTCACCATGGGATTTTGATTTCCTATAAAGAATTTATGAAATTATCTAAAACAACTTATTGGTTTTAAAATGATGCTGAAAATCGTGAATCAAGATGAATGTGAAAGATATATTCATGAAAAAACATTTATTGTAAGTAGTTAAGAGGTGAAAGGAAAAACATCAATGAAGTCATTCAAAGGTTTTCTCCTTGACCTCTAAAGAAGAGACCAGTTACTCATTTGATCCATCAATCATCCAAAAGAATCATCTTTTCCAAATAGAGTGAAGAGTATCCACTCCAATTTGAAAGTGTTACATAGTTGGTAGGTAGCAAGACAAGCATAAGAGGGTGTTTCCTTCAACTTGGTTTTTTGAAGTAGTGTATCTTTTGCACTCATTTATTCATTAACAGTGATTTTTCTTGTTGTTGTTGCCCCATGAACATAGACACATTGCCAAACCATGTTAAATCTAGCATTTCTTTTTCTTTACTCCTTTACTTCCATGTATATTACTTTAGATATATTTAACCTATACAGTGTGTTAAATACCGTTACTGTTAAGCATACTGCACCCCAAAATTTTAAGGTATACCGCGCCGCATACCGTTACTGTTACCACAAAAAATAAATTTTAGAATATTATTTTTAGATGACATAATTTGTTTAATAATTTATTTTTACACATTTTATATGTATTATAATTTTTTTCATCACAATTTGTCAAATATAACTAAAATATATATGATAGAAAATATTCAGTTGGGCTAACATGCACTAGAAATTCAATTGAAAGATATTGTTCAACATCACAGGGACCTTCAAGCTGTTACCATGTATTAAATTATTATATTAATTAAGAAAAGTAACAAAAAATAAAAGTAAATGTTTATTTTATGATATGTGTGTTATTTATATTTTATTTTTTTTTTTATATATTTATGATATTATTTATGTAAAATGAAAAAAATAGACTCAAAAAATTAAATACCGCGGTACGTACCATGCGGTATTTGCGGTATACCGTGGTTTTTTGACAAAATACATACAAAAGTGCGCGGTATGCGGTATACACAAAATATCACGAGTTAAAATGACAAAATGCGAAAATATTTGTACCGCATACCACGTACCCGCGGTAAGCGGTATACCACGATATTTAATTCAGTGAACCCATATAAGACAAGCTAGTTGTGAATATCTTTACAATCTTCTTTTTTTGAGTGTCTTTATTATACATAGTTATCGTAGTCCCTTTTTTAGCAGAAGCCTTGACACACTAATCAAGCACACTTAACACTAATAGCCCCTTGGAGCACATACTTCCTAATTAAATGTCTTGTGTTGTTAAGTTGAGAATCACAGCTCTTTATGCCTAACCCTTGGTTGAGTCATGAAAGTCACACTTTACGTCGATCACTCATCTTACTCAAGAAGCATACTCAACCACGAGCACACACCAAAACCAAATACTCATCACAACACTACACTATGAGAGTAACAAATTGCTCTTGCACTTGCTAAATCATGTGGAACATGATACTTAACATTTTGTGTCATCAAATGAGTATTGAAACTCTTGCATACTAACATTGATCCAAGTTGAACTATCCATCTGATACCATTTTTTTGGGAGGTATGAACCAAGGAATTTCATCAAGTGAAAATACTACATATGGTAATGACCTCATGACACATTTTCTCAAAAGCTTAAATCAAGTTAGACAAAAAGAGACCATCACACAAACAAACACACACACACACACACACACACACACATGTATTTCACTTTGGACATATTTTAACTATGTGAGACAAGTTACTTGTAAACATTCTTAACAATGTAGATGAAATATTAAGGTAACATTAAAAAATATTTTTAAAGAACTTTACTTGAATATGCCCAAGTCTAATGGTATATCATTGTAGTTTTTTTTAACAGCAACAAAAAACGTATCACTGTAGTTGTACTATCTAAATACTCCATGTTATCACTTTTATCTTTTATAAAAAATATATGGATATTATACCACACAATCCGTCAAAAATATTTTTTCAAGTTTAATATTCATCAATAAAAATAAGTATAATGAGCTTCACATAATACCATTAATATATGTTTGCAAGAATATCTACAAATACGGAAGGGTGACGCAAAGTTTAGGGTAGAAAGAAAATTAATTAATATTTATGGATGGGGGATTACTATAATCAATCCATCTACTAAATCCAAAAGGTTATGGCTTAATTTTACATGGCTGTGGGGAAGTTCATCCTCAAGTTTTAAAAGATCAAAAATCGAAGAGGAAATAACACATTAATCCTAAAACTTTGTTTACTTTTCTATTTCAGTACTAAAAGTTTCATTTTTCTAAATAAGTTTTAAAGTTCTGCAATTGTCTAAACAGTCGGTATTAAAACTTTTCACTTTTCAAAATGATTTCTAAAATTTTTCAACCATGTAAAAAATTCTATCTGCTTACTTTTTTTTTCAGATTAAATTCTCTTAATTTTAATTTAAATTGGTTAGTAACTATTTTTCAGTAAATTTAAATTATGTGATAATTTATTGAAAGTTAATGAACCATTTAAATATCAATTTTTCTCTTTGTAAGTTGTGTTGACTGTATTTGAGTAAATTTAAGCTTAAACGCCAACACATTAACAAAGTTTAATTTGTCAATTTTGTATGGTTGTGCAAGTAGCATTGTAGGTAGCAACAACATTTGATCAAGTATCACCATCATTCTAACCCCGTGGTTGTTAATTAATACGTCCAATAGTAAGTATATAATAGTTAAACTTAAAAGGGAAAAAATATCAAATTTGGCACTAAAGTTTGGGGTTGGAAAGAGATATGTTATTATATTTTTTTTTTGCCCAATCTCCTACTAATGTTTTAAAATGGGCCAGATATGCCACTGAAATTTCAAATTAAGAGTGAATACGCCACTAGTCATTAAAAATTTAATGGAAAATATTAAAATCCAGTAAAAAATGTTAAAAATAATAAAATTTAAAATTTTAGGGTGATAATGTAAATTTTAATAAACTTCAAAGATTTTTTATAATTAAACTCTCTTTATTTCAAGAATGCCAAGGAGGAAATTAGACAATAGAGATAGAGGGAGGGCAGTGATGAGGTTGAGGCAGGGACAGCAACAGGGCTAAAGTACTGATGGAAAAGATCAGACACTCTTTTGGTAAAAATCTCAAAGGTCTTAATATTTTTTGAAGAATGCATAATAACTCCAATATTTCAAAACCTACTCTTTTAACCATTTTCTGTTATTTTTCTAAATGGCAGTGGCATATTCGGTCCATTTAAAACATTAGTAGGAGATTGGGCAAAAAAAAAAAAAACTATAATGACATATTCACTCCCTTCCTAAAACATTAGTAGCAAATTTGACATTTTTACCAACTTAAAAGTGTTAATTCATTTTTTATTGTAGTTTTTACACCTTCAAAAGAGTTCATGAAATAGTCAATAATGGACAAAAGAGATTTTTTAACTCACACGGCAGGAAATCCAATGAGAAAGTACGATCAAGCTTAATACTGATGTCCTGAAATTGCAGCATTTATTAGAGTTTAAGAATTATACAATAAATTACTCCATGCTCCAAATTATTGTAACATGTTCTATTTTATTCATCTTAAAATGTTTAGAGATTATATTTAGTAAACTACTTTATCATATTACATTTCAAATTATTATTTTTTATTGGCAATAAAAAATTTTATTTAAAGTGAAAAGAAATAATAAATACAAACATCATCTTAAAGATAAAGATGATGACCCAAATAACCTAAAATCCAATAAGCCCAACAACTAGGAGAGCCTAAAGAATAATGCCCAATAAAGATATAAACAAAACCCACAACCCGAACAACTTAAAGAACAAAAAAGCCCAAAATAAAAGAACCCCATAACTTGAAGGATTTTAATAAAAAAACCCAAACCTAGAATTGGCTTATACCTAAAACTCAAGCCCATAACTAAAGAAGGAAGAAATTGTATAACGGAGGAAAGTGAAAAATTGACCAGTTCCTTTATCAACAGATTAATCTTTCATTCCAATCCTTTCAGCTCACTTTTCAAAGCTGAATCTTTTGAAGCCAACCTTTTACGTCCCCTCCTCTAAACCTTTATCTTATTAAAATTCTTCAAAATATTCAGTTCAAGTTCTTAACATCCATCTATTAGTTCCTCATCAACATTGGATGCTTTAAATCCAAAATTACTTATAGAGGGATCCATTTCTCTAAAATTCTCTCCTCCCTTAACAAGCTCACCAGAATTAGATCGCCCACCAATCTCACAACAATTAAAAGGCCCAATGGCAACCCTATTTCTTTCATTTCGAAAGTTTAAGCCACCACCTCCTAACAGGAACTCCACTTTGTTTGACTTTGAAATACTTCCCCTACTTTGATCATTCCCTAAAAACACGCCATCATCAATTGAAAATTTCCCCACTTTCTCATATGATGCCTTAATTGTGCCTTTAATGCTTCACCTTTTCCCAAGACGGCCTCTCCTTTCCGATGCAATTGGTTCTCTACCGCCATGCCTGACAGCCATCTCCAAAGCCTCTTCTTGTCTTGAACCACCCGCTTCTGAAAAGTAATGGTCGCTGCCTGCCCCCTCGCCTACACCTCCCGCACAAGAATCCGTAACTTTTCAGCTAGCAAACGATACCTTATCCTCAACAACCTTTTCATTGCCATCGCCCAAAGTAGCTCTTGGCCGCCACGCCTTGGGCATCGTATCACTGGAAACTGCCTTCTCTCCATCACATAACCTTTTTATCGTCGAACCTCTAACCCCAACTAGACTCACCTTTGACACTACATCGGTGGAAGCCACCTCTTCATTAATGGAGATTCTCTTCGTTGTCGTGCCAACCAGACCACTACTAGCCAAAAAAATAAACCTCTGCCTCATCATTTGCTCGCCATCCAATCCACCACCAATTTTATCTTCCGATATCTCCCTACTTACTGCAAGTCTCTTAGGCCTCCATTACTGCTGAATCACTCCCATCAAAGTCCTATTTTTGAGGCAAGAGATGTGAACTTCTCCATCAACACTAGATAAAGCCAACAGCAATCAAGTAAATCTCTTCCATCCCTCCGACCACATTCTTTCCTGGAAAAATAATTGCATTCTAATTGATTTCCTCTTTTCCACTAGTTCAAAAAAATTTCCATATTTATTTCAATTTGGACGAAGAGATAGCACTTTGTCTTTTGTGCGAAGAAACTGCTACCACTCTATCAATCTTCCAAATAATTCCTCCAATTTGGAATAAAAAATTCAATTTCTTCTTCTATTAGGTCAATTAATCCCCGATTTTTACGGCCAGATTCAATTATACGAATGACATCTTTAAATTTTCCCCACTCTACTTGTAAGAAAAAGAATTTTTGCTCAATGAAAAAAGAGATTTCAGCATCCAATATCATGACCCCTGAGAATTCTAGCTACTCCAAAGAAATTATTATTTTAATATTCAATTTTTTCATATATTTTAATTACATGTGAAAAATGAACAATAAAAGCGAAAATAAAACATAATATTTTTCTTTTCTTTTTTTAAATTTTTGAAGCAAATTCAATTATTTCAATCAATACAGACTGATGTAGTAATTAAATGAAATATTTTTTTAATGAAATATTACAGTTTTTAAGTATCAATTTTCGTAAATATGAAATATTTTGTCCGGATTAGGAGTCGCATTCGGATTAACGATCAGGCATCACAATTGAAAAGAAAGGCAGACTTGCAATTGACCGTATTGCTCAGCTTTTATTGCAGCGGGACATGCTTTGCCGTGTCCACGTTTTCCCCTGCAGGAGCTGATGTTTAGCGATTAGGCATACTTTAATTATGTAATTAACTTTGAAAGACTATGACACTTACGTACGCAAAAAATAAAAAGAAAAAAGAAAAGAAACTTGATGACCTAACATAACATAAGTTTGTAACCTCATCATTTTTATTTGTCATCCAGTAACTTATAGGTTTATATCTCGTTTTTAATTCAATTAAACTATTAGAAAGCTGTGAGCCCTTATTTAGAGTATGATTTTAGAATGTTTTAAAGAGGTTTTATTCGATTCCTTTTATATAAAGAAAACCAATTACACAATTCGCGTTTTTTTATAATTAAAAATGGAAAAATAAAAGACGATTACAAGTGGTACCTGAACTCATGTCTTGAGCCCATTATTTTCGTATTACTCGTACAATATTTTATCGTTTACGTCGACGGTCCACGCGTGAGGATATTATCCTTTGATTTTATAGGCCCAAGTGAAAAAGCCCAATTATCATAAATACCTTGTTAAGAGTTGATGCTACGGTGTAATTAGTCATCTTTCAAGTTGTTCGTAGCTGCATTTTTTTGCTTGATTATTATTATTTTTTTCCATTCTTTCTCTGTTTAATAGATAAGTACTGTCTTGTATTAGTATCGATTATTAGTATTAAGGTATTTAAAAAGATATCTAATAGTAGCTTACTGCTAAATAAATTGTCCAATACTCTAGTATTAATTACAAAATCTATTAACAAAAAAGAGTTTATTGTTTTTTTCGCCTAGATGATTTTTGTACCAAACTCCAGTATTAATTACCTTGAATCTATTTTTCTCATTCTCCACAACATGGAAGTTTGGAGAGGACATCCAGTCTCCAGACCATTCTCTCTGGACTCCAAGATTGTGGCGTGGAGAATTCAAGATCCATGTGTACCGATTTGCATGGTTTACATTGCCCTGCGGTCAAAAAACGCGTGCCACCTTTTCACTGGTTTGAACTTATTTGGTGATCTTTCTAATACCGTTCAGAGGGTTCCAGATTCAGTGTGTACGGGGAGATTAAATCGTGAATTAATATTTAATATATTATTCTTAATTTTATTAATTTTCACTTGTATGTAAATTGAACTCTTTAATTTAAGAACGATATAAAATATTTTAGAATATTTTTTTTGAAAAGATAATTTTTTTAATTAATTTTTTAGTTTGCTATAAAAAAAATTGCCAAAAAATAATTATTTTCTGAAAACTTTATTAAATAAAATATTAGATTTTAGATGACATCAATTCTTGATAAAAAAATTAGTAAAACTGAAAATAATAAATTTTTTAATGAGTTTTGGTCTATAATCTCGAATATATACAAAAAAAAATAAATAGATTGTTTAAATAGCGTGCAAACTAAACCTAGCTGCATACTTTCCTCTCATTTTTTCTTCTCCTTTGTTCTCACTTTATTTGGCTAGGCTTAGATTCTAATCTAGGCCTGGCAGGTTGATTTTTCACCATTACTATACTTGATTATCTTCAATCAATTTCATCATCTTTCTCCTCCATAAAATTCATTTACTACCATTAATAGAAGTATTATCTGATTCATCTAATGTTTTATAGTGGACAGATTTAGGTGATCCATTTTTTAAATTGGTGGCTACGAAAAGCTCGAGTTGGGGTGCAAAAAGCGGCCAAGACTTAGATGATGAGACAATTACAAATAATAGATTAGGATAATTGTACATTTATTTTTTTCATTTACTTTGTCCTTTATTTGATTTTTTTTTTCAGCTACTTATGAGTAATTGCTCTAGGATTATTTTGGTTTATCTAGAAGGTTTTGGTTTGATCCAATTCTCTTCTCTCCATTCGTTGTTGGAGGAATGTGTCGCTTTTTATTTGTTTGTTTATATGTCCATGTTATTTTCTAGTAGGGGTGTTCATCCAAACAGGCTAGCTCACAGAATCGGCTGTTTTGAATTGAACCTAACTGATAGGAATGTGGGTTTTATGCAGGTTAAGGTCAGGTTGGGAAGTAAAAATGTAAACCCAGTGAGTAATGCAATGCAGGTTGGGTTTCAAATTTAAAACTCGTATGAACCCGCCCCGACATACTTATTTCCCTTATTCCTAAATGTTTAACTTGCAAATCCTTAGCATTCTACTCATCTGAGTTGTCTCAGACTCTCATCCTTAACTCTTCACACGCACACATGCTGCTCTGTTGCTGGTTCACACTTCACACTTCGCAAATTACACAGCACCGCCGGGCACGGACGCTGAATCTATCTAATAGGTCTACTCTCTTCTTCCCTCGTGTGCTCTCACTCTTGGTGCTCTCTCTACTCGATTGCCATCTTAGATTGATCTTCCTCAATTGCCATCACCAATTGATCTTCCTTGCTGGTTCAGTTTCTCTTGGCCCTGTTAATAGAAAAGAGTAAGATGCTTTGCTTGGTTAATTGTTATCTCTTAACAAATATACCAAAGAGATCTTTATATTGTATTCGTAGGCTCTATTGTTTGTTCTCTTTACTATTAGAAATCTTTGGATTGTGGATATGAATAATGAACATGTTCGGTTTTGACAAGTGAAAATGGACAATTTATTCCACGCCCGGATGCTAATTTTTGGCAACTATTTTACCCTAATTGACACAAGTTTACCACACCCAGGGTAGCTTTGTTTCAATACTCTAGATATTCTCGCTCTTTCTGATGTTTGCTTTTTCATTAATTTGAAACACATTACTTGAGTTAGTAGGTCGTGCCTAGCATGAATACAATTTTCTCTAACAGAAACATATTCCAAAAACACAATGGACAAAAACTACAATCAGATGCATGTAAAGCTAGCTAGGTAACTTGGTGCCTTTTCCTGTTTATGACAAAGTATAGCTTGAATGTTTTTTTGCAGTTCTTTTATAAGAGAAAACTTTACAAGTAGAATGGAACAAGAGGATGCCATTATTTTGTTTTGTTATTACTCTTTTGGTTTCTCTTTTCTCAGCAGTTGTTGTGTCTTTGCCATTTTTTTGTTTTGTTATTACTTGTTTGGTTGTTCCTTGGATTATTGCTTGTTAGTAACATGAATTTTATTTGGATCGAGACACTCTTTTTAGAAATTACAATTTCAAGTTATTGTGTTTTTATAATTGTTTTAGATAAAAATTATTGTCTTACAGGTAAATGTAAAAATCCGGTCATATCGAATTGACCCGAACCAATTTTCTGTGGGTTGATTTTTTTAATATAATTTTGGGGTATGTGGGTAGGGTTGGGTAGTGAAATGTAAAACCAGGTCAATGATGCAGGTAAGGACAGGTTGAGCAGGAACCCGGTCCTACCCGCCCGTGATCACCCATATTTTTTAGTGTCTTATGTCATTGGTTTTTAAGAGGTTGTTTAGCCCACTAGTAATTAGAATGAAGTACCTCTATATAGAAAAAAAATAAATAGATCATATGCATGTAATTGCTTGCCCTTTTTAGATAGGTTTGGAGCTAATAAGAATATCGTCTTTTGTGCTTAATTTTTAAAGGGGTAAAATTCACAATGGGTCACCTAATTTATTTTTGTGTTCTAATTGAGTACCTGACCTTAAAATTGTCATAGCGAGCTATCTTTCTTCTTATTGTGCGTCTCATTCAAGTACTTTTAGTCAAATTTTTCATTAAATTAGATGGAAAATACTGACATAACATCAAATAATACTAAAATAAACTTAAAAGTACAACTTTAGGCATCAAACTTTTCCAATTACTAATTATAATCCTTAAACTTCCACTAAATTTAATTTTGCTCTCCATTACCCATCCAACCCTCCAAAACCCTAACCTCATCTCTACCACCACCACCTTGAAGCTAATTAAAGTCGAAAGCTTTTAGGTTTCTGGAATTGTTATCAATAAAGAGCCGGTTCATTTGCGAGCAGAAAAGAAGAAAAATGGCTGGTTTTTACAATTTTTGTTGAAGTTGGTGTGTGCAGCATGCAAGCTACAATGGCAGTGATGGTTGGAGAGTAGAAGGAGGTGGCAGTGAAAAGCAAGAGAAGGAGGAGAGGGATGAGGGAGGTCATGAGAAAAGTTTAGGGTTTAAAATTGTTAGTAGGAAAAGTTAGAAGACTACAAATGTTATTTTATGATTTATTTTAGTATTTTTTTTATGTCAGGTCAGTATTTTCTGTCAGACTTAATACTAGAATTAACCAAAAGTAACTGATTAGGACACGCAATAGAAGAAAATGCACCTCAATAGGATAACTCAAAAGTTAGGTACCTATTTAGAACAAAAAAATAAGCTAAATGACCACGGTGGATTTTACCCATGCTTGTTCAACAAAGCCAGCGTATAGACACACGTCTATCTTTTTTTATAATGTAATCCAATAAATATCTTCCTATCTTTGATCGACCATACAGCTTAGTCATGTGTGTCTCCGCCCATATTTATGATACCTCTCTTCTTTCTCTCTCTCCTTTTTTTTTTTAATTATTTGATTCTGTTTAAAAAATATATATATTGTTTTGTCAAACATTTTGTGTCTTTTTCCTAATTGAAAAAAGACGCATTCTAGGTGCTAACTTTTGGAAGATATTAACATTTCAAAACTATTTAAAAATTCAGTCTTTTTACCATATATTAGTACGTAAATATTACGTAAAGAATTAAAATAACTTCCATGTATAACAAATCGATTAATTTTAATACCGATATAAGACTTTAAGTATTTGTAAATTAATATATTTCTTTTTACATTTACCTCTTTCCCCCCCTCTCTCTTCCCCCCCCCCCTCTCTCTATATATATAAAAATATTTTAATCTCACAAAACTAACGTGAATGAAAAATCCTAAACTTTTTATACTATATGTCTCCTTTTCTCCGACTCATCCCCGGTTTCGTCCCTCATCCTTCTTTGTCATTTTTAACTAGATTCGGACTTTGGTTCAAATCTAGCTAGTTCTATTTTAATTTTTTTATTGCTTAACTGGCTTTATCCGATATTATTTATTAAATTTTATGGTAGATGCAATCTTCTTCAAAATTTGATGTTTAAGAGTGATTCCAAATTCTTATAAGGTAGATCTTCAATTTGAGATAGATAATGATTGGTTTAGGTTTTTTTTTGTTCACCAGAATCTTGGCTGTACTGGGGTGTTCCAATGTTTGGTAATAGATATGAAGCCGATTGTATAAAATAAAGCCAGTCTTTCTTTGTTTAGGTTTTATAAGTAACCTTCTTATTTTTATAGATAGTCTTATTCAAATCTCTAATGCCTGATAGGTGCTAGTGTTGTTTGGTTATTGTTAACTTGGTTTGAGTTTTGTTCCAGTTATTTATGATTTGTATACTTCAATTTTTTTTATGTTTTATAGGTAACCTTTTTATTTTTATAGATAATTTTGTTCAAGTCTCTAATATTTGGTTGGTTCTAGGGCTGCTTAGCTATTGTTAGCTTGGTTTGAGTTTTATTCCAGTATTTTGTGAGTTTTATACTTCAAATTTATTCTGTCTTATTTGGAGGGTTTGACTTGAGTCGATTATCTTTCCTTCATTCAGTGTTGTAGAAATAAGTATCATTTTTATGGCTAGTTTTATATTTCTATTATCTTTTAGGGTCTTATGTCATCGTTGGTTTGCAAGATATCATTTGATTCATTTTTAATTAGAATGGAGCATCTTTTATACTCCCTCCGTTTAATATTAGCTGGCCCTTTTGCCTTTTTTGACTAAAGTTTGACTTAAATATATTTATGTTAATATGAATTCAAAAAAATTCTAAAAAATGATATTTAAAAACTAGAATCTTTAAAGTTTCATTTTCATGTAAAAAGTTCATATTTTTACGATAAATTTTATGAGAAATAAAATCATAGATTAATTGCTGTGAATAGTAAAGAGGACAGGTTTTGTGAAACAGAGGGAGTATATAAAAAAAATTATGATGAATAGAAGTTACCCTTCCCATTTCATTTACAATATTCGTATTATCCAACTTAATTCATTGTGCTTTTTTCCTATTAAAAATTTTAATGCTTTTGGTTTATTATTATGTACATGGCCAAAGTTTGTTACTTATTTTTTTGGTATATATATGCTTCTTTAATTCTGTTACGTTTTGTTTTTCTCGTGTTTTCTTTTGTAGGATTTTCATACTGAGAATCAATTCCATCTAGTAACTTTAGTTCTAGTGAATAATATAAATTTAGGTAAAAAGCATCCTTCATCCCTAAACAAAGATTCATGTTTCATAACCATCCTGGAGTTACAAAATGTTATACTATTTATCCCTTAACTATGAAATTAAATGTTATACCAATCATCCCGTCGTTAACTATAACCATTAAAATTGACAGAAAAAATGTAAAAACTAGTTTTAACCCCCAAAAATCTTTTATTTGTCATAGAAACCTCAAAACTTTTACATCTTATAACAAAATCACCTTTTCTTAATTGCCTTCCGTCCTCCGTGACTACTGCCATCATTTGCCTTGCCTATTCGGTTCTCACATCCTTTATCATTAATTCAAAGCCAACCTTTCTATTTGCGAGCCCACCGCTCCTCTTTTCCTGTCAAATTGTCGATAAACATTAAACGTCTTCCTCTGGTGGTGCATGATCATGTTCATCTAGGAGAATGCAATTTTCAATTGTTGTCTTCCCTTGACAGTGCATGATCGAAGAGAAATGATGATGCTGGAGTGCGATTGAAAGGAGATGTCTAGGTAGGATTGAAGGGAAATGATGATAGAGGACTGCGATGAGCAAGAACATAGCTCAACGGGAGAGTGTTATGGAAGAGGATGCTTAATTGAAGGGAGAACAATAAGATGATGGTAGAAGACAACAACGATCGACAAGGAAAAATGCCTCGTTCTGGCCTCAACGGTCTTAGCCTTTTGTTCCCCTTTCTCTGTTGAATAATCGTTAGCGGTGGCTACGATGTGGGATGTCGGTAGTAGGATAAGGACGTGATGGTGGCAGATCAGCGCTGGTCATAGTAAAGGTGAAGGTCATGAGGGGCAAAGGACAGAGGTGAAGGTTATGATGAGATGATGGTTTTATTGTAAGATGTAAATGTTTTGAGGTTTCTATGACAAATGGAAGGTTTTGAAAGGTTAAAACTAGTTTTTATCTTTTTTTCCTATCCATTTTAACGGTTGCAGCTAATGACAAGACGATTGGTGTAACATTTTCACAATTAAAGGATAAATAATGTAGTGTTTTGTAGTTTCGGGATGAATCTGTTATTTGGATCTTAGTTCAAGAACAATGGGTGCTATTTACTCTATAAATTTTTATTCTTATGTTACCCCAATTCATATTCACTTTTTCTTTGTTGATCGGAAATAATAACTTTGATCAGTCCATTAAGAATTCTTCATGTCATCCATTATTACACATGAATGTGGGTTCACTAATTGATCAATTTATATATGTAACTGTTCTATCCACTGTCCAACACTTCTGCACTCGATGAGTTTTATGACTAAGAAGAACATCTCAGAAGAGCATCTCCTATCAATTAGGTCACTTCAATTACTCTTATTTGTTCTACATATAGTTTTTATACAGAGGCAACTGAGAAGGAAGGAGAACAAAGGAAAATTTATATCAACATTTATAAATTCAAAAATTTATTAAAAAAACTAATTAATGAAGTTAATTTTGTGTTTATAACTTAATTTTCAAATGAACTTAAATACTATACATACATAAACAAAATCAAATTAAGAGAATTGTAGAAGAATTTTAGTTTATGGACTTAAACAGAATGATAATTAAAGTTTAAAGACTATTGATGCAATCTATATATCCATTAAAACTATATATGTCCAAAACTAGTTAATGAAATACCTACATACATCACGTGAGTTATTTATTGTGAAAAGGACAAGCACTAAGTACTTATACTCTAAAATTTGAGCCTATATATTCACAGAAGGTTTATCACATTTCATTATTTGAAATTTTTGAGTTGTTCTCCTAATAAAGCCGGTGAATAGCACTGGAAAAAGAAAGCCTATTCTAGGTTCGACTAAAAAGATGTAAAGAAGTTTGGTTGATAGCTAAATCTTGAGCAAATTAAGCAAGGTTAGAGGGCTGATGTGACCGAAATTGGGGCTGGGGCTCTGACTGCAATGAGGACAACAACTAATTGGTAGGGATGGGTTTAGGCATGGGTGCAGGTTAGGACGAGCATGCGGCCATGGGTTTTCGAGGGAGAGATGACAGAGGAATAGTGAGGATGGTTAGCATTAGTAGTGAAAGTGTTGAAGGCAGTTGGCACGATAGAGGTATTGGTGAAGGTAGAGTAGAGTCTATTGAAGAAAAAAGAATAAATTACTTAAAGTGTTTAAAATTTGTTAAATGTTACATTATCACCATAAAATTTCAAAACATGTAACTTTTAATGGGCAATGGCCAATTTAAGCCAATTGTGAAACATTTTTTAGAATTTGGAATTAAAAATTACAATGGTATCTTTGGTCCCAACCCAAAACATTATTGGCAAATTTTAGATTTTTGCCTTTACATTTATTAGTTGAGAGATAATTAGGATTCCATTATACACCTAACAATTATTCCACCATTCAATGACCTGAATGCGACTCAATTTGGAGCATAACATTTGATTTGGAACATAGATATGATCATATCTTGATTTCATGTTTAAAAAAATCATCACCAAATTGTACAAAATCATAAGTTTGTGTTGAGTTTGTCAATTTCTAGTTAAATGAGTGGCGTAACACACAATTAAATATAAAATCAAGCTAGATATGAATATTCTGCCGCATGAACGCATTGTTCCCTCTTCATCATCGACCGCCCAGTTTTCACCTTGCTCAATTTGAGCCCTTTTCTCGTCAGATTTTGGGCCAGATGCCGGCTAGCTTCTTCCTACCTCTCGCCACCGGGACATATCCATTATACGCTTCTATTTACTTCGGTGACATTGTTGCACCAACCTCTATCAACAATCTATACTTAGGGACGAAGCCATGTAAGGACGATGAGGGGTTGCCCCTATAGATTTTTCAAAAATTGTTATTAGTAGTAGTTAATATGATATAAAATTATAAAAGTTTTAAAATTAAGTACTTATTTGTAAATTGTAAAATTAATGATTGGCTTTGGTGGATTTTATCCTTTTTAAATGCTTTAACACAAACTTTCTTCTTTTTTGTAACGCAAATAAAAAAATTTAGCAGAGCTCTACAAGGAAGAAACACACAAACTAGCCCCATTTTATCTCTTTACCTCACATTTATCTCCATTGAAACTTTAACAATGAGATATTGGCCCACGGGTGGCAACACAACTTATTTTCTCCATCACCCATCACCATTTGTCCATCTTTGCCTTTTTGTTGAGTTTTTTTTTTTAAGTGCTGATGACACTGTAGGTTAGGTGTTTTCTCTTTTGCTCTAATTCTTCGTTTCTTTATCCATTACTCATTCAAATTGCAAATAAAGTGTACTAATCAGTAAAGTTAAGATCCTATGTATGCATATAAGGATTTGAATAAGCGTCATATTAAATTTTGAATTAAAAACTTTTGAATTGAACTAAATTACTTTTGACTTTCAAGTTTTATGGTTTTATATATAATATTATTTGATATTTTTTTGGCATTGATCATAAATTTATACATATTCATAATATGCCCACACCCACACCTTCACCCTAATCCCTAAGCATGAGTTCTGGCTACATCTTTGTCTACGTCCTCTGTATTACAAAACCATCCCATTGCTTGTACCTCATTCTCATTTGTCATTTTCATTCGGATTTCAACCATTTTAGCTCCTCTATCTATCCATGCAAAGGGTAGAGTTTTGGCGGATACATCTTGCTCCAATCCTGTTTAGGGTTCGTGGAATTTCTTCTTGTTTTCTTCAAAATGAATTAAGTTTACTTTTGTGAAAATTTGGGGTTTTTCCCCAGAATGAGGATGGTTCTGGCCCTTGTTTTGATTGTTGCCCTCGCTTTTGTTCCCGCTATAGTTATTTGAGTTGTTTTTTGTTCCTCGTTGTTCTCTGTGCGAACGTTGTTTACATCCTCTTTTGATTGGTGTCTCTTGTATCTTGTTTATGTTCTACTTTCAAGGTTGTGCATGTATGTCAATACCATTATCAACGTACGTAGTCCAAGTATTTATCAGGTTTATATATATATATGATGGTGAATACAAGCATGGGAGTCAATAATATTACTTACAATATTAGATTGATCTATGACTTTAGATTATCCAATCAATTAACTAAGCTTTAATCCCAACTTGTTGGAAGTCGGCTACAAGAATTGTGCGTCTCCAATAAGCTTGTTTGCTAGCAAGCTCCTGTGATAGTCATAGCAAGGTAAGATCTTTTTGTATTATTGTTGGATAAATCTTTGTATTTCTATAATTATTATCAAGTTCTTTTTCTTTGTTTGCATTATTTTCAGAAGTTCATCTACCCCAGCTAACCCCTTAAACCCTAATTTCCAACCTTCAACTGGAACTCCTTCAACTGTCCTACGCAATATTTTTTTCTTTATGTTATGTTTTGGCTCCACTTGTGAAAATTGAGCCAAACATCAACTTGGCCATGAAAAAGACCAGTGGCTAAATTGAGCTATAATACAAAAATGTAGTGGTTTGTTGGTCATTTTTCCAATATTGACAAATCCTTGCACAAAGATATAGGGCAAAGTGCGCCAACAAACCCCAACTTACATAAAACGAACGAGTTAGTTCCTGAGCTTGGACTCAATGAAGAGAAGTCTTCAAATTTGTGAAAATATGGCAGCTCAATCCATTTTGCGCTATATCAGCCATCCTTCCATTGGCTGAACTGCACTATTGACCCTTAGACTCATTCAGTGAGTAAATTGTATAAATGATCCCTAACCTTTAGTCATTGTTTCCTTTTACTCCCTAACCCATTGAATGTTTTGTTTTAGTTCTAAACCTAATAAAATTGTTTCATTTTGGTCCCTCACCATATGAAGTTCATTAACTTAGAATAATTATCTGACAGAAACTTTTAAAATTCTAATTTAAATATTCGGTAGCTGTCTTCCAGTAAATTTAAACAGTTTAATTTTTTTATAGTAAATAGACAATTTAAATTAATAGTTTTTTCTTTTTGCATGAAATATGTTCAATTTAAAGAAAAAAAAGTGTTTTGAATTTTTCATTAGCTATAAAAAATTATTATATATATTAAATTTATTGTAAGACAATTATCGGATAATTTAAATTATGATCTAAAAAGTTGTTATCAGACAAATACTTTAAGTTAACAAATTTCATCAAATTAGGACCAAAATAAAATGTTTTCAATAGATTTAGGATTAAAAAGAAATGTTTTAATAGGTTTGAGACTAAAACAGAACATTTAATAGGTTAGGGACTAAAAGAAAAATAATAACTAAAGGTTAGGGACCATTCATGAAATTTACTCCTCACTTAGTTGTTCATTTTTTTTTTCTGGATATGTTATATTATAATTTAGTCACTTAAGTTGATATTTACTTTATTTCATAACATAAAATATCTATTTTAATTTTTTTTTATCAATTTATGTTAATAAAAAATCAGGTACTTTGTTTTTCACAACTTTTTAATACAAAATATATATTTTTTAATTAAATAATAACACTTTCTGTAAACAAAATTTTCCTTTATATAGAGTACATGACCATGCAATCTATAGCCAGTATATTTTTGTAATAAAAAATGTATCAAGTCATGTACTTTATGCAACAAAAAAAACACTACTTTTGGTAAAATACTAGTTTATTTGTAATAAAATATGAAAAAAAAAAGAAATGTAGATATAAAAATACTATGGGTTTTTTTATTTGTATCCAATAACTAGCTATCCATTCATCAAATCACATATTGATATCTTGAATTTAAAAAGATTTTTGTATACAATTCATTAAAAAAATTTACAAGATTTCCCCCCCCCCCCTAATTGTTTCATTTTTTTCCATTTCAACATCAATGATGAAAAAAGAGGTGCTTGGCAGTCCAAGCTATATATCCACCATTTGATTCAAACAATTTATCCATATGATGTCATCACCAATAATCATTTTGTACTATTTGACCATTTAATCAATGACATCCTACTACATCAGTATATTTTATAATGCAAAAGATATGCTAATATTTTTAATATATTTTTTATTACATTAAAAGAATAAAAATATAGTATTTTTAAATATATACTAGTATAAATTTGCATTAAAGAATAAATGAATGTTTTACTTTTTTTCTGCATAAAGTACATGACTTAATGTATTTTTTTGTTACAAAAATATATTACTAGTTATAGATTGGATGGGTCATGCACTTTATTGAAAGAGAATTTTTGTTTACTAAAAGTGGTATTATTTAATTAAAAATAAATATATTTTGTATTAAAAAGTATGTGAAAAACAAAACACCAAGTATTTTTGTATTGCATTTGTTAATGTTTTCTATAAAATATTTGTACAAACATTGCTTTTGTTAATGTTCTTGGTACATTATTTTGTTTAGCTTTAGGTATATGTAGTTGATTTGTCATTTAAGATCTAAGTAGGGTAACATTTGGATAATTTTTTAGAAGATATTTTTATTTTTAATCTTTTTATGTGAATTTAATATTATTTAAAGGTTAATACTTCATCTTTTTGTTGTCACTTGAGAATTTCTTTACAAGAAATTCATTTTTAATAAAATTTTCTCATTCTCTTGATTAAAAAAGGAGAAATCATAAAAGAACACATGCTTTTGCATAATAATAATAATGATTATGATGATGACGCTAGGATATGTTGAAGTGTAACAGATCATTTTGTTTTATTTTAATTTTAATATATTATTGTGCATTATTCCTATATAAAGTGACTATTGTTCAAATTGTCAATTTATAAAAAATACATGAAAAACAAAGCACCAAGTATTAAAAAATATGTATTTTTGTATTAAAAATATATGAAAACAAAGCACCCATTTTTTTATGGACATAAACTGATAAAAAATTAAAAACATTAAGATGGATATTTTATACTATGAAATAAAGTAAATATCAACTTAAGTGGCTAAATTATAAGTATAAGATATCTAAAAGGGAAATTGAACAACTAAATGAGTTCAAGGGCCAATAGTGCAGTTCAGTCTGTGGAAGGATTGCTGATGCGGCACAAAATGAACTAAGTCACCCTATTTTCACAAGTTTTGGTCTTCTCTTGACTGAGTCCAAGTTTTGGGACTAACTCATCCGTTTCATGTAAGTTGGGGGGCTGTTGTCGCACTTTGGCCCCACGAAATACACCGGCTCTGTCCCTCTTCCTCCCGTCGCCCAGGCGCCGCGGTCGTCGAAACCAGTTCTTCGTTCGGCCTTACATATCGGCCAGCCCATCATCGCCTCTGCAATTCTCTTCTCAAGTGACCGAGATCTCTAAAAGGTTCACACTCCTCGGCGAACTAAGGTATATCTAACACTCTACCTCTTTGGTTTTAATTGAATCAATTGAGCCAATTGATAGCTCTATTTGGAGCTAGACTTTGTTTACTATATCCAAGTCTGATTTTCAAGTCTGATTTTCGGATTTAAGAGTTGGACCAGTAATTAATGGAAATTGATTGCAGAGATTTTTTTAAGTGTGTTATTAGCAAAAGCATTATCACTTTCTTAGTAGTGTTGCTTGCGTGGGCTGTTGTCAGAAGTGTTTGAAATTCCCTATGGTCGTCATAAGTTGAACATAGGAGAACAGGAATTGGTTCAATGAGATGCTCTTGGGAAACCCCTTTGGCTTGTAATTAGTAGAGATCTGGCAATGGAATTTTAAAGTTGACCTTCATAATTTTATAGAATCTGAGAGCTACAAGTTGGATAGAATGTTTATGATCTTCTGAAAGGTGGTCATTTTCCTTTATCTTTGCCCATTTAGTTCATGTACTCAGCAATTGATATATCTGTTTCTTTGCTGCCATTCATGGGTTTCTCAATCTCAATCATACCAGAGTTACTATTTTTTGCATAGTATGGATGTGGATGATAAAATTTTGGGGAGCAACAACATGGAGGATTTGCATGGCTTTGTTCGCTATGTGGATCTGAACTCGTAAGCCTTTTCCTACATGCTTCTTTTGCCTCACTGGCATTTGCTTTTGTGGTTTTACATTTGAGTCTCGATTCTTGATCTTTGCCCTAAGCTGGACATCAAATGGGCAAGCGTGCAAAAGTTATTAGGCGCGAGGAATCAGCAATCAAATTTGATCTCAAGATGCTCCGTGCCCTTGGTATGTTCTTTTTCCATAAGCATGAGCCACCTTGGGGTGCTCTTTTTGTGCTTGAAATCAAGTTACTGATAAGATCTTCTCATTTTCATGTTTCTTCTGCCTCTGCAGTTTTTCCCCTGTTCCCTTTTATCTGTGGTTCATGCTGTTAATTGAAATCAGTTTGTAAACTAGTTGGGTGTTGGATGATTTGCTAGTGTGTTTATGCACCTGTATAAGTCTGAGTTGAATCTATAAAGGTGGATGTTTTCCTTTGGCAATGAAATTAGTGGGCATGTGCAGCCGTCTATCTGTGGGGCTTAAGGTAGAGGGCATGAGGGAAAATAGGTGATTGTTTCCAGGCAGGAAAATGAGCAGGCAGTAAACAAGGGAAAGAGCATTGTGAAGCACAAAATTATGTAGTTTTCCGTGTTGTCGGATGATTTGCAATATAGTTACTTGAGACTAAGTTAGTTGCTGTCAAAACGCTGACTAACCGCCTACTTTATGATGTTGCATGACTGCTACAGATGATATCTGCAGCAGTGATGTTTAGGATAGTTTTTATGCCTGACCTTTCTATTTGTACTGGGTTCATCTTGATGGAATACATTAAAGAGAAAGTTAATGATTCATCTCGTGGCCCTGGCTTTGCAAATTCCGCTACAGTTATGGACAATTGCAACTTGTTGAAAGGTAAAATTGAGAACATTACGAGCATTGGGGAGCTTAGAACTCGCATTGCGCTGCAGCAGTCAAGAAAGAGACATTCCGCAGGTGCAGGAAGCTGCACTGCATGTCTGCTCTCACCACAGCGACCAAATGTCAAGCATGTTGCATTTAAGCTAAGAAAATGCATGAAAGACTTGTAGTAGAAAGCAGAAAGCATTTTAAGGCCTATTGTAGCAACACATTGGTGTTTCTCAATTCAGCCAATGACAGGAGGAGGATGCATCTCTTCAGCCAGGTGCGACAGAACCGCAGATGAATTCAGAACGGAAGAGGTGAACGCCAAAACTCCAAAAAATTTTAAGCTCAGGCTTCTTCCAGTCCAGGCTGTGTCGGAACAATTTATATGATAATTATTCTCTTCTCTGACTCTGACCGTCTTTTGGTTTTGAGGAATCAATTTCAATAAATGTGAGTTTCAACTTATTTTGACAAGATAAAAGATGCATTCCTAGCTATATATTTGACTTCCTTTTTATTCCATTGTTTAATTTTTTGCTTTACTTACCTGTAAATTTCAGTATACTTGCTCAATGCAATCAACTACGAATGGAGGATGAGACAAAAACTACATTTAACATAGTAGAGTATACGATACCAATGTTACAATATATATTTCTTTTGGGTTTCGGAAATCGGATGAAATTTACTTATTATTCTTTTATTCATCTACTGATCTTATTTGATTCTAATTTAGAGTGATGTTTATATAAACTTTAGTTTTAAATCTAAACCATCCGCGGATGTGCATAGGACTAGTTAAACATTAAAAATGTGATTATCATTATAAATGTTATTATTGACGCCTCAAAATAAAGTTTTGCAAACGAATCGATTGCAAAAGTCCAATTTAGTTTAAAGGGAAGATGAATCACCAGGGGAAATCATGTGCTGGCCTTGCTAGCATATGCTGATAAAAACTTTTAAATTTTGTCACATATAGGGTAATGCTATAGAATTGCTTCCATTATTAATTGACACGTAATGGTGGTGTAGAACTCATGCAGCCTATACCAATTAATTAAGACTTAGGCAATTGATTAATTGACATAATGACAGGACATTTTTTGACCAATTAATATAATGACATCTCTTAAGACTTAAAGAGCACTGAAAGTTAATTACCTGCTGTTAGAGTACGCTATATTAATCTTCCATAATAGGGGTGAGTGTTATTTTTGTAAAATAAAAATATCGACAAACTCATTGTATTTGAATAAATGATTCAATTATTTCGATATTTGGTTCGACTTGAGTGAGTTTGTTTTGCATTAATTTTAATGCATTGTTTTACATTATTTTTATATAAAATAATTATTTACCTAAACTGTCAATTTATTGGAATTTTACACTTTAAGAAGTTGAAAATTTATTATAATTTTTTAATTTAACCAACATAAAAAAGATTAATAAAAAAACATTTTCTTTCTCAAAAAGAAACATTGAAAATTACTTTTTAGATTGTAAAGTTTCAATAAATTGATAATTTTTAAGAAGCAATTACTTTTTATTGAAAATAATATAAATTAATACATTAAAATTAATGTAAAGTGGCCCTCAAATTTTTGTTTGACAAGTGAATTAGTTGTTCCTAATTTTAAAATTGGAATAAACGGAATAGCAATACGAATTCTAACATTAATTTTATCAAAAACTTTCTTTATAAGTTTAGACTTCAAGTTATTGATCATGTTTTAGTTTTTAGTATGAAATACTGAATATTTATTTTATTTTGTTATTTACCACATGTTTAAATTTGGGGATAATGTCAATTTGTCTCCTAAGATTTAGGTGAAATTACACTTTGCCCTTATTGTTTCAAAAATATACAACCTTTTTAATGCAGTTTGACAGCAACTTTTAAAATCTTAATTTAAACTATGCAGTACACATATTTAAGTAATTTCAATCTGTAAGGCATTTTTTATAGTTAATTTATATTTAAAAAATACAGTTTTCTATTTACAGAAAGAATAGAAAGAAAAAAAATTGATAATTTAAAATATCTATTAAATATTAAAAAAATATCATATAAATTGAAATTATTAGAAAATGGATACCATAATGTTTAAATTAAAATTTCAGAAGTTTCTGTCGGACTCTATTAAAAAGGCAGGGGCAAAGTGTGTATTTCTAAAATAGAAGATGCAAAGTATAATCTCATCTAAACTTCAGGGGTAATTTGTAATTAACTCTTAGATTTAACCAAGAGCATCATAATGGAAGGAGAGACAGCGAGAGAGATTGGTTTATACGGTTTACCGAGGCAAGAGGCTTGGTATGCCTCGATCATTTTGGAAGATACTAGAGATGGACCACGGAGATCGAGACAAGTGTCGAAAGAACAGCTAGCTGAGACGATGATGAGTACCACCTAGGAGTTTCTTTAGCCAAATTGGGTGGGGATTAGGCGCACCCTACACTACAGATTGTGGTCCAGTGCTCTCGAGATTTCCACGTCGGAAACACCGACAGCATGTGGGACTGCAACTGTCGATGTGGACCATCCAGATTGGATCTCGGAGATATTAAGATTTCTTACTGACCCTCCTTTACCTTAGCTGGATGCCACACCCCGCTTTTGCCTTTTTTTTTTAAAGGATAAAAATCACCGGAAAATAATATATTCTGAAATACTCATGTTGTACAAAATTTCACAATAAAAAACAAAAAAATGATAAAAAAATTTCTCTTTTTGTGTACTCAGAATCACTAGCAAAATCTATTACTCCTATATTTCATCTCCCATACTCATTTAGAAGATAAATAATTAAATTTGTCACCTGCAAATAATTTAGAATCAAAATAATCTCATAGGCCAAATTTGACATTAACATTAAAGTTTTGAAAAAGTTATGAAAAGGTAGTTTTTAACTCTTAACTTTAATGGTTTTATTTATATCATTAATAAATTATCTAAAAATCTAATACTGATCATAAAGTTGTTTCAAAACTAGACCATAATCTAGTTTTATCTACAAAAAAAATTAAGCAAAATAAAATGGAAGTAATTAGGTTTAAGATGGTATTTGAGAAAGCTGAATTCAATTATTTGAACAAGCACAACTTTCCAAAAAAACTTATTTGATTTTTTTTTTGCCGGAAAGAACTATGTGAATGATATTATTATTTCCATATATGTTTCAACCTACTTAACGTTGTTCCTTAAATTGTCCTGATTTACTCACCAGTTACTATATACTGTAAATTATAAGATATATAACTTGGATCCATTGGAGGAAAATTATTGAATATTATTTATTAGTGATTATTTTCTCAACTTGTATATCTATTGAAACTTCACAATCTAAAAATTCTGAAAACCACTTTTAAGATGAATTTTTTCAAAAAATAAAAAATAAAAAGTAATTTTATTGATTTTTTAGACCTGTGTGAGGAAAAAAAAATTTCATAAAAATTAGATTGATAATAAAAATGTAATGCAAGAGATTTCGGCTAAATGGAATATTAAATTTCAAATTCCATTTGTTCTAAATAAAAAAGGAATGGAAATTAAAAATAAGTGGTAATAAGCGCTTAATTATGGGTATTGCTGCTCTGAGTGCATTCTTACTTGCACTCATAACCTGATAATATATGTAAACTTTGGAGCTTGGCTAAAGTGATATCTTGATGTCATGGATAATTAATCTTATATATCGATCATTCCATATTCAAGTAAGCCTGGCCCTAATAATTTAGGGCATTATATGCGTGTAGATAATCTATATAATGTATACAAGTTGAAGTTGATGACCCCCGTAACATAATGGATCATCAAATACTTGGCTATTTTTCTTATGTCACGGGACTGGGAAGGGGGCACTATATATGTTACACAATCATAGTTTCTTTTTTAATACAAGTCTGTATCACTTTCGTAGAATTTGACTTAACATAAACCACGAAGGCCATACAAAACGACCATTTTTTTTTTCTCTTGCATTACACCATGCGCTGATGGCCGCACAAAAAAAATGTGGATTTTGTTGTCCTTGATGTTGGCAGGCCCCTTTTGGGGATGAGGAGGGGCTGGAAAGGTTTCGAACCCAGACGAGCCTAAGGAGACCCGCACACCTTTACCAATCAACCAAAGTTGCTCGCTAACAAATTGGGATGCACTATATATATCCCGTCTATCTAAAATGTTTGTCACATAACCTATTTATATAATTTAATGATAATTTTTTTCTAAATTTTGTTATTCCATTATAAGTAGCTTATACATACATACATGTGTGTGTGTGTGTACGCGCGTGAGCACATGTAATATTCTAACTTAAAAAAAAATTAGGATTGAATTTTAAAGTTTAGAGTTGATTGGAACTTATTTTTTAGATTTACATTATTAGTATAATTTTGAACTTTTTATCTAAAATTTGTGCTATCGTAATTAAAATATCAGAATGATTCAAAACCAATCATGCTTGTCAATGACATTTGTTTTTTTTTTTAATAATATGCTTTTATATTCCAACATTTCATTATTTTTATAAAAATAGTAAAAGTAATAAATATTCTGAACAATGGAAGTACTACAACAACTATATTATTATCTCGTGGGCCTAACTTAGCTGGCCACAAGGGATATTGGCCCTGGCCAATAAAAAGAAATTTTTAAATAATGTCATTGAATATTAGTTTGAATATTTTTGGATTCCAAAAAAGCAAACATTTCCCTTGTCCCATGTATTCCTTAAACCCTATACTCGTATATATAAAAAAAAATTATATTAGCCACACAAAAACAAAATAATAAGTGTGTATGTATAGCCGTCTTTATTTGATATATAAAAGAATCAAAGGTTCTACGTACATTGTACTGCACATGATGCTATCATAATCTTCCAATTAGTTCATTGAACTTAGATTCTAATGGAAAAAAAATAAGTCAATTAATATGATTTAGTTTGTAATTTTTTCAATTGATTTGAATCTATATATACTTGACTTTAATACTAAAAAGTATTCCCTCCATCCCAATTTATTTAAAACGTATTCCTTTTTTGGATATCCTAAAAGGTTGAAACGTTTCTTCTTTTGGAAAAGTTTAAATAATTAAATTATCATTTTACATAAAACCCAATAAATATCTTTTTTTAATCTCCATTCAATCTCTCACTGCACAAAACTCAAAAAATAATATATTTTTTTTAATCATTAGTTAAACTTTCACTATATAAAAAAATAATATAAATTACATATACCTTAATCTCCATGTCCAGTGAAACGTTTTAAATAAATTGGGATAGGTGGAATATTACCTACTAATTAACAGACAGTGCAGATAAATTTAATTTAATGAGCTGAGATTAATAGCGGGTCAGGTCAAGTGAATTAACAATGAAGTTGGGCAAATTTACATTGCCCTACCATCTGAATAAAGGGCCCTCCCCAGGCTTGCTCTTTAATCTTAATCACACAAAAAAAAAATAAAAAACCACGACCGTGAACGAATCAGTCGTCGTGCTCTCTATGGGCTGCCAAGTCCAAGCCACGTCTAGCTCAGGTTGCCTTGAATCTGGTGATATACTGTCGGATCCAATGATCTACATCCACAGCAGCTCGCGAAGCCCCTGTGTGGTGTTCTGTGCACTTCTCTGCCAGATACAAGCTTCTTTCATGTCAGTTTTAGCGCTAATTTGGGTGGAGTTTGGCCTTAGCTTCAATTCCTTTACTGGATCTGGATTGGGAATTTGTTTGTTTTATTTTATTGGATTCATTTATTTTTGCCTGATTCGAGCTCCCTTTTGTGGATGGGCTAACGGATGGGTTGTGGTTTTCTTTTATCTATTTAAATTTGTTCCTCCTGGTAGTCTCCTGTTGAATCCTTGGCCATCTGAAACCCTCCTCCACAGAATCTGCCCACCAACCTTTCCTTTGCTTATGAAGTTTGTTCTTATATTAGGGTGGCAGGGCTATGTAATTTTGGCCAACTCCAGTGTTAATTCGTGAGCGAACGAGTCGAGTTGTCATGACCCGCTCCCTCACCGGACCTGACCCACCATTAATCTCAGCTCATTAAATTCGCTCATACCTTAACATTGGATAAGGGCTCGGGAAGCTTTTTCTAGTTCAGAGATATGAATTGGTCAGCAATGTCTGGGTAATCCCAGACACAACAGAAAACAAGATAAAGCCATTGCAAAACTTGTGTCATAGAGGGTTGAAATTAGGCATACAGATTTTTGGTTACATGTCGGAATCTACCAATTACAGGTTACTCAGCGGTCTCTTATGATGTTTGAAAAGCCAACCATCTACATTCTATTACTTACCATCTCCATCTTTGGCTTCTCTCCCTCTGCCCCCCGCTCATGTGCATCAACATTGACGACTCTGCCTTGTTTGCCAATTCTAGTAATCTCATGAAATTTCAGAATAAATGCTTGTATGGCACTGGTCCCAGACTCATAGGCTTCTTATTGATGTTGATTTTTTTTTTTCCGTTTATTACATTTAAAATGTCATCTATAATTTAATTTTGTTGGTATGAGGCTGTCACATCATATGATATGTCAGGTTTAAATTCTAAATTATGTAAAAGATTTCAGCCCGTATTTGTTTTTTTATACTCTTTTCAGCTATTTGTAGCTGCTGACTGAGCTCAGATAGGACAAAGTGTTAATAGAGTAATTATATATGCAATATAATTATTTTGTTATATTAATATATTCTTATTTTTTTTCAATTAGAAAAAACGGATATTGGCACAGCCGTACGCGGCCAAGGTTAGCCTCAACCGGCTTTTTCTTTTTTCCTTTTTTACCCTCCAGAGAAGCCTCGAATATTGATCTCCACAAAACAAAACAGAAAAACAAAAAAGGAAAAAGGAAAAAGGGGATACCATTTACTTCTATACATTTTCCATCTTACGGTGGAAATATTGGTACTCTATAACTTGACTATTGGTAAAATCTAATGATTTTTATAACTGAACTGTGAAGGAAATTTAAATTTTGGTTTATGGTTTAATGGGTTGGACCTTAGACCCAAAAGTTCAATTCTTAAAACTATTTGTTATCAGTCATCATTACTTTATTCCTATGCGACAAATGCTGAAAATGCATATGTACAATAATAATGACTATTTTTCTACAATAAAAATGACAATCTCTTAAGTTAGTTTATGACAAGAACAACTATTCACAAAACAAACATCCATTAAAAATAAATATTGACAAAATGCAAACTGCCCCTTTTCCAGTTTAATGTGTCAACAGATAATTTCCGGTTTTGAGCGGCTTTTACTGGTTCTTGACTGATCTTGTAGTAAGCCAGAGATATGAGCCAGTGAGTTATCATGCGTATATGAGACCAAACGTTAATGCTAGGGTATCAGTATCATGTTAAACAATTTTTGAAGATAAAACTTTTAATTTCAATTTGATAGTCTCCAAGTGTTATAAATATAATTCTAATATTTTATGTACCATATTGATATATAATTATACTAGACAGGCTAAACTTTTATTTATTTTTTTTACAGAGGGTACTCTCCATGAATTTGTTTTATCCTCACTGGCTGTAACAAGTTATTATTATGATGCAATCGATTGTAATTGAATTGCAATTAATTCTCATTATAGTGATAAATCTTAAAAAAGAAAAAACTAGTTATAACTTGATCAGAATTTAGTTATATAGTTCAATTCCACCTCTTATGTAACAAAATAGTAGACAGTAAATGAAAATATACTTAGAATTTGCCATAATAATTTATCTCCTTTTT
Source organism: Aquilaria sinensis (assembly GCA_005392925.1). NCBI lineage: Eukaryota > Viridiplantae > Streptophyta > Magnoliopsida > Malvales > Thymelaeaceae > Aquilaria > Aquilaria sinensis. The sequence goes on along the minus strand of SMDT01002625.1, from coordinate 268,533 downwards.
AGTGATTATGTATAATTGTTTTAAAATCCTCCCCTTGTCATTGGACAGATGTACATGGTTATCAAACAGTTTTTTTTTTTTTTGAATGTACGAAGAATACATTATAAGCTATAAATATTGGGGGGGAGGGAGGGTCTGTGTGCTTTTCCCTCTATGGAAGTTTAAAGACTGACACTGAGCATAAACAATTCTAAGAAATAGAAATTGTGGATTGGATAACTACTGAGAGCTTCAAACACAGATTTTGTTGCGTTGAACTTGAGGTGGAGGCTTGCATGTAGCTAGCTAGGGCTGAAGAAGAGAAGAGAGGAGAAAAAACGAACCCATTTAATATATTTATGTGAATTGGTGATGGGTGGGATTTTGAAATCCGCCAACGCCAAGCCAACCAAGCTGATATGCATTACGGTACAAGCAGTCTTTTCTTTAATTTTAATTCTGTGCCCTTGGCGGCCACTGGTTCCGACTTCCGAGTTCAGACTCCACAGTATTAATTCCTGCAAGTTGGCGTCTAGAAAACAAGTAGAGGGAGGGAGCTCTATATTTACTTTTTTTCTTGATTGATCAGCTGAGCCTCAGCGTGCCAGGAAACCTATTAACTTTAAAAATTAACTATATACTACTTAATTGGATAGCTTAGCTAGCCTCTCATATATATATATATAAGCTTAAAATGAAAGGCGGAAATGGATGAGGATATGGATAGTAACTATGAGGTTGGAAACGTCAGACTCGTGACAAATGCTGAAAATTCTCTGCCTAACGACGTCCACACTGGCTTAACGTTACCATTTACAAAAAAAAATGACAATAATTTCTACCAACACCTGGACCCCATGCACGCCTCTCTTCCCTCTATATAAACCCTTCTCACCCTCTTCTCTCTGTATGTCTAAAATTCACCCAGCCTAGTAAACAACCTCTATTTGCATTTCTTTTTTAATTTAATACCACGCAATCATAATTTGGGCCTAGTTCTTATTAAAAAAAAAAAAAAAAGTACAGAGATTTTTGCTTAGCAGATGGATGGGATTCTTTTGGGCCTCCTCATTTTTCTGCTGATTCTGGTGTATTTATTCTCACACAAGTTCTTTTCAAGGGTGCAGAGGAGGGAAGTGGTGGCTGAGGCTCATGAAAGAGCCAAGCTTCCTCCGGGATCAATGGGGTGGCCCTGTATAGGAGAGACCCTTCAACTCTATTCTCAGGACCCAAACGTTTTCTTCATTTCCAAACAGAAAAGGTTAACGCAAAGAGCCTGTGTCTTTTTCTGACAGGTCATTCACATAATGCAACTGAATTCTGACAACACCTTGGTCATTGTTTTTGGCTGGGACAGATATGGAGAGATATTCAAGACCCACATTCTGGGCTGTCCCTGCGTGATGCTGGCCAGCCCCGAGGCGGCGCGGTTCGTGCTGGTCACGCAAGCTCACCTGTTCAAGCCAACCTACCCCAAGAGCAAGGAGCGCCTCATCGGTCCCTCGGCCGTGTTCTTCCACCAGGGTGACTACCACATGCGCCTCCGCAAACTCGTGCAGAGCTCCCTCTCGCTTGACAACCTCCGGAACATGGTGCCGGAAATCGACTCATTGGCGGCCTCTGCTTCCGACTCTTGGGGTGGAGGCCCACTGATCAGCACCTTTCATGAAATGAAAAAGGTCAGTCAGCGTCAGTGTTGATTTGGCTGCATTGCCATTGCATTGAACTATAAATCCGAGTAATTAACGTCTCACTCGTGGTTGTGCCGAAATGATTGCAGTTTTCAATCGAAGTGGGTATATTACAAATTTTTGGCAATTTGGAGGCTCATTACAAGGAGGAGCTGAAGAAGAACTATTTGATTGTGGATAGGGGCTACAATTCATTTCCCACTAAAATCCCCGGAACTGCATACCGAAGAGCTTTGCAGGTATTACAAAGGGAATATGTTGGTCGTCATGAAACAGACACAATTGGATCGAATTCTGAGACTTGCCTTTTTCTTTTCTCTGTTGGTCTTCTAACACCAGGCAAGGAAGGAGCTGAGCAGTATCCTGCGCGAAATCGTAAGTGAAAGAAGAGAAAAGAGACTGCCAGATACGGATCTGCTAGGCTGCCTTTTGAACTCCAAAGACGACAACGGGGAGGCCTTAACGGACGATCATGTCTCCGACAACATCATCGGAGTTCTTTTTGCAGCTCAGGACACGACCGCCAGCGCCATGACATGGATCGTCAAGTACCTCCACGACAACCCCAAACTTCTTGAATCGGTAAAGGTACGTCAAGGCTATTCGATTAACTGGTCCTTTGGTTTGGATCAATTCCTTATGATTCATGTGTTTCGGCAGGCTGAACAGAAGGCAATCAAAGAGTTGAATGAAAAAGACGAACAGAGGCTTAGTTGGTCTCAAATTAAGAGCATGCCACTTACTTACAAGGTACATGAACAATGATTTTCAATTACGTAATTAAATTAATTTGTTCTGCGAACAATGAATTTCTTTTGCTGTTATATTTTCTGGGATAAGTTGGTTAACTATTATTATTATTTTTAATTAATTTGTTCTGCGAACAATGAATTTCTTTTGCTGTTATATTTTCTGGGATAAGTTGGCTAACTATTTTTTTTTAAAAAAAAATAAAAAAAAAATAAAAACCTCTTCCAGGTTATATTAGAGAGCTTAAGAATGGCAAGCATCATATCCTTCACCTTCAGGGAAGCAGTGGTTGATGTGGGATACAAAGGTGAGAGAAACATGTTAAAAACAAGCAAAGGGCAGGTTTTGGGCGGGGGGTTCAGCAAATATGGATACAATTCCTTTTTTTTTGGAAATTGAATGAGACTAGTACTATTCCGCTAGATTTTCCTATTGAAATTGATGGATGTCTTTAGCTTGAGCGGTGTCCTAGAAAATGACATTGAACAGTACCATACAATAGCCATTCATGAGTTCTGACTCTAAATTTTGGGACAGGTTACCTTATTCCCAAGGGCTGGAAAGTGATGCCTCTCTTCAGGAATTTTCACCACAACCCTGAATTTTTCAGTGACCCACACCAATTTGACGCTTCAAGGTTTGAGGTATGAGGGAGGCCAACCACTTTGCATATGTAATTTGTTTTCTCTAAGAAAGTTTGGACATCTAATTTGACACAATTTTTATGGGTGTTACAGGTCGCCCCAAAACCCAACACGTTCATGCCATTTGGCAGCGGCGTGCACGCTTGCCCTGGGAATGAGCTTGCAAAGCTGGAGATGCTTATAATGATCCATCATTTGGCCTCCAAGTTTAGGTATAGTTTTGACAATGAATGATGCAACTGTATCTCAATTTCTTTCTGGTCTTCATTCCTTCACATAAGGTCTGCATCAGGAAGAGTAATATTGTTGCTTTGTCAATACATATATAAACATTGTTTCGCCGATTCTAGTGCAGTTGAGATTATGATGCAGTTTCTTTTATTTTCATCAAGTCATCAGAGCAAGAACTGGTTATGTGTCTTCAGTTACTAAAGCACCAAATTTTGTTTCAATTTGCAGGTGGGAAGTAGTTGGACCTAAAACTGGGATTCAGTATAGTCCATTTCCGGTGCCCCTTCATGGCCTTCCAGCCAGATTTTGGAAAGAAGAGCCGACAAGCTGAAAGTTACCATTGTTTGAGAATCACTATCATTCACTAGCAGTGGTCCAATTGCCTCCCTAGTATTTTCCTTTCTTTTCTTTTTTTTTTTTCTTGTGAGGGAGTTCTCTTTCTAGCCCATCTCCACAGCTGATGTAAGGATGGCTAGATCGTTTTTTCCTTGTAATAACGACTCTTTAGTAGTTCCGTTCAATCTAATTGTCCTCGAAGGCTATTGGGCAATGAAGAATGAAGAGTTGTAGCTTGTTAAGATATAACTGATTCTCTCACAAAAGAGATTACAAGCCAATATCTCATTCCTTGTCAAAACTTCATGGTCTGGATTCCGCATTGCTGTAACATCATCGGCACCATACATGATATCTGGTGTGTTTTGTGCCATCACCTTGGAGCTATCCACAAGAGGCTCCTGGTATGCCACGTGGCCCCCAGCGATTAGCCCAGTGAAAAAGCAGTGTACCGCCGGCTGGAGGGCACACTCTAAAGAACACTTGCTTTCTCTGCTTACAGCTTGTGATGTCTTCTTTCTGGACCAGGGTAAGATGTGGTTCTGGGCCGCAGCGGCTCGATCGCCATCAAATCATTATCCCTTTCACAATGATATTTTGAAGTAACCTTTTCACTACTATTGAGACTCCATTAACATTGTGTCTGAATACAGAAATTAGAGCACTGTAGTTTTGTTCTCAAAATACATAAACGAAAAGGCCAAAGGGAGGTAGGAAGAGAAGGTAGAACTCTGGCCACAATAATAATGAGTATACCTTCTTTTATTATCTCTATCATCGTCAATTACAAAAAGGCCTTATTCATAAGAATAGCTGTGCCATTTTGCTTAATCCCGGTGCTTTACCTGTTCTGGGTTGTAGCCGAAGGAGATGCGTACCTCATAATGGCATTCACAATCCTCTCTTTGTCTCGGGTGGGAAATGCTTCCAACAAACCACCGTTTTTGTAGAAGTGGAAGAGAGGAACAGCCTGCAAATTTAGGCCTGTTTTTAGCATACAGAACAACATAAAGTTGGTTCAGGGAAAAGCAGAGTGAAGCACTCCTCCATTTGCCACACAGCTCTGGAAAAGGAGGGAGTCATATCATTGACATTTGCAAAACAAAACTATAAATTTGCAGGATTCTTAAAGGAAAATGAGTAACAAGTCCAATTCGTTTCTACATGAGCTCCAATAACTCATTTGAAGATGGAAGTGAAGTAAACAGGACCACACAGGCTGCCTACTGACATGCCAAGTCTTCAGATCAAATGACAACTATCACCATATCTATATGTTCTACCATTTAGGAGGAAGCAGTAGCCTACCAAAAGCAGTTACCTTAATTCTTAGTCTTTCAGCTACTTCGGATGGTTCATCATACTCATCAAGTACCTGTAGCAGGCAAATATATCATGAACCATGATTGTTCACTCATATTGAATCGGCGAAACTTTTACAACAAGCATCTATTAGTAAACATGAATCAAGAAAATGGGTTTGAAGCATCTGCACATAGCATTCCCACTGCCCATGCCAACATTAGCATTCAGTTTTATTTTCGAAGAATGAGTTTATAGGGCTCATTCGGAGTTGAAATTATGATCTATGAGTAGTCTCTACCAGTAATACTCACATTATGTTTTAAGAAGATAACGGCTGCATCATGATCACCAGACCCCTTGCACAATTTTGAAAAACCCTGCTCTATGTACTTGCAGCTTCCGCATGATGTCCGGTAAAAATCCACCACAACTAAACTATTGGTCTCTTTGGCCTTACTAAGAATTCTGTGAAACTCCTCATCAGTCTTAAATTCTCTTACACAGTCAACTGGACAGAGATCATCATCTTCATCCGAAAACTCCCCATGATCTTCATCAGCCGCAGCTTGTAATTTCACAGGTAAGAATGTACGGCCAGTTCCCTCAAAGTCCAAGCCTAAAGTAACAACCGTATGGGGAACTCTCGCTCTCACACGACAAGATTTACAACATCTCTGGTCTCCATGTAAGCTGGGAAGCATACTGGAAAACCTAGAACAGCGTTGAAGATTAAGATTCCTTCTGAAATGGAACAAGGCTTCACCTTTAAGAACATCCTGCTTTAGCATGAGAATCAAACCAGAGTTCCACGGCAGAATGGTAATGTTATGTCCCCCAAAGCTGATACACTTTGGTATCTTGCTCTTGTGTTGTTAGTGCATCAGCTGGCTGATTGATTTCCCCCAGCAAACCATAACTATGTGACGCAACCCATCAAAACATCAGAATCTTTCTTCCAAGTACAAACTGTACTACATAAAAAGTCATGGAACAACTATAGCAGCTAATCAGAAGCAAAATAAAGAAGCGCTCAAAATATATAGTCCACACCAACAAAGCTCATATTGCTGGCTCCGGGGGACTGCAGCTAGAACATGTCTTAGACTCGGATCAATGACTTCCCATTAATGTCCATTTACACATTATACTTCTGAACCTTCATCCTGATTTTTCTTTCTTCCCATTTCCCTCCGGAAACAAAACCAAAATCATACACTCCCAGATTTTCAATCGCAGACCCGTGTTTAAGGATTCAACAAAGAGATCAAACAACATACCTCTTGCAGTTGGAGAACTGTTACTGGTCGTTGCGTTATCCAGAGATGAGCTCGAATGAGAGGCCGAGAAACGGACTACGGACAAGTCACAGGCACAAACAAACAAACATATCGGGCTTTTTCAACCTTTAACCTTTAACCTTTCTGTCTACGTCTTGATATTTTTTGAATTTTTGTTGAAGTGCTAAAACTTTCAATATGTGTAAATAGTTAGTCCTAAACCATTGATCATCTATTTTGAGGTTATTTTTAGAATTAACTGTTTAAACATTTTATAAGTTTTAGAACTTAAAATAAAAATTCTCAAAGTTTTAAGACTTGAATAAAAATTCACAAGATTTTATGATTGAAAGTGGTCTTTCATCCTCCAACTTGAAAAAGAAAATTATAAGAATTTATAATAAATTTTAAATTTTCATTTGAGTAGTTTTTCGTTTATGATTTTTACATTTTTCAAACTTAGAAAAAAAGCTAAAAAGTATATGTTTTTTTGTGAAAAGAAAAATTAAAGAATGACTTAAAGAATGATTAAAAGTTTCAAAGAATAAAAGATCACTTTTAGTCTCAGATCTTTTGCAATTTTTCTATTTAAGTCTTAAATGTTTTGTGAAGTTTTATTAAGTCATGGAGCTTTGTGAATTTCTATTTGGGTCATAAAACTTGCAAAACATATAAATAGTTGGTCTTAAAGTTAACCCCGGAATAAGTGATTAACGGTTTAGGACTAATTGTTTACAAGTTTTGAAAGTTTTAGGATTCAAATAGAAACTCACAATGTTTTATGATTTAAACAAAAAAGTGAACAAACTTTTATGATTGAATGTGTTCTTTTCTCCCAAACGATATCTAGCTATTAGTGACTTTTATGACTAACCATTCACAAAACTTTGTGAATTTTCTATTTGAGTCATAAAACTTACAAAATATATAAACGGTTTGTCTTAAAGTTAACCCCAAAACAAGTAACTAACGGCTTAGAACTAACTGTTTACAAGTTTTAAAAGTTTTAGAATTTAAATAAAAACTCACAAAGGTTTAGGACTTAAATAAAAAAGTGAGTAAAATTTTATGATTGAATGTATTCTTTCCTCCCAAACCTTATCTAGCTAGTGTTCTTTTTTAATGAAATATATAGGCCCAAGCTCATCGACAAGTTCTAGCATTTCTTACATGGTGAAAATTAAAAGAAAATTTTAAATATAACAGATAATAAACGTTAAAATACTCTTTTGAAGGTCAATTGCAGGTGAAGAGGGAACTCATCCCTACCAGCATGTTTATCAATTTACTCACATGTGCTTTTGTTTGTTTTTACTAAAGTTTGACTCTAATTAAATTCATATTATTTTTATTAATTTTTTAATATATATAACTTTAATAGTACTATTTTTATAGATTAAGCTAATATTTCTATAATAAATTTTGAAAGAAATAAAATTTTAAATTAATTATTGTACATAGTAAAAATTTAAGGGCTAGTTCGTTTAAAATTAATTTAAGGGCTAGTTCGTTTAAAATTAATGTGCATTAATGAGATCCCATTTTTATCGGGTTGAGTCGGGTTTTCACGGGTTAAGAAAACCCGTCCAATAACCATCTTAAGTGCCTCATATTTTTTGTTTTATTTACAATCCTTGCCACTAATGCTTGGAGTGAATCTCAGCTTCCGGCTAGCCCAGGCCAGTAGTGGCGACCTCTGATCATTGTCATCTCATCCATGAGCCACCAGTCGGCGGTTACTTTAGTGCTGATCGGTGAACCAAACAACTAATCAGGCAGTTATTCTGCGGAAAATCCCTTGTTCGCATCTCCGTCTAAGGCTACCCTTGACCCGCGTTGCTATTGATTCGGTGATGACTGCCACTCACAACCATCAGCAGACACTAACCTTGCCACCAGTCCAAGTCTCCTTTAGTGCCGATCATCGAACCAACAACAAATCGAGCAGCCAATTGGTGGATTATCCCTTCAGCACCAATCATTTCACCCAACCCAACGCAACTTGCTCCAGACCACTGGTAGATGATAACCGTGCTTAGAATCAATGGATATGGTGGCAGACTAACGAACCCGAGTATGGGGAGGGCGGCCGGAGTTTGCGAAGCATAGGGTGGCGGCAGGGTGTTGGCACAGTGTGGGTGGCGTCTGCGAGAATCGGCAGTGGCAAAACATGTAATATTTGCAAACACTAGAGACAATTTGAGAACGGTTCAATTGGATACCCATTGACCCGTGTTTTAACCTGACCTAAACCATCAAAACTGATATCGAATTAATCCAATTAATTTTAAATGAACTGGGCTTAAGCTTTTCCTGAGATGAAGATAATAAGATAAATTACTTAATTGTAAAAATAAAAAGTTTTGAAACATTTTAAATGCTTTTCTAAGAATGATAATTTCTTATTTTCATTCAATTGAATTAATGACATGTATAAAGGTAGTAGAGATGTATAAATTAAAGGAAAATATTGTTCAACAACAAGTAAAGTTTTTTAATAATCAGAAGCATATTACAAATATATTTAGGTATGAGCATTACGAGTAGTGAGCAGCTAGGAAAGTTGTGTGTTGACTTTTTTGTTTCACAAAATATAGAGGACATCGACAACTTGTTAACTAGTTTTAGTTTGAGAAGGCCGTTGTTGCAACTTGAACCTGAACCTTTATCCTATGCGATGTCTTATTTTACCATCTAAACTACTCACCGAGTCACGGGAAGAAAAGTATATATTGTGGCATATAAATTTTTTGTATATACCCTTACTTGCCTCCTTAAATTTTACATGAAATACGTGATTCATTCCAAAATATATGTCTTTTCCACCTTCACAAATTTTGTCAAAATTGTGGCATACAAATTTTTTGTGCATGTTCGGGCATGGTGAGCATTTTTAATAGGATAATTACAAAAATAAACATTTATAAAACTTATATAATAAGGAGGGTATATTTTAAAAAAGATGAATAAGTTGAAAGATGTATATTTATATAATCTAATTATATATATATATATACTAGAATAATCTCTAGGGAAGTTTTGGTTTTTTCCATAGTTGACACTCTCACTAATTGCTACGTGGTCATTTTTATAATTTTTTATTTTTTAATGAATTGTATTATATGAGATGAAAAGTGAAAATTTGAAATTTCCCTTAATTAAAATTAACGGAACTCTAACACCATTAATTAACTTTAATGGAATCAATCGTTTTGTTGCAATGCTGACAAAAGTGTTTTACATAAATTAGGAATCTAATTTTTCACATAAACCATTTTGGTACAAAAACCATAGTAGGAATGTTAACATGCATTTTTTACATGTTACAGAAAAATTTAAAGAATTTTTGTATTAATTGCAGCACTAATTATAGAATAATTAGGGAAGAAAATTTTTTTTAACATGTTTCTTTCATTCTTGCTTCTCCTTAGGTAAAAATATCAAATTTATCACTAATGTTTTGGATAGGGAGCGACTATGCCACTATAGTTTTTTTTGTTAATCTCCTACTAATATTTTAAAATGAGCTAAATATGGCACTGTCGTTTAGAAAATAATGAAATATGTAAAAATAGCAGGTTTTGAAATATTGAGATTATCATGCATCTTTAGAAAAATATTATGACCTTTAAGATTTTTGTCAAAAAATGGTCTAATCTCTATCATTAGTGTTTCAGTTCTGTCACTGTCTCCGTCACCAGCGCCTTAACCCCATTGCCACCCTCCATTTGTCTCTACTGTCTAATCTTCTCGTCAGCACTTAAGAGAGAAAAAAAGTCTAATTATAAAAGGTATTTAAAATTTGTTAAAATTTACATTATCACCCTAAAATTTTAAAACTTGTTATTTTTAATATTTTTTTAATAGTTTTTTTTAACTTTTTTCGTTAAATATTTAATAGTTAGTAGTAGGGTTGTTATCGAACAGAACATTTATCGAACTATTCAAATTCGAGCTCGAAATTAAACTTAACGAACCGAGCTTTACGAACTTCGAATACGAGCTCGAGCCATTTCTTTTATTCGAATCTTTTATCGAATCGAGCTCGAATGTGTTAGTATTCGATTCGATAGGTTTTCAAACCTATCGAATCTATATAATAATATAAATATTAATAATATATTATTAATAATTTAAAGGAATTAAAACGATAAACCTAATAATAACGAATAACAAATAACAAATAACAAGCATCTCGATTTGCCCCTCTGCCTACGCTCTCCTCTGCGCGATTCACCCCTCCGTGGCTCCGCCTGAGTTCTCACTTGTGGCGCGTCGCGATTCACCCCTTCGCGGCTCCGCCTGAGCTCTCATTTGTCGCGCATCGCGATTCGCCCGCGTCGCGATTCGCCCTCCACCCGAGTTCTCCTCTGTCGCCCCTTCGCTAGAGTTTTCCGTCGGACTCGGTCGCATTCCATAACCTGAGATGAACAAAAGGTCAGTTCTCAGTACCTGAGATAAAAAAAAGGTGTTTATGCTTTGTTCTCTCCGTCGCTGCATTCAGTCTCCGGTTGTTTAACTGCCTCCTTTTTGGATCTCTTGGTCGGTTGTTTATTTCTTTTTTGGACGAATCCTGGTCGGTTGTTATATTCTGATTTTTAATTCTATTTTGATTTGCTATTTGGTTTTATGCCAGAACTGGTGTCTTCTGGATTGAGTGGGTGGGTCGGCGGTTTTTTTTTTTTTTTCCTTTTGTTTTGTTGTCCTCCTTTAAACTCGATTGCTCTTTCTTGTTTCTTGTTAAAAAGAAAACCGTGGCCTAATGAATACTTATGACTGCCATGTAATCAAGTAGGTAATTTTAGGAACTTTAGTTTGACTAGTTTTGTCCGGTTCTCATCCAAGTTACTGTCTTTCTCGCATATTGTCTCGTCAACGTTTACAATCTTCATTTAATCATGTATCATTGTAGAAGGATTTCAGGCATTCTGATCAATTTATTTACAGTTCTTCAATCTCTACCTGTTTCATTAGTATGCAATCTCACGTCTTGTGGGTTTTGTTTCTTAGGTCCACACGGGTGGCTGCTACAGTATGTCAAAAGTTTCAATTTCTATGCCTAAAAGTGGACAACTCACCTTCAGTGTCCTAGTTTCGAGCCTTTTGCTGGGTTTGCATTATAGTTTCTTACAGTTTGGTGTCCTAGTTCTTTTTGTTTCTTCTTTCTTGCTTTCTGAATTTGGGTTGAATTTTTTGAGCTTGATATGAGCTTGTTTGAAAGTGTTCGGTGTTGTACTTGGAAAGAGTCTGTGTATGCAAAATCAGTGAGGAATGTCAAAAGGAACTGGCCCTTTTTTCCCTTGTTGTGACTAGCAAACAAAAGAAGCCGTTTAAATTTTTTGGGGAGAAACCTTTAAACCAAGCTGCTTTGTGGTGCCTTATGTGAGATAAATTCATTGATACTTTATTGCAGCACATTTTTTGGTATCATCCATCATGCTATATGTGGTTTTCATGTTTACTTAAACATCTTTCTAAATCAGGATAAGAACCGTGCAGCGCAGTCTGCAGGTATCTAATATCACTATCTGCTTGTGAGCACTACTGTTGAGTTTCCCTGCACCATGATTAAGTTATGGGACAACAAGCTTTATACAGGTATTGAATGCTAATCTGACGCCTGATTGTTAATGTCTCTTTAGTCTTTGCTTCATGCTGATTCTTTAGTTAGATGTGTTATTAGTAATTGCATAAAGTTGGCTGGCTGATTGAGTTTTGGTTTCTTATACCACTGTGCTCCTTTTCTCTGGTAAAAGCTACTATTTTTTTAGCTGAAGTTCAATGTATGTATGTACTTCTAAGACAAGGCAGGCTTTGAAACGATACCAAATACAGTAACTTTTTAGCTGAAGTTCAATGTGTATTTTGTTGCTTGCTTGTTTGCAGGACCGAGGAGAAGTTTGCTTGCTTGCTGCATGATACCCAACACTTTTTGCTTGCTTGCAGAATTGATGGTCTCGCTTTAGTTGTTTGTTTCATGTGTGAGAGACTTCTTGTTGTTTCATTCGTAGCCTCTTTTTAGGGCAAACAAAGACTTTATTATATCAAACTTTATGGACTGGCTTGATTATGTAATTTGTGTACTTTGTTGATGTTTTTTTTTCTTATTATTATTTGTGTAATTAAACTTGGTGTCAACCAGTGTTATGAATTCTGTTATTGTTTTTCTTCCTTTTTTCAAAATGAGCTCAAGCTCGAGCATACCTAATCGAGCCCGAACCGAGCTCGTACAATTTATTTTTTAACAGGTTTTTTGAACATTTCGAACGTTCGAATCGAGCTCGAACACCATACCGAGCCAAACTCGAGCACCATTTCCTCGAGCTCGTCGAGCCCGAGCCCGAACCCGAACACCTACCAAACATAAACGAGCCGAGCTCGAGCCCGAGGCGTTCGGGCTCGGCTCGGTTCGATAACAGCCCTAGTTAGTAGTATATCCACTATTAATTTAAAACTTCAGTGACATATCCAGCCCATTTTAAAATATTAGTAGTAGATTGGGCTCAAAAAAACTATAGTGACTTATCCGTTCCGAACCCAAAACATTAATGATAAATTTGATATTTGTTGCCTTCTCCTTATCCTCCTCATTCTGAAAGAATTCTCAATTAAAAAACCAAAAACTTTTCTAGCTACTCGCAAAATCTGCCCTCCAAGCCTTTCGATCTCTTCCTTTCCTATGCTACTGGGTATTTTGCTCCAGGATGCCGTTGACGCCCTAGATTATTCTATTCTCTTTTCTTGATCTTTTTCTGAAGCATTTTGGGTTCGCTTACCTGGTGGTAGCACTTTTCTCCAGATTTTGGCCAAAAGTCATCCTCTTTCTTGGATTCTTGCACTACCAAGGACGATCATGGATATTTTGGCAAAGGCTCAATAGCCAGATTGAGGTAGGCTTTCTTTTTTCCTTAAACAAATTCTCATTTTGGTGTTTGTTTTTGTTTTGATTTCACAAGGTGGGTTTTCTTGGTTTTGGTTCTTAGATTTTGTGTATATTGCTTGAAAAATTTATGATGCCGGACATAATCAATCATCAAGATTAGATGAATTTTCTTTTAATTTTATCTTGATTGCTTTTATCTAGGTGGATATTTTGAATGTCACTTGATGAAAATTCAATGCCAAACAAGCTAAGTGATTATCAAACAAGCTAAGTGATTATCCGAGAAAACAATGGCCTGGAAGTTCTTCGTCGGCAGAAACAGGAAATGCTTTAGTCTCTAATTCTCTTCTTTCTATGTTTTTTCCCTCAATTGCAGTCACTTGATTTCATCTTCTTGTATACTGATCGATTTTTGAGAAACGGATGAGAACTTTGGATGAGCAAGTAACAAGGGGTCATACACTGAGCAAAAGCAACAGTAAAAAACCAAATCAAGTTGTTCCTGCAAATTGCATGTTCAGGAGATCTCATGTGAAGGCTTTATATTTGGTAGATTATTTAGAACATTTGAGAAGCCTTGTCTGTATAATTGATGAGATAATTTTTATAGACACCTAAAGCATTTTGTTGACCTCGAGAATCATGAATTTTATATTTAAGATCTCTAAATCGTGCATCATTCTTGTCAGAAGAAAAAATTGCCATGTGTTTGATTTGTAATCGAATTGTGTTTTAATACTTTAGAATGGAGTCACCAAAGAGGTGAAGAAGATCGTGAGCTACTGAATGAAGGCTAAGTATCATCAAAGGATGTTGTTAGTGAGTCAAGCTTCTGGTATTGCGGATCAAAGTGAGTGTTTCAGCTTTGCAGTTTTGCATGGATTTTAGTGTATTATGTTGTAGCCTTCTGTGATATATTTGATCCACAATAATGTTCAATCCACTACTTTGATGTACTTTGGACACCCTTACATGTCAGATAATGAGCAACTTGAAGATTGTCACTGCTAGAATTTTGTTCAGGTGATCTTCTTGGGGACTGTACTTAATATGCAAAGATAGAAGCTTTATTTATTTATTTATTTTTCCAAAAATTCCTTCATTTAATGTTATTTTTAGTTTTTATCGCATCTTGGCAATATGAGCAAATGTTTAGTAGGCATAGAGCATTATATTACAAGAATATAATTCTCAGAATAGAGGTTTACTGGTTATTTTTTGTAGAATACCAAGATTATCGAACAGAATAGACAAGTTTCAAGTTTGTATTAGTTTGTTTTGTTTACTACAAATCAATGTTATTAAAAGCGCACTTTGTGTTTGGGCCTTTGCACTATTCGCCACTGAAGCAATGCCTATTGAGAAAAGCGCACTTCAAGCGCAAGAAGTGTGCGCTTCAGATGAAGTGCAACGCATCACCTTGACTAAAAAAACATGTGTTTCAAAATCTTAAAACCTTAGAATAACTTATAGGGGAAACCAATATTTATTGATAGAACCTAGCAATTACTATTTTGGCACATTATAAAATGATTTTGTGTTTTTTTAGGGATGTTAAAACCTATTAAGTAATAAAAACTTAGAATCTTTATATGCATTTATATGCTTTTATTACTGTTTTAGCATATTATATGGATGATCTTGTGTTTTTCAAGGGATGTTAGACCTATTCATTAGTTGATTCTGGAATATTTTATGTTTATAATTAGCTAGTTGATATACACTAAAGCTTATTTATAGTGTAGCGCCTCACTTCATTAAACCGTGTGCTTTCGCTTTACGCTATGCGCTTCGCACTTTGCAACCCTTAGCACTTTAGGGCACTTTTCGCTTTTCAAAACCTTGCAACAAATTCATCTTTGAACTATAGTTTGTATTTAAACTCAATTCAAACTAATTAATGACTAAAAATAGGTTTATTTCTAGACCAAGATTGAGTTTATTTTTTTGTGGGCATCTTAAATAATGTTAATAATTTTGTTAGAATCCTTTCTGCAGGATGCATTAATTGACAATATATAGCATGCAATAGATTTCATTGCCTTCAAAAGAGATTAACCTTGGACTTGCTTCAAATGGGTGGTAGCAGCTAAAGGACACAATAGAAGATATTGCCCTCTTAATACATCATAGGCTAAGACAAGTTAGCAAGTACAATGTTGGTTCTTTTTCCCATATTAAATGTGATACTCCTACTATAAATTATTCAAATAATATGTATTACAGAGTTCTCAGACTACTTTTTTCTTTTCTTTATATGGGCTTCTACAAATATAGCACCCAATATATTTTTCTTTGTCCAGCATACTGCCAATAATGCTCTTTGAAATTTTATGGTTTGACAATCTCTTGCTTCAGGTTGAAGAGAAAGATTTAACTTAAAGAATTCAATATTTAAATGATAAAATCTGTAAGGACATTTAAGAAAGTATAAATCAAAGGCTTTCCTTTCTATTCAAGCATCTCTTTGTCGTTGTTTATGCTACTTAAAACTCTGGTGCTTAGGTGTCTTCTGCTTATGCTTGCACATACAAAATATTAATACATGAGAGCTATTAGGAGCCTCACTTTTTTTCTTCATCCTATTGTTTCGACAAGTTATTGGCTTTCTCCTTTTTGCAACTTATTGGAAAAATATCAATGGTTTTCTTAAGTAAAAGTGTGAAGCTTTATCGCGAGCATTACCATTAAGCTTGACAGATTGGAGTCATGCCATAGCTTCATGGATAGGTGAGGATCATATGTGTTTGGCCAATTTTCAGTCATTTGCCATATATGATTAGTCTTTGAATGACTTGATTTTGTTGCTCTTGATGTGAGATCTAGTGATTGTGGCCAATTACAAGGTAGCTTGTGGGGGTTGTGGTTTTGGTGATTTTTATTAGCTTTTTTCCTTTTTGGGTTTTGAATTTGATTTTTTTTTTTAATTTTTTATTTCCAATTCCCTTCGTGATTAAGATTTCTCTTTTGTTGACTTTTGGGCTACAGAGTTAAGTGTATGACTTGTATTATGGAGTTTTTACTGATGCAATATTGAAAGTAATGGAGAACAAGTTCAAGGGATCAAGAGTCAGTGTTTGAGAATGTTTTTTTTTTTTTTTTATGTTAGCTAAGAAAAATTTGTAGATATTGAACATGATGAAAAGGAATAGTTACTGATGCTTTTCTACAATTCAATGTATTCATATGTTAGCATGTAAATTTTATGGTATTATATGTATTTAGGAATAGTTGAATAGTTCATTTTCTAATTAAGGTTAAAGTCGTCAAGAGCTTTGAAAAGTAATGAGAAGTGTCTATTTGTTGTATATATTTTTCTTGACTTGTGAAGAAACTGGAGCACACAAAAGGTGTTTGTAATGTGTTTGTATTTATTTTTTTTTTATTTTTGCAAAAGCATGTATTTTTAGGATTTGTACAAAATCCCCCCATCAGGAGCTAGAAAGTAATCTTGTAGTTGAAAGCAATGAAGAATAAATAAAATTCCTAATATAGAAATTAATTGGAAAGAAGTTGAACTCGGTACTCAATAAAAATTGGCTAAAACTGAATTTTTGGGGGTACTTGACCATTCTTCCTAGGGCCTCTAGATTGAGAACAGGTGGATGCTCCTGAAATAAATTAAGCAAATGCTCATAGTGAAGCTTCTCATTTTCTGCACTTCAATTTCACAATAGGTACAAAGTCTTTTAGTGGATAATTGGATTATAGATTAAGTGAATGATAAGCCTGTAATAATCTATGAATATCCTTTTCACTTATTCTAAAACAAATTAGGTGTTTTCAAAAGTTGGATAATTGGAATAAAAAGCAAAAGGGGGAGTGTCAACTCTAGCCTTCCTCCTAAATGTCATGGTACAACAAATGTTGGAAGTGCTTTTTGTTTTAATTTAAATTGGTTGCGCTATTGTACATTATTCTTATATAAAATAATTATTTATTAAAAATATTAATTTATTGAAACACTAACCTTTAAGAAGTTCAAAATATAATTTTAAAATATTTTTAATGAAAAATTTTTTTAATTAATTTTTTAACTTATCCAACCTAAAAATAAAAAATTAATTAAAAATATTTTATTTCAAGGGAAAGTATTCTATAATTATTTTTAAATTTTTTTCAATGAATTTATAATTTAAATAAATTATCACTTTATGTAATAATAATAATAATGCACAATAAAATAAATTCAATTTAAAACTATCAACATCCATGGGAAAGATATATGCCTATAGCCTAATGAATCTAAAGAAGGAAATTTGTTACATTGGATTTTGGATTTTGGATTTGGTTGGCCTAGAGATGTTAATGAGGAGGGTTCAAAGCGAGGTTAGCTAAATTTGTACCGAGTAAATGGGTTCCAGTAGTATCCACCCTATAGGTAGGTAGATACAATCTATTAACCCATTAAACATGTTATTTTATCTTTATTTTATTCATATATTTTTATGCACATTTCCATTAAAATATGGGCATTTACAAATAATTAAGAAAATAAAAATATCACAAAACAAAGTAATATATAAAACTTTAAATTATAATGTGACCTTATTTTATGATAAAAGTTCTATTTAAATGCAAATACACCAATTGGGGAGTGATGCGGGTAGTGTTAAGTAGAATTAGTTAAACTCATACATTTTTCACGATTTTGCTAGTAAGGGAGTTACTTTTAGTTAGTTGGGTTCGAGGGGATAGGTGTAAATAAGACATTTCTTTATATATCTAATTGTATCATTCATATAAATGTAAATGTTCATTTTTTTTATTTACACAGGTAGCATGTAATCTCAAGATGTGCACTAGTACCAGTTTGTTTTATTTAGTTGTGGTGAATAACATTTTCACTAATTATTTCGTTTAGGCTAGTTATTATGTTATTTTCATTTACATTTTTTTTTATTCTCGTTGCAATGCCCGTATCTAAACTAGTTATACTTAAGAGAGAGAGAGAGAGAGAGAGAGAGAGATTGGAACATAGTAATTTAAAAGGGAAAAGTACAAAAAAACTCATTGTAGTTATGGACCTAGACCAATTTGGTCACTATAGTTCTAAGTGGTTTCAATTACATCATTAAAGTCATAGTTTGGGCCCAAATTAGCCACTAATATTTCAGTTTGGTACCGAATATGCCACCAATTGTTAAAAACCTAACAGTAAATGTGGGAAGTTATTGATTTTGAAATCTTGGGACTTTTAACAAACTTCAAAAACTGTATATAATTCACCATTTTTATTTTTATGCAACAATTACCTCTATCCTTCACTAAATCTGTCATTGATCCCTAAAAAAATAATATTTAAATTAGTCACTGTATTTCAATACTATAGATAATCCGAACTTTGATCAAATAAAACTCAGTCATTGAGCATCGATGTGTTTCTGATAATTTATTTCCTAATATAACAGTTTTTTGTTTACAAATAGTGATATCTAGTGCTACTTCCTTCGGCAGTGCTTTTGTTACCAGTGGCAGATCCAGCAGTAACTGATCCAGTGATTGACACACAAAATCATGAAAATGATAAATTACACAAAGTTCCTAAGTTTGTTAAAAATGATATTAGTACCCCCAATATTTCAAAACCAACAATTTACCTTGTTTACCGATAGGTTTTTAATTGCTTTGGGTATATTTGATACTAAACTATAATATTAGTGATTAATTTAGCCCTAAACAATGACCTTAGTGATGTAATTGAAATCACCAGAAACTATAGTGACTAAATCACTTTAAATCCATAAATTTTTTGGTACTTTTCCCTGGTTAAAACAGGGGACGTACATTGACAAGGAGTAACAAGATTAGCGCAGCGGAACTGATACACACAGAAAAGGCATGAGACAGCAGTCCGGTTCTAACAGTGGGGGGTCGGTAGGGGTAGAGGTCATTGAGATGCGTGTGATGGGATCATCCAATCACTGCCAGCGCTGCAATTAATTCCGTCAGTGTCTCAACCGCCTTCTAACCAGACAAAAATGTCAGCGCTTGGGCGCTACAACACATACGCCCCCTTCCAACCTCCTTAGTGCCCCCTGATTTGGTTCCGGTGCAAACCCTAGAAACCGTAACGATGGCGAATTCGGGGCTCAAATCCGACGCTCTGATGGAGCAGATGAAGCAGCACTTCACCACCGACGCCGGCAAAGAGCTAACAAAGAAGATCGGCCTCGTTTATCAAATTAACATCGCTCCCAAGGTCTCCGTTCGTTTCCCTTCCATGTTTTATATTCCTGGGCTGTGTGGATTCAGATTCCTCGGAGCCTAATTTTGTCTTAATTTTGACCGATTTGTCAGAAACTTGGGTTCAATGAGGTGACTTACATCGTCGATCTCAAGAAAGGAGAAGTTATCAAAGGTTCGAGATTCTCCTTCTTCTCTCGTCCCCCTTTCAAATTTTATCGATTTTGTTAGTTATGTCTGGTGGGTCTTAATTCTTGAGAATTTCTCGGCTAATGGTTTAAGAAGAAAATGAGGGACTGTTTGTAAGTTGTATTAAATGACAAGTCATTGCCTCAATTAGTTGGAGAATTCAGGAATCTGTTAGCAGTTCAATTGTTATTTCAATTTTACTCAGGATATATGATATGACCTTTGCTCCATTAGCGTTTCTATGTTTAATGATTTCTATTTTGTATGTTATTCATGTACATGAGCACATCTGGTGTTTCAACCGTTCCTAGAAATAGTGAGAGATAAAGAAACTGGGTTCCATAATCAAGTTCTCCACTGTGCACTATGTATCTCCAAGCTGAAGCCCCAACCCATCTGTGCTCCCTGTTTTTCTAGTTCAAATTGTTACGCTGATGATGTTCATGGGTTGTGCGAGGACAAACTGCTGTTATCTTTGCATTTTCTTTCTAAGTAATTCATTTTTCCCAACTGGTTTTGCACGCCAGGACAGTACGAGGGAGGGAAACCTGATGCCATGTTTTCATTTACGGATGAAGATTTTGTGAAGGTTGCCACAGGGAAGATGAATCCTCAGATTGCTTTTATGAGGTGCGGGATTTTGTTCTGTCCTTTCCCTGCTATGTTTTTGCCTGCTTTCTGGACCCTTGTTGGGAGTCTTAGATATATTGACTGCTAGGATTGTAATATTTGATGATACAGGGGTGCCATGAAGATCAAGGGCAGTTTGAGTGCTGCTCAGAAATTCACTCCCGACATTTTCCCCAAGCCTTCAAAGTTGTGAGCCCAGTGTAGCGGCTATTGTTTATGTTTGTTTATCTTGGACTTGCAGCACCAGAAATGGATAAGCTACTTGTTTTTAAGAAAATCATGAAGTACGTTGACTCTCTCACGAACATCTTTCATTCTCCGAAGACACATTTGTATAAGTGTTAGTCCCAATGGATTTGAAATGTTGAGCTCTCCTTTCTTTCTCGTTTATTAATAATAGATCTATTAATGGAGCTGCCCATGCACTTGCAAAGCAGCGACTCTGCGTGTTAGGTAGGTCTTCGTGGAGTTCGCCATTCTAATATATCGTTTCTTCCATAAAAATATATATATCAGTGTTATCATGGTCGCGTATTTGCTTAGACCTATCCATTTCCTATGTTCATACGCTTCTTCATAAAGCAAAATTTCCTTATAATTTGATGCAAATTTTGGGGAGAGATTGTTACTCTTTAGTGCTCTGCTTACATGCTGTTATTGATGCTTGCTAGCTGTTGCATTGATGCTGGAGTTGTTGTGATGCTATTGTCGTTTAACAAAAGGGGTATTCTTGTCTTGGCGTCTCCTTGGTTTGATCTGCCTACTTGGTTATGAACCACTTCTGTTAGGACCCAAAGGGCACTCCTTGAAGACAAATTCTCTCGACTGTTAAAAGTATCTTGCATATCACCTTGTAATTAGATTGATAAGCTATTGTGTCAGCAATCTTGGACTTGTCTTGCTTGGTTTGCAAGGGATACGAGGATATAGTTTCCCATATGTGAAATAACCCTGCTATTTTGGATGCTGCTCCAGCCCTGAACTCTCGCTCACACTTTTATTTTTTTTAGACATTTTTACTTAAATTTTAAAACGCGACATTTTCTCATTTTCAATCTCATTTTTCTACTCTCTCCCTGACGCTTTGAGTCACCTATGTTTTCTCAAAGAAACTTGTAGGCTAGGCATTGTGCCTTGGCGGCAAGCTGTAAACAACCAACATCTAAACTTCAAGGCAATATTTCTCCTTTTGACACATCTTCCTCAGTTGAATTATTGCATGTTTCGTTAGATTGCACTAGAAGTTAGCATTGGGTAAGAAGGCTAGAACCAGTACTACTATCACTACTTTTGATCCCAGTGCTCCAACTTAGATAACAGAATATTTGAACTTGATCGTGGCCTTGTGCTGAAATGGTGATATGCTGTCTGGAACATCATCCGGTGGATCGAGTTCACCATGCTGGTGTCCTTGAATGTTGGTTAATTTTGAGAACATTGGTGGAAAACTTGAACCTTTTTTTTTTTCTTCTTGTCACAACGCTCTGTATCTTTGCCCCATTGGCTTGCTTTAAGTGGATAGGTAAGTGTTTTGATTTGTTTTTGTGTCATAACTGATTTCTCTCAGGACATGAATGAAATTGATTAAGAAGTTTCTTAGTTATGCTTCTTAAGTCCTTCCATTCTCTTTTCAGATTAGTGTGGCTGGCTCCATTTTCTTTCCAAGTTTAGTTTTAGGTCTTGCGCTTGTTCTTGAACCACATACTTAACATTTTATATTTTTTTTCCCCATATCCCAGCAGTCTTACCATTTCTGAAACAACTCTGAATTTAATTGCTCCTATGTCACGGAAATCACCCTCTCGCCAAGTACAGGGAAGGTTATGTGACTCTCCGATTGTAGCTGACCCTATCTCAACCACCATTGTAACAGATTTAGGTATCCGACTATTAAACTATAAACATGATAAAAGAAACATATAGTGTTAGAGTGGAGAAATCAGAGTGTTAGCGCGGGGAAATCACACATTTTTGTAAGATTTGTATATGAATACGCAGGCAATATTTATTTCATCTGAAACTTCTGGTTCATTATATATGCTGAAGATGTAGGCTCTTTCCGTGTGACTTTCTCTTTATTGGTAAGTTTTATTATTATTATTATTTAATTTTCGGTAAATTGATTTGTTAACTTGTTGCTTTGATTTAGGAATTGTAATTTGGCAAGTCCAAGGAAGTAAAAAGAACGAAATTGATTAATTTGTTGACTTATTTAATGTATTTCCTGTTCATTGATGAGTCTTAATTATTTTTCAATTTTGGGTAAACTGATTCACTGATTTTTTTTCTTTTGGTTAAGGAATTTGACGCATATTGATCCTTATTTAGCATGTGTGAGGAAGTACTTGTTTTAATGCTTACTAATAATTTCTATATTCTTTCCTAGATTGTGTAAATAAATAAATAAATTCTTTCCTTTTTGATTTGGGGGTTGACTGATGATATTGAAGAAGATGCCAAAATGAACTGTTTAGCATAATTAATCCATTGCCGTTGATGAGTTCCGTTGAGTTTTAAGTATGAACATTTCTGGATTTTCGATTTTAGTGCGTTTCTTAATGTAGAAATAAAAAAGAAAAACAAAAAAAATGGTGAAAATGACTGAAACCTCCATAGAAACACAAATGTGGGGGGGGGGGGGGGGGGGGGGACCTCATTGCTCATTATTGTCTATGAAGAGCAGAGCTTTGATCCCAACAAAAAAACGAAGTGTACAAAATAGCGTTATGTCCGTAAAGAATTTTACAATAGTGAATGGCCGAATGCTACAAATTTATAGTATACCAGGTGGGCTGCTGGCGCTACGCTGCAGGGCAAGGCTGCGCCGCGCTATCTTGCAGGGAAGAGGAATAGAAGCGGATAGAGAGAAATGAGAAAACATAAACAAATTTCGTCACATAAAAGTTGAGTTGCTTTGTTATAGTTATAGCTAATATATTTGAACACATTATTATTATTGTTATATGAGATTTAGTAACACACAACAAGAAAAAGGAAGGAAGCAGTAGGTGCGGAGCACACAGCAATGAATTAAGGAAAACTCTTGCGGATTCTACTAAGAGCAATGCAACCTGCCATATATATAAATAAATAGAAAGCAGCATATGGCCCTTAGATTAGAATTAAATAATTATAGCTTTTCACATCATTCTTATAACTGCATTTAATGCTTTAAAACCCCACTCAAGCAAAGATGAAACACAATTTAAAGCATTTTCTCACTTTACTTCTGATTATTAAAAAAAAAAAAAACATCCGCGTTCGAGTCTCCCGTGCTACTCAAATTCATGCGCAAAAACACATGTTATATAGCTAACTTGACAACACATTCAACATTCTACAATCACATACCCACACCTAAGACTTACTACCAAAAGCAAAATACGTAACAAAATCAATCATGTAATTATTAATTTTGCCATGGGAACAGCACATCCCCGACACCCTATAGTAGTTGATAACTGAAACAAAACTGTAAAAACATTTAGAGTCCTACAAACAAATTTCATCCAATAATAAAACTATGGCCATTCCAAACCCCCAACATTTCCCCTTTCATATAAGTCCATATGGAAACCCCAATCTAAATAAAACCATAGATGCTACTATCAGCAGGAAGCTAATAAAGCATATAATAGTTAACGCAATGACAGAAACACTCACAAACAAACAATAGAAGGAACACATTCCCTACTGTAAACAACTGCTAACAATAAAAAATGAAAGGTCTATCTAGAAGGAACTGAAAAATGGAGAACCAATAGCAATACCATCACTGAGCTACAAACACCCACCCACGTGTCATCCAATCAACATTGTCTTCACTATAACTCTGAAAACCACAACACCCAAACTAGCACCATGCGAACAGCATAAGGACTTAAGCGCGTATTCTGCGCCAAAGAAGAAAACAGGTGTCGCCACCTCCTGAATGGCTTGCCCTTTCATATACATGTATTGATTGATTGATATATCGATGTTATTTAGCAATTAAACAACCTAAAGTGAAATATAGAGAAAAGAACAAAAAAACTCACTGAAATTATGGGCTTAGACTTATTTGGTCACTAAAGTTTTTGGGCATTCCAATGTCAGAATTAAAGCCAATAGTTGATTCCTACGTGCCCACCATAGTTTAGAAATGGGGATCAAAACGATGACCAACGTAATGGACGGTGGGAATTTATTGTCATATGGAAGAATATTCCATTGAATATCAATTATGTGGAGATTGGTGGATGAAACGACATGCCAAGGCGTCAAAATAGCAAAATAATGTGACAATTAGGCAGCTAGGGATGCAATTGATTTAGGGATTTTGGCGATCTAAGGTGTATGTGTTTAACTTGGGGATTTGGGAAGAACTGGGAATCTCTAGCCACCTCTTGGCAACATCCTCATTTTCTCTACATCCAAATAGCAATTCTTTTCGTCCCTTTCACTTTTTTCCGATTCTTATCTACAGGGTAATGATGGCGGGGACTGGTGTCGTGGCTATTTATAGAAATGGGGCTATTATAGAGACCCACAAAATCTCCCTTCACTATTAAGGTAGGTCTCAACTAAATCCTCCACGGCAATGTTATCATGGATGTTGTCAAGCCCGAATAAGCCTAAGTTGCTGAGGAAGCTGGTGCATGCTTTGTTATGGCCCTTAAGCGGGTCCCTGTCGACATCTACACCCAAGGTGGGGTGGCCTGAATGAGTGACCCACAACTTATCAAGGAAATCAAGTAGGCAGCCACCATCCCCATCATGGCCATTTCATGGAGGAAAAAAACCATATCAACAAGCACAGTTTCAAGATTCCTTTCCTTTGTGGTTGCAAGAATTTGGGAGAAGTGTGTTGGAAGATCCGCGAACGCCACTTCACTGCCCATGTAATGCCACGCAGTCACCAATTTAGATATCCGTTTACACATTAGCTTGACTAATGACCCAATAATAACTTTGGAACCAACTACTCACTTTAGTTCTGACATTGGAACAACCAAAAACTTCAGTGACCAACTAGGTCTAAGCCCATAACTTTAGTGAGCTTTTTGGTACTTTTACCTAAAATATATCCTGTGCGCAATTTTGTATCAAACACTTACCCATTTCTAACTTTTTGCAAGCAGAAAGATTGGTAAGTTTTGAAATCACGAGAGGATTTCTCTTCTACGTTTCCTTTTGTTTTGAGCAAGGGATCTGTGTCTGTCAAGATAGATTCTTCTTCTTGGCGCTCTAGTTATTGTAAGGGACGTCGACCTACAAACCGCAAGCGGCTAGCCTGTGTTGAGGATTTCCCAGGAAGTGCAAGTGTGTAAAGAGATGATGAGTTTTGGGACGTTACTCTGTTTCACGATCTCTGTGTTGCTCTGTTGCTGCCCCTGTCTTGGATATCCCACCCCTCTGCTCTTTCAGGTGATTCTTCTTTACATATGCTACAAGTAGAAGCAGGAAACAGAGAGATTGAGGATTACCCAGTCAGGATTTCATTTTCTCAGGGATTCAATTGGGAGTCGAGCAGCAAAGCAGGTGGATGGTACAATTCTCTCAAAAACTCTGTTGCCGATCTTGCTAATGTTGGAATCACCCACGTCTGGCTTCCCCCAGCTTCCCAATCTGCTGCTTCTCAGGGTACTACTGCCTAACTCTTTAATTTTCTTCCCCTCTGTAATTCATGATCTTGGTTACCTTTCACGGCTTCTGGCATATTTGATCAAGTTGATCTGTCTAGGTTTTTTTTTCCCCTTTCTTTCTGTTTTTTTATACTCATTTTTTTTTTTAAAATTTCTTGAATAAAGCCTGATTAAAGAAAAAGAAGGCGTAAAAAAGATTAATAATAATAATAATAATAATGATAAAAGAGTTCACCACGAGACGAGAGAGCATATAAAAATTATATATAAAAATTTTACTAAATAATACTATTTCTATCCCATATTATTTGAAACAGTTAATTTTTAATTACAGTTTAATTTAAATTTTAATTAATAAAAGTTGAGTGCTTCAAAGGATATGGAATATTTATGAAATATTAGGAGTATAATTTTCAGCAGAAAATATCATCTGGCATCACTCGTTTCTAGGAACAGTTTATATCATGACACGCGACCACAAGTTTCAGTAAGGAACAAGTACCCTTAACAAACATGAAAAAGATTCTACACCAGACACAGACACACACACGTATAAGAAAACATAAAAAAAGGTTTTTTCAAAAAATATTATTTATTTTTTTATTAAATTTTATTTTTATGTTCGATACTGAAAATTTTGTGAAAAATAATTACTTTGTGAAAATTTTTATCTATGTGATTATTAAGAATATATAATGTTAGTTTTTAAATTTCATTGACTTTGGACAAAAAATTAATAAAATTCAAAATAATGATTTTTTAAATTATAAAAGAACAAGTCTTTTTAAAAAAAAAAAAAATCTAGAAGTATCATAACAAGCATATAAGGGAATGATATATTCGTACATATTACATATGGTTATTGTTATTAAGGGAATGAGAGAACCAAACATTTTAGGACTTAGTGAACCACCAAACCGACTTGTTTGTGGTATTATATAGGAAGCATGAAGGCAGAGTTAAATTCCAGACCTCCGCAAATGTCCCATTATGCCCTAGTCATTATGTTAGAGGATTTGGGACAAAAGAACAAGCTTTAAGAAGTGTGTTTGAGATGTTAGGCTTGATTTTTTTTTTTAAAGAAAAAAAAGCCTTTTTTTTTTGTGGGTAAAATCACTAGGTTCTTAGAGCTGGTTCGAGTTGGTTGAAGCATAAGCCAGCTACCTAATCCTTTTTGGTTCAGGTTGTTTACTGAGGATGCCGAATTCTTTCAACCTCCTTGTCCTGTCAAATTACAAGCAGTTGCCACTGTTGACTTACAAGCTTAACAACCAATTCATTTTAACTTAAGTCAATTTAATCTGAAATGACTTATTTTTATTCTTACATCTTTTTTACCCAGTACTAATTTTATTTAAAAGTCAATATTATGTAAATGTAATAATCTATTAATCTTATTAATTTTTTATGAATTTTCTAGTTTAAGGCATTAAAAAGAAAAAATTCATAAAAATTTTATAATATCATAAAAATTTACTTTCAAATGGATTATTACATTTACATAATATTGGCTTTCAAATGAAATTAGTTTCAGGAAAAAAAAATGTCAAAATAAAATAAGTCATTTTGAATTAAGTTGACTTAAGTTAAAACGAATTAGCTGTAAGCCTCCTCTTTCTTTTTTCCAATGCTGAGCAAGGCTACTTTATCTCCTCCTTCGCTCTTGCCTCGTCCCTCCATACCCCCCTCTAGTCATTGAATCTATTCATTGAATTTATGCAATATGTGGTTCGCTTCAATATACCCACTTATATTTGACTTTGGCATATGCTTGTAATTTAATCGAACAAGGGGGTCAACATTATTGGGCGTCCTAGCAAGTCACTTTAATATGCTAGATGACATGATTAGGATGATTAAGTAGCTGTCTTAAGTCAACTACACCTAATTCAATTGGGTTAATTGCATATGTGGCTTGTAACCTTTTATTATTGTACCATTTTAGATCCTAACCTTGATTTCTTGCATATAAAATCTCTAACTTAGTTTAAGTATTCCATTTTGGAACTTATCTGGAGCCGTTAAGTTGAATGGAAAAAAAGAAGAAGTAAAAACTAGTTTTAACATATGAAAACTTTATCTTTGCCTTAGAAACATTGAAACTTTTTCATCTAATAATCTAACCACCGTCTCCACAATCCGCCACCATCCTTAATCACCCACCGTCCTCTTGCTTGCCATCCAACTCCCAAAACCACTAATATTTATCTCTACATGTCTCAATTTGACCAATAATGAAGAAGAATCTTAATGCTACTTCTAATTGGCCTTTATGAAGATAGGAAAACGGTCAACCAAGTTTCCTCACTCAAAATGACTCCCCCTGCAATGTTGCCTTTAGGGAGCTTTCCAAGCTAGCAGGAGACCTGTGACCACCAACAACCCTTGGATAAGGGTTGGAGGATTAAGGAGGAACTTCACCTCTTGTCCATGACGTTAAGTTTGCCCAAGATGTTTCTAGGATGTCGTAGGACGAATGGTGAGAGTGTGGAGACAACTTCGAGCTGCCCTTTAAGGAAGGAAGTATTAGCGTGGTTTAGGAGCTTAGGGAGGATTATGAATTTAGGGTTTACTTTAAAGGTTTGGCAAGTTAGGAGTAAGTTAAGGATAAGAAGGCTCTTTTGGGTGGAATTGGTGTGGTAATCTATGATTTCTTCAAAGGTGATGGGCAGTGAGTGGCTGAGGACAGTAGCTGAAGAAGAACAGGAAGGAGTGGAAGTTTGAGAGGAGGGGTAGGTTGAGGCGCGGGGGGGTTTAAGAGGGTGAGAGTGAAGTTGAGGGTAAAGAAAACTAGGAAGAAGAGGAAATGAAGGTTGTGGGTAACAGAGAACAATGGGGGGAGAGGACAAGATTGTGGAGACGGTGATTGAATTGTTAGATATAAATGTTTTAAGGTTTTTAAGAAAAATGAAAGTTTTCAGGGATAAAAACCAGTTTTTCACTTTTTTTATGGTCCAACTTAATGGCCCTAGTTAAGAAAAAGGCCAAAATCGAAGACTTAAGTGAGGTTAGGGATTTTTTATGCAAAAAATTAAGGTTAGGTTCTAAAATGGTACAATAACAAAATGTTAAGGGCAACAGGTACAATTAATCCCAATCCAAATTGTTTGTTAATCTTTTATTGGGTAAATAACACTATTAATCCCAAATTTTGAATTTCTATTGTTAATTTGTCTTTAGCCTCCACTTTATTTCATGTTGGTCCCAAACCTTTATAATTTATTGTGAATGGGTCTCCCGCCTTAGACAACATTGAGTTGGCACACAGTTAGTTTGTGTAGAGGAAAAATTGATAATATAAATGATCTATTAACTATTAAAAAATTATGGCACTATGTGAATTTATGAAAAAGAAAATTACCAAATAGTTTAAATTAGGATTTAAAATATTGATGTTAGAAAGTTATGTGTGAGTTAACTAATTTAAGTTGAGTAAATTGCATAAATGGTCCCTGACCTTTTGTCATTGTTTCCTTTTAGTCCCTAACCTATCAAATGTTTTGTTTTGGTCCTAAACCTATTAAAATTATTTCATTTTGGTCCTTTACTAGATGAAATTCATTAACTTAGAATAATTGTCTGATAGAAACTTTTAAAATCCTAATTTAAATATTCGATAACTGTCTTCCAGTAAATTTAAACAGTTTAATATTTTTTAACAGTAAATAGACAATTTAAATTAATAGTTTTTTTTTCCTGAATGAAATAAGTTCAATTTACAGAGAGGAAAAAAAGGTTACTTAAATTTTTTATTAATTATAAAAAATTATTTTACAGATTAAATTTATTATAAGACAGTTACCGGATAGTTTAAATTATTATATAAAACATTGTTATAAGATAAATATTTTGAGTTAACAAATTTTATTAAATTGGGACCAAAATGAAACGCTGTCAATAGATTTAGGACTAAAACAAAACGTTTTAATAGGTTTAGGACTAAAACAGAACATTCAATATGTCAGGGACTAAATGAAAACAATGACTAAAGATTAGGGATCATTCATGAAATTTACCCAATTTAAGTTGTTTGGTAAATTTCTTTTAATAAATTGAAACTATGTTGTGCAATTTTGACAATTAATTAGCCATTCAAAATATCAAATTTTTATCTTTGCCTACTTAGCTTAGTTGGCAAAGGCAAGATATTGCACCAGCCGTGGCTTGGGTTAGAGTTGTGATGGTGGTGCTCCCATGCAAAAACTAGTTATCAAGTAGTTAAATTGTAGCTTGAAGTCACCACCAAACTTTCCTAGTAGCTCTTCTTACATTAAATATATACTTGCAACACGTTTATGATTACAATTCAAAAAAAAAAAATTAAATTTTATCAAATTTTCTTCTATATAAATCAAATTTCTCTAACAACTCAATCTTACCTAGGGTCAGAGACCAACATTATGGTATAATGGATACTTGAGATCAATTTGCAATGGAAACTTAAGGTTTGGGACTAGTAGTGCATCTTACCCATCTTTTATTTGTTGGATCTTGAGGGGAATATTACCTTTTAAGGATTTGCATTAGTGCACATACAGACTAAAACCCTTGGAGTAACTTTCATAGGGACAATTGCTTGGCATTATATTTTGAGGATGTATAACAATAATGCAACTTGAAAATTTAGCAATATGAATTTGTAAACCCGAGTATAACAATCCGTGATGACCATGAGTCGTCGTGGATAATCGATCAACCTATGAGCTTCTTGAATTGTGTAAGCCTCACGCCAATCGACAGTCTGCGATGACTTATAGTTATTATGGACTATGATACTTTCAGAGTCCTACGAATATCTTATTTTATAAAAAGTATGAAGGTGCACAAATGTTGAACAATTTTTTGGCCTTTATGTTATAAGATGTTTTGTTCTCTTAATGAAATCCAATTTTGTCATTATCTACTTAAGTAGAGTTGTATTAGTACTAAAACACTAAAAGATATTCTTAAGTTGCCATTAAATTTTATTTTTTGCTACAAACTTACCTGATCTTAATTCTATATTACAAAATTACGTATTATATACAATTTTTTTTGTATTAATCTTACTTAAAACTCTTAAATTGCCATTAAAACATTTGTTCTTTAATCATGTCACCCTTGGTTCTATATTACTATCAAATAATACCTAAAGTAAATATTTTATAAAATTTAAAATTTCAACTTATCATTCCAAAAAATTTCATAGCCAATTATTTTATTTGAATAAAAGACTTAAATGTAAAGCTCATGCTAAAGTTTGTACAGCTAAATATTTTATAAAAATTAAAATTTCAACTTAGCATTTTAAAAACCTTCATAACTAAATTTTTTATTTGAATAAAAAATTAAATGTATGGTAAAATCCAAGCTAAAGTTTGTATTGCTGTAAAAGATACCTTTGAACATAATTTTTTTGTCAATTAAGTTTTTTTGGTTTTGCAACTTGAATGAGTATATACTGTGAAAGCTTATTATATGGTAAAACTCATGCTAAAGTTTCACATGAAATTTTATAAGTGTTGCGTATTAAAAAATAATTTTAGGTATAAAAAGTATATATTAAAAAATTATATAAGCGAACACTTTATAATAGTTCACATATAGTTTTTCCTTTATCCTAAAATTATAAGTTATTTTACTCTTTTAATGATTAAAAAAATTATATTGTCTATTTAATTAGAGTTGTGTTAGTATTAGGGCTTTAAAAAGAGGGCGAAAAAAGAATCCACTTACAGAGATCTAAATATATAGTTGCCTATTTAATTAGATATTTAGTAGTATTAAAATATGACAAATATAATAAGAGAGGAAAAAAATGCAAAGTGGCATGCATTTTGCCTTTTTTTTTTGGGAAATTTACGATTTTGACTACTAAACTTACTTTGACCACTAAAATATGGCCTAAGTTTATTCTACTATAAAAAATATTTTTGAACATCAAAATTTTTGTTAATTGAGTTTTCTTTTCTCTACTTGGATGAATATATACTTTGAAAGCCTAGGTATTTGGTCCATATTAGAGCAATTATATAATTCACATATGACTCAAGCACATACTATGAAAAAAAATAAAAAAAATTATTATTGTAGCAAAGGTCATTTTGAAAAATTTTAGAAAAATAAATTCTTAACTCCTAGAATTAGTTGCTTATATGATAATAAAGAGGAATTTTAGTAGCAACTCTTTTTTTACGTTTTCCCAATATTTTAAAATATTAAAATAATTAAAATAATTATTTTTTCCCACATGGTCATTATTGTGAATGTTGGAACATAAGTTTTTATTCTTAGCAACTAACTCTTTCTCTATACTAAATAATATTAATCTATTTTATTTTTATTATTTTTGTAGAGCCAATCAAATCTTATGAGTTGTTTCAAAGTAGCATTATGCATGTATTGTTTTTAGGCTTTAATTTTTGGGAAAATCATTACTTAACCACACAAATTTAGTTAAATTTGACAAATATGCCCTAAATTTTTTATAAATGCTTTTGATTGTTAGTTGTGGGTCAATTTATTTTCTTTTTCCTTCACTTACCGTTCAAACTTCAAACTACTATCTTCATCTCAATTTCTTTACACTATTTCAGTTTTTATTACTTAAGTTTGACTTAAATTTTGTATATTAATATTTGTTCAAAAAATTTAAAAAAAATTTCTTAAAAAATTAACATTTTTATAGTTTCTAATTGTAATTTTGTAAATTTTTTTCTAAAAATATTAAAATAAATAAATTTAAATCAAAAACCTAAAATGTTACAAAGAAATTGTGGTAGAGAGAGTATAATAATAATAATAATAATAATAATAATAATAATAATAATAATACTTAAAAACCTACAACCTTTCATCGATAATTATTTATACATTAAATAAATAATAACAATATATTAAATTTTAAATTCTATTTACAAAGAGGAAAATAAAATTTTTAATAAGAGTCTTTTTACACTAGGATGTAAACTCTTAGCTTCATCTATACCAATTGGGACCCTATACTGCTAAGTGAAATTAAAGCTATGTGGTTGACTTTGACTTTTTCTACTTATTAGAGAGTTATGGAAATTCATGGATGTTTTAATGTGAAGATTTGGAGAAAATAGACAATTGTTTGAAGTTGATTATCCAAAATATATTTTTTTATTTTTACAGGATTTTTAATCTAAAACGAATATCATTTGAAAACTAATTTCATATATCTATAATAATGTATTAAATAAAATTTTTGTACTAATTGTTACAAATTTTTTAATTATTCAACCTAAAAAAATAATTAACAAATAATATCAATTTCAGACAAAAAAACTACAAAAACATATTTGGATTAATTTGAATTAATGCTAAATAAATTAGATATTTGTCTCAATGGTTAGGTTCAAGCTTTTATGGGTTGATGTTCTATACTTAGTTCTTTTCTTACAAGTTAGTTTTTTATACTAAGAATCATTTGATATACATTGAGAGTATAGTTAAGACTTTTCTCACTTAATTATAAATATTTCTCACCCTAACACTACTATCTACCTAGAAAAAATAAATATAAATAAATTCTTATGACATATATTGAAAGAGTATAAAGTTTTTATTGTGTCAAACTACTAATTTTCCCATAAAGAGAGTAAAGAATTAAGATTTTTATTTTACATGCACGTTAATTGTTCAGAAGTGATAATGATTTTAACTTTATATAAATATTATATTTTCATGCAACATAGTGTTCTATTATCAATATTAGAAAAATTATGCAAGTGACAAAATTTTTATCTACTTTTATACTCTTAACCTATGGGTGTTTTATTTTTTTAATGAGACCCGAATTAATTTGGTGTTATATATTTATTAGAGGTATAATTAGCATTAAGAATCTAAACGGGAAAAAGAAAAAAATAGAAGTCTCATGTGTGTAGTTTTTAAACAACAAAAAAGAGGAATTCATATGTCTTTTCTTAGCTTTAATATAATTACTTAAGTTATATATTAAGTATAAAGTTTGATGGCAAAAAAAATTTTAAATAGCCATAATAAGTTAAACTTTTGTAACACATATGTCCTTAATTAAATTATATATATTTTTGGGGTATGATCTTAAACATAAAATTTTATCAATTGTTTGTACTCTTAAACTTGAATGAAGTATTTTAATTGGAATTTAAAAGTTTCAAAAACCTCTTAATTATGTTTATTTGAATATTTAAATATGATAAAACTCATAAAAGATATGAATATGTCAAATGTTGGACCTTTTTATCCCTAAGTTTTATTTTATTTCCCTCTTTTAATGATTGATTTTTTTAACTTCATTATAAACATTATACTTTTATACAACGTAGTGTTCTATTATCAATATTAGAAAAAGTACGAAAGTGACAGGATTTTTATCAATTTTTATACCCTTAACTTATGGGGTGTTTTAATTTTTTTTAATGAGACTTAAATTAATTTGGTGTTGTATATTTATTAGAAGTATAATTAGCAATAAGAAACTAAAAGAAAAAGAAAAAAAAAATAAAAGTCCCATGTTTACTTTTAAAAAAAAAAAATATGCATGTCCTTTTTAAGCTTTCGTACATTTTCTTAAATTTATATATTAAGTATAACTTTTAATGATGATAAAAATCTTAAATAGCCATAATAAGTTAAAATTTTGTAACAGATAGGTCTTTAATTAAATTATATATTTTTGGGACATGTCCTTAAGCATAAATTATCAATTTTTTGTACCCTTAAACTTGAATGAAGTATTTTAATTGGAATTTAAAAGTTTTAAAAACCTCATAATTATATCTATTTGAGTCAATGATAAAAAGCCTGAATATGTCAAAAATATTGGACGACCTTTTTATCCTTAAGTTTTATTTTATTTCCCATTTTAATGATATTCAAATTAATTTTTCATTTCCTATTTATTAGATTTTATAAAACTAAAATTATGGAAAGAAAGACAAAAAATCGAACAAAGTGATGACATGCTTTTAGGCTTAAAAGGAAAATAAGATTAGTATTTGAAAATGAAAAATAAAAAAAAGAATTACTAATTGTTTTCTATGTTTTCTATAAGTTTTTTATGACAAAAAACTGAAAAATGCTACTAAATTTAAAATTTTGTTACATACATTTGTTTGATTTATATGATCTTAAACATGCCTAAAAACATAATGTTTATCAATTTATTTACTTTTTAAACTTAGAATGTTTTCATCAGAACTTAAAAGTGCAACCGTACACCCACATATCCCACATGAGTAAAATGTGGGAAGTCTTATGTGGATATATAGGCTCAAGTTTCAGATTACAAGTCCGTAGCACTTATCTTTTCATAAAGAATAGCTCATGTGGTGTGGACGGGTGTTCTATTGACCGATTTTAGACTTGAGTCATTATAGATAGTATCAGACTTAATCCGAGACTACGATAGTGTGATATAGTGAGTGTGCACATGTATCGTTTACTAGGACTAATTCTGGATAAGAGAAGCTACTTTGCTAGGAGTTAAGTAGTCTAATTAGAAAGTTTAACTGGTCTGGGAGACCAAGTAATCCAAGTAATCCCAATGACGACATTGGATACATAAAAAGGGGAGTTTGTAATACCCCCATATCCAACATGGGTGAAATTTAGAAAGCCTTATGTGGATATATAAGCTCAAGTTCTAGAGTACAATCACTTAGCGTCTATCCTTTTCATAAATGATAGCTTAGTGATGTGGGTTGGTGTTTCGTTGACTGAATCTGGACTTGAGTCATTACAGCAACTTAATATCCATATATATCCATATGTAATAAAAAAGTGCAAAGATATATAAAATGACTAAACCTCAAATTATAAGTTTTTAATTTTCCTTTTAAGTACTAAGATTCAATTCTACTTTAATGTGTTTATTTTCCTACGATTGACTAATTATATTATAAGAACAATGTATATGACTACGTTTTCAAACTTTAGTGATGTGAGTATAATTTTTAAATCAATTGGTAAACATTAATTATCCAAAAATATAAAAAACTATATAAGATTTTACCTTATCTTTGGAACAATTACATTGAATCAGCCATAAAATATAGGGTAAGTGTAGATTTTGAAACTTTAGAGGTGAGTGTATTTTGATCAAAAATCAAGAGTAAAGTAATTAAGCTTTTTGAGTAATGCATAATTATTATAGTTACATGCCTTTGAAAAAACTCTGTGTTTACTCACTAAGTTTATACTTTAGCATCATGACCCATATTTGTGTTACACTTCTTAAAAGAAATTTATTTTTACTTGAGTTTTTTATTGAATGTTCGACCTGTATTATGTCCTTTTGAATTTTGAATATAACATCAAAAAAATTATTAAAAGTTTAGCTTATGTCTCTTTAAAAAGTCAAAATTATGATAACACATTAAGGGTAAATCTATTTAATTCTTTGAGCCAAGTAATACATATAGAATCTCCATTTTAATAATTAGTTTTTTGAATCTAAAGCATAGTACTTAAGATAAAATTTACTACCTTAACTTTTAATAAAATATGTAAATACATGATATTATTAAGCTATTAAATTAAGACCTTTTCTTAATAGATTGAACATCATTTTTAAATTTTATACTGATAAAAGGAATTTTGACATCTTTGATTAGATTTTAAAAATACTATGAAGTAATTTTATAAATACTCTACCATCACAAATAAAAAAATTTCTATAAATTTTTTTATAACAAATATTACCTATAACGTATTCTACATTATATTATTATTGTTGTTGTTGTGGTCGTCGTCGTTTATATGAAACAAAAATCTAATACAAAGAATTATCTATTATAATGAATGATGTAAATGAGGATAGCTATGATGAAACATTATAATAAAAAAATTACTTCATAAGAGATAGAAAAATTAATAAGAAATATATCTAAACTAAAAAAAAGTAAAATCTTTATTGTAATTATTTATTTTGGACAGAACGATAAGAATTATAGTTATTAGAATAAAAAAATAACTTAGCATTTAGTTCAGGTTTAACGTACGTGTACAGTTACTAGTTGTTACATAAATCTAACGATTGCGTGAATAGATGATTTTCAGGTTACTTGCCAGGACGGCTATATGATCTCAATGCATCCAAATACGGATCACAATACGAACTCAAATCTCTCATCCAAGCATTTCACGCCAAAGGAATCAAATGCCTCGCCGACATCGTAATCAATCACCGAACCGCCGAGAAGCAAGATAACCGAGGAATTTGGTGCATCTTCGAAGGCGGCACGCCCGACGACCGCCTGGACTGGGGTCCCCACTTCATCTGCCGTGACGATACCGTTTATTCTGACGGCACCGGAAACCTAGACACCGGTGATGACTACCCACCGGCCCCCGACATCGACCACCTCAACCCCAGGGTTCAAAGAGAGTTATCGGACTGGATGAACTGGCTCAAGTCCGAAATCGGTTTCGATGGTTGGAGGTTCGATTTCGTCAAAGGCTATGCTCCCAGCATCACCAAAATCTACATGGAGAACACTTTGCCGGATTTTGCCGTCGGGGAGAAATGGGACGGTCTTGAGAATGGTTCAGATGGGAAGCCGGGGTTCAACCAGGACAAGCACAGAGGAATGCTGAAGGATTGGGTTGAGAGGGCAGGTGGGAAGGTGACGGCTTTTGATTTTACGACGAAAGGGATTCTTACAGTGGCCGTGGAAGGCGAGCTTTGGCGGTTGAGGGATTCCGGTGGTAATCCTCCGGGATTGATCGGAGTTTTGCCGGGAAACGCCGTAACTTTTGTTGACAATCATGACACTGGTTCGACTCAAAGGCAGTGGCCTTTCCCTTCTGATAAGGTCATGCTTGGATACACATATATTCTCACCCATCCTGGAATTCCCTCAATAGTAAGTTCAAAGTTTTATCAACAATTTACTAAAAATTGTTTGATACATCAATTTTTGCGAACCTTACATTATTCTTGCCATAGCTAATGGGCGTTTGCCTAATTGTCTTGTTGGTTCTGCAGTTTTATGATCACTTCTTTGAGTGGGGTTTGAAGGACGAAATTGGGAGATTGGTGGCAATAAGGATTAGGAATGGGATTGGAGCTACGAGTAGGGTTCAGATCCTAGCAGCTGATTCCGATCTCTATGTGGCGTCTGTTGATGACAAAATTATGATGAAAATTGGACCTAAGATGGATTTAGGAAATCTGATCCCACCTCAGTTTCAAGTTTCTACCTCGGGAAACGACTACTGCGTGTGGGAAAAGAAAGCTGCTAGCATGTGATGTGAATACACTTTTTTACATTAAAAAACCATACTCAGGCCTAATAATTATGAATTACTATTATAGTAATAGGATGTCCAATATTCAGTCTTTCATTTTCCCTTATACCGCTTTAGGAAAAGATCATGCTCGTGTCAATTGTGTTCATAAACCAATTATAACAATCATACGCCACCCTGCACAAGATTTCAAAAAAGAGAACTACTACTACACCGCAACTGCGATGCTTATGGAGTGGATATGATCAACGACACCGCTCCTGTCCTAGACTACTAGTCATTACGAGTTCAAAGCTCAAAGGCGGAACGGAACTGGAAGTTGTTGGGAGAGCAGGACATGAGCCTGACTTGTTCGAAACAGAAGAGTCTTTCTGTCATCCACTCGTTAATCCAACTTCGCATTCAATCCAGAGCTTCAGAAACTCCATTTCCTCTTTTCTGCCAACTCTTGCAGGCCAGTCTCAAACCCAATGACCTCACCTTCTCTCTTCTTATCAAGGCCTCTGCTTCTTCTTCCTCGGCTTTTCATTCGTCGGACGCAGAACTAGAAGCCAATCAAATCCATTCCCACTTAATAAAATTAGGACTTCATCGGTTTGTTTATGTAGGTACTGCTCTTCTGGGTCTCTATTCGAAGTTGGGCCACGTCAAACATGCACGGCGGGTGTTTGATGATATGCCTGAAAGAGATGTTGTCGCGTGGAATGCCTTGATTTGTGGCTACTCTAGAAATGGGTATGACATCGATGCGTTTAAGCTGTTTGTGGGGATGTTTAGAGAGGGATTTAGTCCTCATATGGCAACTTTGGTCGCCGTGCTTCCATCTTGTGGGCGTCTTGAACTAGCGCTTCAGGGGAAATCTCTCCACGCTGTTGTGGTAAAGGCTGGGCTAGGTTTAGATTCCAGAGTGAAAAACGTGCTTACGTCTATGTATGCTAAGTGTTGGGACCTTAAAGCTGCACAACTATCATTTGAAGAAATGTCAGAGAGAAATGTTGTTTCATGGAATACTATGATTGGAGCATATGCACAAAGTGGTTTGTTTCAAACTGCAAACCTTTTGTTCAAGCAAATGCGAGTGGAAAATGTGGAAATAAGCTCTGTGACCATTATCAGCCTTCTATCAGCTAATACCAATCCTGGCCTAATTCATTGTTTTGTCACCAAAACCGGTATCATAAATGATGACAATGTTGTTACGTCTCTAGTTTGTGCATATGTGAAGCTTGGGGACATAGAATCGTCAGAGTTGCTCTATGAGTATTCAGTTAAAAATAACTTGGTTTCCTTGACTGCCATTGTATCAATCTATGCTGAGAAAGGAGAGATAGATATGCTGGTGGCATGTTTTGCTCGAATGCAGCGATTGGACATGAAAATGGATGCAGTTGCACTGGTCAGTATCCTCCATGGTTTCAAGAATTCTAGTCACATTGGAATTGCACTTGCTTTCCATGGTTATGGAGTGAAGACTGGTCTATCCATCCATTCTTTGGTTACCAATGCACTAATCAGCATGTACTCTAAATTTGACAACATCGAAGCTGCATTCACTCTATTTGCTGAGATGAATGAAAAGCCATTAGATAGCTGGAATTCAATGATATCTTGCTGTGTGCAGGCTGGAAGACCATGTGATGTCATGAACTTATTCTGTCAAATGACAGTGTATGGATATAATCCAGATGCCATAACTGTTGCTGGTTTACTTTCTGGTTGTTCCCAGATGGGAAATTTGCAGCTTGGTAAGAAGCTTCATTGTTATGTCCTTAGGAATAACCTAGAAGCGGAAGATTTTGTTTGCACTGCACTTACAGACATGTACACCAAGTGTGGTAACATAGAGCATGCTGAGAGAGTGTTCTATGGCATTGGGGAGCCTTCTCTGGCAACCTGGAACACCATGATTACCGGCTACAGTCTTTGTGGTCTTGAACATAAAGCTCTGACTTGTTACAGAAATCTGCGACTGCAAGGGATTAAACCTGATGAAATCACATTTTTGGGAGTCTTAGCCGCTTGCACACATGCGGGCCTTCTTGATGAAGGGAGAAGATACTTCCACATTATGATGGAAGAATTTGTTATTGCGCCAAGTCTTCAACATTGCGCACTCATGGTCAGCCTTCTTGGTCATGCAGGCCTATTTGACGAGGCATTATTGTTGATTAAGAACGTGGAAACCAAGCCTGATTCTGCTGTGTGGGGAGCCTTGCTTAGTGCTTGCTGCACCTACGAAGAGGTCAGGCTTGGTGAATATCTGGCCAAGAAGCTGTATCTCTTGGATTACAGAAATGGTGGACTTTATGTTTTGATGTCAAATCTTTATGCAGCTAAAGGAATGTGGGAAGATGTTGAGAGGGTGAGAGAAATGATGAAGGACACGGGAGGTGATGGCTGTTCTGGAACTAGCGTGGTTGAGTTCAACTCCTATGAGGAAATAAATGCCTACAATCTCCTCTCTGTTGAAGTGCTTCATAATAAAAATTCTAACAAACGATTTCACTGCACTTATTCTTAAGTTCTCATTTGAGTGCTCTTTAGATTAACACTTTGCCAAAACCAGGACAAACATCGAACTTCGCTGGTGGAGTGGACGTATAAGATGTTCACGAAATTGAATTTCACAAACTTTGAAGACAAACAGTTACTGGTTTGCCCAAAAATCTGCTTTTTATGAAACACTTTCCATACCAGTATAAATTTATATTTACACGGTTCGCTTACCTGAATACTTTTGTACTTGATATAATCATTTAAAATGGTTTTTTTTATGACTTTTTTTGTTCAACCCGATGTCATTTGAGATCTAATATTATATAGAAATAATAATACATTGAATACCACTTTTTTTTGTTGTAACTAAAATGTTATGATTTTTTTTTTCACGTAATCAATCTAAAAAATAAACAAAATTTTGGTTACATCATAGAAAATGTTGTCCAATGCATTATTATATCTATACATTATTAACTTTCAAATACCAATTGTTCCAAAGAAAACAAAACTGTAATGATAAAATAAATAAGTTATTTTGGATTGATTTGATTTAATAATAAACAAATTACAATATAATACTCGCTCGATCCCAAAAAGAATGAAACGTATTTCTTTTTTAGATGTCCCAAAAAGAATAAAATATTTTCCATTTTAGAAAGTTTTCAACTTCTAATTTACTTTACTAGTATTATTTAAACTCTCATAACACAAAACCAAATAAATAATTTTTTTTAATCTTCATTTAAACTCTTAACGCACAAAACCAAAAAAAAAAATCTTTTATTTTTTATTTATTATTTAAACTTTTACTACACAAATACCAAAATATTTTGATCTCTATGCTCAGAGTAACATCCCACCTATTATGGGATGAAGGGAGTAGTACATCCCACCTATTATGGGATGAAGGGAGTAGTACCTAACGAACTGTTCAATATTTTAATTTAAGCTTTCTATCCATATGGACTCCACATTCTAAAATGAGATATACTATTTCATCTATGCCAAATCGTTTGTAGCATGTTTTAATTTGAGTCATCTTAAATCTTTGCAACACTTTTATATCTAATAAATAATTTTACCGTAATATTCTTCAAACTATTCATTTAATTCAATATTAATTTTTCCATTTTTTAATTTATGTTGCAAAAGTGAAGTGAAAAAATAGAAACAGCATACAATTTTTTTAATCTTTTCGTAATCCCTTGTGAAATCCAACTATTTCAACCAATTTGGAACTGAGAGGGTATATGGTAAACTTTGAACTTGGAGAGGGTAAAATCATATTAGGATTAATTTCATGTCAACCATCAACGTAGATCTACCTAAATGGATTGAGACCCAGGATAACCGGTGACCCGGCAAGAATAGGCATTCAAAATTCCATCCCTGATTCATCAATAAGATAAAATGCCCCTTTAGTCCCTAAACTCGGCTACTAGGGCATCTACCCCACTGAACT
Organism: Aquilaria sinensis; assembly: GCA_005392925.1. Classification (NCBI taxonomy): domain Eukaryota; kingdom Viridiplantae; phylum Streptophyta; class Magnoliopsida; order Malvales; family Thymelaeaceae; genus Aquilaria; species Aquilaria sinensis. The sequence goes on along the minus strand of SMDT01002625.1, from coordinate 226,607 downwards.
TGAACTTAGCCTAACTCAACCCCCCAACTTGTTCAACTGAGTTAGTCATCTCTTTTCAATTGCACTTGTTGTCACATGATTTTAAAAAGCCTAATCACCATTTCTTCCTCCATGGCTTAGTGTCACATAAATCTTTAGAGTCATAATTATAACTTGAATGAACTATGAAGAGTAAATTTGTAATTTTTGTGTGCATGTGGCAAGAGAAGGAAAATTACAAAACCTATCCCAAACTTTATGATCTTTCATTGCTATACCTTAATTTTATAAACTTCACAAACAAGCCATAATTTTCCTCAAGACGTTGATTACAGAGTTGCAGCCATTGTTGTCCTCTACAATGTCAATTTCTAAGATTTAAACTTTCTTGTCTTTCACACACCTCGAGAACATGCAAAGCAACGTTCTTGCCATTGTCAGTTTATCAGCTGCCCCCCCAATTTGAGCCAACTAATCCTTTACGCCCTGGGCACCGTGAAGCTAATCTTGAAGAAAAAGCCTTTAGCCCTAGTGTGGCAAGATCTAGATCTCGTGATGAGAGTGAGAGCTTGGGGCAAGATCGGAGTTGAAAAAGAAATAGTGACAAAGAAGGGTGACAAAAAATAAAGAAGGAAGGTGCTTAGCTTATAGGTTCATGTGAGTGGTGGCGAGTGATAGGAAAATGGAGGATGGTGGACTTGGGAGGTGAAATGGGTTTGGCATTGTTTGATGGAAAATGTCTCCCTTCTCAATGATGCTAGCAATTAAGAAAGACCCCTCTAGCATGGACTTGGTGAAAGCTATCTTGTTTCTTACTCTCTCTCATTGCACTGTTGCTTCTTCATGGTTAACAATTTAAGGTATCACTAGAAGTGTGTTCAGTGCCTACAATTGTGAGTTTGCATAATGGTTTGTAGGTTTGGGAACACATATGCAAATAGCATCTACAAAGTTGGCATCACGTGCACAGGTCAGTCAAATGAGTTGACTAATCCACCTAAGCAAGTTCAGGGACTGCATTGGCGCAGTTTGAAGTTAGAGGATTAAGTCTCCTGGTCAAACGAGTTCAGGGGCTGAGTTGGGGGTATTCTGGCATTCACCAATAAGTTATCATGGGAACCACTAGCCACAACCGTCCAAAAAACCGAAAACCCTAAGCAGAGGACGAGAATTTTTCAAATTTCGAATTGGCGCTCTTCACTCGTCGCTTTGTCTTCAACATTTCAGATTCCCAAATCAGCGGAAGAGAAATTCTAAACTTTCTCTCGGGCTAACCCGGAAAATGGGGGCCTCTAACAGTCGGGAAAATCTCGAGATCTCGGATTCAGACGAGGAAGAGAGCCAGCATGAAGAGGAGGAGGTGAACGAAGACGATTACGAAGATTCAAGGGACGAGACGCCGGAGCGATCTTCCTCTGGCCGGAAATCCAGAACCCCTTCTTCTCTTGACGAAGTGGAGGCCAAGCTCAAGGCATTAAAGCTGAAATACCCATCTGACCCAGCACTCAAAAACGCTGTCAAGCTCTACCTCCACGTCGGCGGAAACACCCCCAAGGCCAAGTGGGTAATCTCTGAGAAACTCACTTCTTATTTTTTAGTAAAAACCACGAGGATCGATGGGTCAGGAAGGGAGGAAGAGGAGGAGGAGGATGATGGCGAAAATGAAGGGGATGGATTTTGGGTCTTGAAAGTTAGCAATAAAATAAAGGCTAAAGTGGGTGATGAGATGCAGTTGAAGACTTTGGCGGACCAGGGCCGTGTTGATTTTGTGGCGCGAGGCGTTTGGGCTATGAAGTTCTTTAGTGATGAGGACTATAGGGGGTTTGTAAAGAGGTTTAATGATTGTATGTTCGAGAATAGGCATGGGATGGAGCTGAATGAGGCAAACAAAATGAAGATTTATGGGAAGGATTTTCTTGGGTGGGCTAACCCTGAAGCTGCGGATGATTCCATGTGGGAAGATGCAGAGGACGACTTCGTGAAAAGCCCCGGTTCAGCAACCCCAGTTAGGGCAAGCCAAGATTTGAGGGAGGAGTTCGAGGAGGCTGCCAACGGCGGCATAAAGAGCTTGGCTCTGGGTGCATTAGATAATAGTTTCTTAGTAGGTGATTCTGGTGTTCAAGTTGTTAAGAATTTTGCCCATGGGATTCAAGGAAAAGGTGCCTTTGTTAACTTTGATAATGGAAGCTCCAGGAGAGGTTCCAGCATGGTGCAAATGACTCCTAGAAAGGCGCTTCTTATGAAGGCTGAGACGAATATGCTGCTGATGAGCCCAATGAATGAGGAGAGACCTCATACCACAGGGTTGCATCAGCTTGATATCGAGACAGGGAAAATTGTGTCCGAGTGGAAGTTTGAGAAGGATGGAACTGAGATTACGATGAGGGATATAGCAAATGATAGTAAGGGAGCACAGTTGGATCCATCAGGATCCACATTTTTGGGATTGGATGATAATAGGCTTTGCCGTTGGGACATGCGTGATAGAAATGGGATGGTTCAGGATCTTGCAGCTGCTAGTACCCCTGTTTTGAATTGGACACAGGGGCATCAGTTCTCAAGAGGAACCAATTTCCAATGCTTTGCTACAACTGGTGATGGGTCAGTTGTTGTTGGGTCACTTGATGGCAAGATCCGCCTGTATTCAATCAATTCCATGAGGCAGGCTAAAACAGCATTTCCTGGTCTTGGTTCACCTATTACTCATGTAGATGTTACATTTGACGGGAAGTGGATACTGGGTACAACTGATACCTATTTGATCCTCATCTGCACTCTTTTCACTGACAAAGATGGTAAGACTAAGACAGGATTTAGTGGTCGTATGGGAAATAGGATTGCAGCTCCGAGACTGTTGAAGCTCACTCCTCTAGATGCGCACTTAGCTGGAGTCAATAACAAGTTCCGCAATGCTCAGTTTTCATGGGTAAGCGTCAACATTCTGTTCTTAGATTCCACGTGCTCACCTTATTTGTGTTTTAGTTCCTGTGAGTCTAAGCAGTTCAAATGCTAAGAAATTATGTCCCTTTATGGCCAAAATTTCGTGAATTCATATTGGAGGCATATCTAGTATCTGGATTTATTGATATGACCTGGTATCATTGTGTGACTTCGAATGGTAGTGGATGATATCCCGCAGATTAGATTTTTTCTGCATTTGCTGCATCATTCAGAGTGACAACAATAAGTTTGTCAAGTAATTTCGTCAATCTGCAGTTCTGAAATTGCATAACGGACAACGATGTTCTCCTTAATTATATTTGCCGCATAAACCACAAACCCACTATCTCCTACCTATGTGCATGTTTCCACTGAATCATGACAAAAACTGCATTTCTGTGCTTGGTTTGGCATCTATTTTGTGTAACTGTCCCCTATTATCTCTTCTCTCTTATTGTCTCTCCTTAAGTTCCCTAGGAAAAACCCCTTGTGAAATGTTTTTGGATCGCATGAACGTTGATCATTGACTAGCAAAAGCACCATGAGTATTGGTCATCGAGTTCATGGTGCTGCATGTAACCTCTTTACTCCTTTTTGGTCTTTTTTTAACTAGAAGGGAAGACATGTGGATCCTTAGTTTTGATGTGTTCACTACAAACTTCTTTAATCATATTTTAATGAATGAATTAGGTGACGGAGAATGGGAAACAAGAACGGCATCTAGTTGCAACTGTGGGTAAGTTTAGTGTGATATGGAATTTTCAGCAGGTTAAGAATGGTTCCCATGAATGCTACCGCCACCAGGAAGGCCTGAAAAGCTGCTACTGTTACAAGATTGTTCTCAAGGATGATTCTATTGTGGACAGTCGTTTCATGCATGACAAGTTTGCAGTTTGTGATTCCCCTGAGGCTCCTTTGGTCATTGCCACCCCGCTGAAAGTTAGCTCATTTAGCATATCAAGCAAACGTTGATATGTTAGGATGTTCCTCCCTTAGCTTCTCAACTGTGTTGTTTGTTACACTCTTTGTAGTCGCTTGCTTAAACGGTTATGGAAGCCTTTTCCAATTGCACGAACTTCTTTCTGCTAGGATTCTAACAACTTGTTGTTCCTCGATTGTTATTGTGCCGGAAATATTGGAATCAGAACTTGTTTGTTTCTGGCTAATCTCCCTTTACTGGTTGCCTTTTAATATTGACCTTGAGACTGCAGATATGTAAAGGACAAAGTGGGCCTGTTACTGCCTTGTCTTTCTTGTGGATAGAAAGTCTATCATCTTTAAGTGGACGTGCATGGATCTGTCTACAACCGTCCAACTGGCATTTGGAATTGGAAAGATGAAGATTTTTTTTTTTGGGGGTGGGTGGGTGAATATTTAAAGTATTTTAAAAGGAAATTGAAAATGAAAAATAGACGTTGAATTGAGATGGCCGCAAGAGGTTTCTTGTTTCAACCATGCTCGTCCTCTTCTACCTTCTTCGATAGCAAGGCACATAGACATTCTTCCGTTGTGAGAAGCACATTTTGGTCTGGCAAAGAAAGAAACGTACAAGCTGTGGTTCGAGCTCAACAGCGGCCAACCTGGCTCCCGGGGCTCGACCCTCCAGCCCATCTAGATGGAACGTGAGTCCCACCCTTATCCATCTGTTGGAACTTGGAAGCGTCTAAGCCACCAAGATGGAATCTTGTTTCCTTAATTTTTTTTTAAATTAGTTTTTGGCGGAAGTGCAGATTGGCTGGAGATTATGGGTTCGATCCGCTTGGTCTGGGAGAGGATCCAGGGAGCTTGAAGTGGTACGTGCAAGCTGAGCTGGTCCATGCTCGCTTTGCAATGGCTGGAGTTGCTGGAATTCTCTTCACTGATGTAATTGCTTCTGCGTAAATCTTGATTCAAAATTTGTGATATATACGAGACATTTGAGTCGTGTGTTTTGAGAATGCCTTTTGTTGCAGCTACTTCGGGTGACAGGGATCAGCAACCTACCAGTGTGGTATGAAGCAGGGGCTGTCAAATTCGAATTTGCGAGCACTAGAACTCTGCTTGTTGTGCAGTTGCTGTTGATGGGGTAGAAAAGTCTCTATATCTGTCCTTATTTGACACTGACATATTAAGCAAGCATTTGCTAGTTTACTGTCCTCTGTTCCACAGGTTTGCTGAAACAAAAAGATACATGGATTTCATTAGCCCAGGATCTCAGGCTCAAGAGGGCTCCTTCTTTGGTTTGGAAGCTGCACTGGCAGGTTTAGAACCTGGGTAATTTCTGTCCCCATCTCCTCGCCATTGTAGAGAAATAGTTGTATCCATACTTAAAGGGTGATTGGCTACATTAATGGGGGGAAAGAATAGGGATTATGTATATCTTGACAATTTTCACCTCAATAATCCGACATAAATTAGTGGTTCTGAAACAAGCAGCTACCCTGGAGGTCCTCTGCTGAATCCACTCGGTCTGGCGAAAGACATAAAGAATGCTCACGAATGGAAGCTTAAAGAGATTAAAAATGGTACTTCTCGCATCACGTTCTCCTGTTACATTATATCTCACAGTAATTAATATTTCCTCATTCTTACACAGTTTTTAAGCCAATATCTGCAAAATTTGGCAGGGCGGCTTGCGATGGTGGCAATGCTGGGGATCTTTGTCCAGGCTTCTGTTACTCACGCTGGGCCTATTGATAACCTGGTGAAGCACCTCTCCGATCCATGGCACATGACCATCATCCAGACCCTCTCTAATTCCACCTCTTAACTCCATATTGTTTGCCTTTCTTCTATTATTTTCTTTGCCCTTTTGCTTGGGTTGTAACTGAATGTTCGTGAGTAGTGAGACTTGGGGCATACCCAATTAATACAACTAAATGTTAATCACCACGTACCATTTCCTGGCAATCACTATTTCTGTGATTTCCTCTTAAGATTTTCATTGTTCTACAGGTGTTTATTTGTTTTCTCTTGTTAACTAGATGTATGAAATATAACAGACGACAGTCAGTTCAGCTTAACAAAAAAAATAATCGAAAAGAAACTAACACAACAAGATCTTCATCAGAACATGGCATCCAATTAAGAAAGAACAGAGACTCTAAACAAGACTGAATCTCCGAGTTGAAAATCCTACAACCATGCACAGAATCATTTTATTGACCTCCAATTGTGATTTATTATACACAAAACAAATATTATCATTTACACTCAAAAGTAAAAATAAACCCAGAAAAAAAAGAGGAGTCAAAATTGCATAAGAGAACACATGATGCTTTATTAGGTACTTACTGAGACTGGGTTGATTTAGCCTTTCTTCTGCCCAAAAACAAGAGGAATCTTGGGAAAAATGACTTCTTCTTTTTCTTGCCGGCCATTTTTGCTTTCGAGAATGATTCAGCTTTCTCATTCGGGCTTGAACTTGGGCTGGGTGTATTGGGAGCTGAGGCAGCAGCAGCTGGTATAGGGCCAGCTTTCTTAGCTTCCTTCACTGCTTCAAAGCATTGCCTGGTGTCAGTTTGTCTATGATTCGATTCAGATGTCTTCCGTCGTTGCTCATTTTCAGCCCTCCATTTTCTTAGTTCTTGCTCCACAGCCAGCTTTCCATCCTTTGCCCTCTCAGCCTTCTCCGTTGCAACTTTCAGATCTTCCTTTCGAGCAATAATGTCCCGATTAACTGCCTCCAACTTTTGCATGCTTTGAGACTCGGACTCCTTAGCCACCTCAATTTGAGAGACAGCAGCTGCTACCCTAGCACTGGCTTGTTCCTCGGCCTCATATGCTTGCTTGCTGAGCTCATAATATTCCTGGAGGGAAAGTGTTACAGTGGCCTCTGCATCTCCATTACCAGTGTATTGAGCTGTTTCACTCTCTTGCAGTGCTTTAATAGCAGCTAGAGCTAACTTTTCTGCAGCTTTGGCAGCCTCTATCTCCTTTTGAGCTGCAAGTAATCTTCTCTGCATGGTACTTGCTGCATCCTTTGCTTGCTCTGCATCTTCCTTTGCCTTGCGTAGCTCTTCACAAGCTGACTGAGCATTTGCCTTTGCTTCATCAGCTTCTTTTGCTGCCTCCTGCAGCTGCTTTGGCAACTCCACTATTTTCTCTCTTGCTTCTTTTTCCTTCATTTGGACTAAAGCTACTTCAGATCGAGTCTTTTCCAGCTCAGCTTCTATTGAAGCAATGACTACAGAAGCCATCCCTTCTCTCTGCTTCATGGTGGTGAGAGATGACTTTTCCTTTTCAAGTTCAGACTGCAATGAGCTCGCAGCTATCTTCAAGCAATCCACTTCTGCTGTTGCTTTTTCAATGTTGAGCTTCACCTCTTCAAGCTCCTTCTTAGCTGAAGCAATAGCCGCCTGTATATCAGTATGAGTTCTGTTTTGTGGTTCCACTGCATCACCTTCTTCCTTGAGTTTGGATTCCAGATAAGCTGCTAACTCAGCCCTCAGATCAAGTAGCAATGCAGAGGCAGCATCAAGCTTTGACTTCAGATCCTTCGCTGAATGAATTTGCTGATGAAGCTTTTGGAGCTCTTCTTCTGCCTGTTTCAATTCCTTCTCCCAATAGTGATTATCTTGGTCTCTGGCCATGGCTGCTCCTATTCTCTGTTCTTCGGCCTCCATGTGGGCAGCATGTGCAGACTCTAAGGACTCCTTGGTAGAAATTAGTTCAATTGTCAATTCCTCCACCATCTTCTCGACCTCCTTCGAAGCTGAAACAGCCTCTTCAGCTTTCTTGACAGCTATTTCTTTTTCGATTACCAAAGAAGCAAACTCCTTTTGCAGCGATTCTAACTCCTCTTTTACAGATTTCAACTCGGACACTGAGGCTGCATGCCTGGCTTTGGCGACCTCAAGCTGTGCCTTCGCAGCAACACTGGCCTCATCAGCAATCCCCTGTTCTATCTCCTCCACTCTCAGCTTAGCAAGTTCGGAGTCCTGCTTTGCTTGATGCTCATCTGTTTGTGCTCTTTCAAGGCTCAACTTCAGGTCTTCTATTAGTCGCTTTGTGCTGTCCAGCTCTTCTAGTACTTTAACTTTTGCAGCTTCGGCTTCCTCTGACTGGTTTTTGTACTTCGGCATCTCCTGGTGTACTTTCTCAAGTTCTTCTTCTACAAGCTTACGCCTCTATAGAACAAGAAATGTTAGGCATAAATTATATGAAACTCGGTAGCATACTCAACACAGTAATGTAACTAACAAGAGGTCAGAGATATCTACCTCCATAGTCTGCATTTTATGAGCCTTCCAGTCAACAATCCCTCCAAACTTGGAAACTGCTTCTTTTACAGACTCAAAAGGTGCTGCTGTGTCAATTAGTCCTGTCCTTGCACTTCTAGCAGTGGAAGTCTTTGGGGATCCAAAGCCAAAAACTATTCGATGGGGAAGACTAAGCTGACGGAGTGATGTTACATGGTGTACACGTTTACTTCTAGACTCTCCTGCCTTCTGAAAGCCCTGCTCACTTTGAGAAACTTCCACCTGAGGAGACTGTTCATAATTCTTATGGCTTCCCAAGGCCAAATGACCATGTGAACCCACATCTGGAGACTGCTGTTCACCAGACAAGTCTCCGGGAGATCCTTGGGATTCCTCTCCATTTAAAGTATTCTGTATAGATTTGACCGCAGCCTCATGGTCCTTATCAGAATCTTGTGCACTTGGAGAGTTGGTTAAAGCTGAAAATGTTTCATCCATAGTATGAGAAATGGCTGCAGAACCAGCATCTCCAGATTGTGTTGCGCCAGAATCACCATGCACTGCTCTAGGCCCAGAGTCTCCCAGCATGGCACCATCTGCTTCTCTGTGATGAACCAAAACCAACGAGTCCAAAGCTTCACCAGCTGGTTGAAGGTCATTGCTTTGACCAACAAGAAGGTTTGACACAGCATCGCCTGAAGATGGTGACTCAGCACTTTCTGCTGCAGATTGACTATCATGTTCTACCTTTTCATTAGTAGCTAGATCTTTTGGTTCTGTAATCCAACTATGACTGCTGTGATCTGAGGATACATCAGCTACACGAGGCATCTCCTCTTCAGCTTTCACATTCTCCACCATTGCTAAGATGGCTGTAGGCCTCCTACCAAGGTGTCTGAAGCCAATGAAGAACTAATAACATGGCGTCAGCCATTTTTGAAAATATTGCAAGAAATATTACATGCTTTATTTAAGTTAAACGAAAACATGGTTTTATGATAAACTACTCTCCTTGGCAATTACTGCTAGTTTTTTATGATATTAATCAGTTTTCTTTCCAGGAATATCTATCCAATTGAAGACCTGGGAGTACCCGATGCCTTGAAACAATATCGTTCTTCACAAGCGAAAAATGAGGTAAAGCAATCAATGGGTTTCAGATCAGACTATGCCAGAAAGGATGTATGTTCCAAATCACACCCCGCATTGTCGTCAAACAAGTAAAACTTATGAAATCATGAACACAAGCCTTACCAGAGAAACTAAAATCGTCTTGTTCATAAAAACAGACGAAAATTTTGATCGAGGCTACCCATCAATTAGATTAAAAATTAGTATTCAATTCGATGGGGAAAAAAAAAACAAAACTCAACCTCCAACCGAATCTCCTAATCCTGGACAGCGCCAGGGCTTGGAAGAGCGGCAGGCAGGCTTTAAATTATCCGAAAGTACAGAATGCAACTGCCTGCGGAAGCCATGTCTGTCCCAGAAATTGAAGCTCGGCAAGACAAGTCTGAACAGTTTTGGGCATTATTAATTCATAACAATCCAGATTACTCATCTCTTGTTACATAATCGTCCGCGAGGCCTCTTTCTGTTTTAGGATAAGTAGAAAAGAAAACAGCAGAAAACCAAAGTTAAATCATCAAACTAGGTGCTGATCTGAATTCACATTTTTTTCTCTGGTTTTCTTGCGCGTCAAAATCTGGAAGTGAATTTGTTCCGGAATGGTGGATATATTAAGGAGCATTTATTGAACAATAATGAATCAGATGAGAAATTATGGGGGAAGAGAAAAGGAAAGAAATTGAGGAATGGAAGGGAAGGAGGAGTGAGAGAAGACGTACCGGGATTAACCAGAAACCAAAAGGAGGAGGAATCGAAACAGAGGCAGAATTAAACGAGACCCGCAAATTCTGACCGAGCAAGACTAACAAAAATTCCTGAAAAGACATTGGGGAGTTTATATACGTGGAGACCAATCTGAAGGTGTAGAAATTCCGGGCTAAAAATAGGAAATTACAGAGAAAAAAAATACGTGCCTACATCATACATCACTCACAGTCACAGAGTCAGACAAAACCAGATCACATCTGTGGGTACTACTACATACACACAATTTCTCATCAATTTTTTTTAATCTCTTCTTCACAAACCCCCCCTTTATTTTGTCCTAGCGAGATACCTTTCCTCTTATTGCGTATCCTGTTCAGCTACTTTCCATCAAATTGGTCGTTAAATTGGATGGAAAATGATGAAGTGGCATTAAATAATACTAAAATAAACTTAAAATAACAACTTCAGTCCTCAAACTATTTCAATTACTAATTCTAACCCTTAAAATTTCACTTAAGCCAATTCTACCCCACCTTTTGTCTTTATTTAGAGCATCTTGACAAAAAAAATATTATACAGGTCCGGCACCCCAGCTTCTGCAGAGTCCCCTTTCTCGAGCCTTCCTCGAACACGTCTCTATGATCCCAGACTTCAAACAAGAAAGGTCCGGCACCCCAGCTTCTGCAGAGTCCCTTTCGATTTCATGGCCAAAACCCTTGCTTCCTCCGGACTCGGCCCAGAGACCTATTTCCCTCCAGCTCTACATTACATTTCTCCAAAATCCATCCAACGCGAATCGACCGCCGAAGCCCAGATGGTTCTGTTTGATGTTTTCGAACATCTCTTGGCTAAAACCCATCTCTCTCCCACCCAAATCGACATTCTCATCGTCAACTGCAGCGGTTTTTGCCCTTCCCTCCTCTCTCCTCCATGCTCATCAACCGCTTCTCCATAAGAAGCGACACTAAGAGCTTTAACCTCTCCGGAATGAGGTGCAGCGCCAGCATTGTGGCCATCGACTTGGCCTGGATCCTCCTCAAAACCCACAAAAATTCCAACGCCGTCATTCTAAGCACCGAAATCTTGTCCACGGGCTGGTATCTGGGTCGCGAGCGATCCAGACTGCTTCTCAACTGTGTCCTCCAAATGGGCAGCGCCACCGTCTTGCTCACCAACCGAAAACAAGAGAGAAAATCATACCATAGCGAAGCAGAGGATTGGTTCCCGAACCTCTGCACCGTCATCAGAGCGGCCTCCTCGTCCTTTCCTCTCAGCTTTAAACCCTTCGAAATCTCTCTGATCAACAGCCGGCCGGAGGTTGGCAAGCAGAAATGATGCACCACGGACTTCAGGTTTGGCACGTCGATTTGGGTCTTTCTCGATTTGCCGAACACTTTCTTCTGCAATAACGAAAACCCAATTCGAATCTTCTCCGGAAGCGGAAGGATTTGTGAACAGACGTCCGAAATGTGGATCTGGAGGATTTCTCTAGCGTGATTTGCAGCGCGATTTGCCGGCGTGAGGAGGGAGGTTGTGGGTAGTGATTTGCAGGCGCGTTTGTAGCTGGTGATTTGCAGGAATGAGGCAGAGGAAGGCGGTTGTGGCTGGTGATTTGCAGGAGCGATTGGCGAAGGAGGAGGGGGCTGCGGGGGTGGGGATAGAGGCGGAGGCGGAGGAGGGAGGTGGAGGAGGAAGAGGAGGAGAGGTATGGAGAGAGCCCGACGGTGGATTGAAGACAGAGGATGGGGAGACAAATCTGGGACTGACTGTATAAGGGTTCGGTTATTAGATGAAGAAGTTTGTGGGGCAAAGTTTATGTGGGGCAAAGTTTAAGGGTTAGAATTAGTAATTGAAATAGTTTGAGGACTGAAGTTGTTATTTTAAGTTTATTTTAGTATTATTTAATGCCACTTCATCATTTTCCATCCAATTTAACGACCAATTTGACGGAAAGTAGCTGAACAGGATGCGCAATAAGAGGAAAGGTATCTCGCTAGGACAAAATAAAGGTAAGGTATCCGGATAGGACAAAAAAATAAGTTAGGTGACCCATGGTGAATTTTACCCTAAAATAAAATGTTTCATTCGACAGCAGAGTAGAGTTTCATATTTATTTTATGCCCATATAAAATGTACTCCACTAATAATCAACGGCGGCTTTAGTGGAAATGACTTTGTAGCCAAGCCAAGAAATGGAATCTGAGAAAAACCAAAGTCTTTTTTGTTTTCTTTTAACCGATAACAGCCAACTTCTGCTTTGCCAGCTCAGGCAGACTTCCCTCGCTCCAACTCCCCCCTTAGATTTCTGTTTTGGTGGGCTAAATAAACAAAGCTCCTGGTGTTTGGTCATCAACCACCTTTCCTGGCCCAGCCCAAAGTAGTAGCTCATAGTCGCCCAAACCGATCAAGTAGGCTTTCTTAGACTCAACACCTAAGCCCAATAATTTTTTTGTCTTTCTCTTTTTTCTTTTTCGATACAGGAGTTGGAAATTAGGGGACGTAAGCATTGAACCTTGGACATTCTGGTAATAATTACTATGCTAAGGCTTTGTTATTCCAATAAATGTTTTTCGTTGGTTAATGGGATCCAAATTAGCACAGTTAAGTAACATAATGGGAATTACTTATCATCTACCTACATGTAATGTAAGTGGGTAAGAAATCAAATTGACCATCTGAATCTTTCAGGTATCACCATACCAAGGCCCAAGTAACCTATAAACTCTTAGATGTTACTTAGATATAGGGCTGTAAACGAACCAAACGAACACAAATAAGTCATGTTCATGTTCGTTCATTTAACTTTTAATGAATATGAACAATAAATGAACACAATTTTTCTGTTTATATTTGTTCGTTTATTAATAAACGAACACGAACGCAAACAATTAAAGTTGATGGCTACCATCAATCTGAACTGGAGCGAGTATTGTAATAACTGACAGAGCAATAGGCGATGGTAAGAGAAATTATGAGTTAGAGCTACGAGGCTTAACTTGGTGTTGCAACAGGTTCACGCTATGAGAGAAATGACTGATTTTGTTTGGGGAAATAAAAACAATAGATTAATTTTTTGGAGAATAGGGCTAAGGACGGAGATGCCAATGGGCGTGGAGATGCTGTTGCCCCTCCTAGATTTTTTTTAAAAATTTATTAGTAGTATATAATAGAATAAAAATTGCAACAATATTAAAATTAGGTACTTGTTTGTAAATTATAAAATTAATTAGGGACTTACAAATTTTATCTTTTTTAAAAGTTTTAATTGGAACCAGAATTAGAAACACGGAGATCATGAGTCGAGAACGAACCAGGCCCAGCCCCTCCTGGCTTTGACGCTCCGTCCATCTGTTTTTCAATAACGATGATGATTCTCTTCAATCTAGTTTGTCACGGCAGTGACCCAGTCAGCTTGAGCTTCTTCTCCCCATTGCCAACATTCCTTCTGTTCATCTTCTTCTTCGACTTCGAGTCTGAGTTTTTGGAGAAAGCCTCCATGCGTCCGGCAGCCGAGTCGCAACAGAGGTTGAGCATTTTCTTAAATTTCCTTTCTTTTCCTTTAATTCTTCATTTCTTTATCAATTACTCACTCAAATTTGTAAATAAAGTGTACTAAATCAGTCAATAGTGAAGCTAAGATGTAAGATCCTAATTCCTATGTTTCCGGTTCCAGGTTTATAGCTTCCTCTGTTCTTGAAATTGAATCTTCATACTACTTTGCTTGAGAAATGAAAGTTATGGTAATGAAACATTGCGTATTGTGCATAATATTTATGTGATTGACTTGTTTGCATATGTTATTAGAGAACATGTGAAGAAACATAAACAAAAGTTAGTATTAATTATAAACAAATTTATCATTGTAATTTTTTTTTTTGCATAATTTTAGGATAATTTAAATTCAATTGCCTTGTGATTCCCAAATCATCATGATAAAATTTTTCTTTTCATTGTTGTTCTTGTCCGATTTTTCATAACAAGTAAAAGAGTAAGTTTGAGAATATTTGTTGGTGTTCTTAAGTAAATTAGTTGAAGAATATTGAAATTTTTCCTATTTTATGATTGCTTAAATGTTAAATTTTTGTTTTACATCAATGGCTAGCAAGCAAAAGAAATTATTCCACTTCTTTAAGAAGAAATCTGCACTAGAAAGTGAAGGTCAACTCAAAAGTAATCAATGTTCAAGAATGATGGAAGAAATTTCAAAATCTGTTCGAGATGAGGATTGTGAAGACTAGATTAAGAAACAATATGGAGAATGACTTTTTTGCTGATAGTCTACTTTTGTATATTGAAAAAGAAATTGAAGAGACTTACAGTTTGGATTCTATACTTGATGGTTTTAGGGATTTGAAGAAGTGCCTTGTTAAATTTTAAACTAAATTATTGTAGACATTCAAATTTCATGAGTTTATATAATACATTATTTGATGTTTTGTATTATTAATCATAAATTTATACTTGTTAACAACCTACCCACACTCACGCTTTTCGCCCTACCCCTTATTGCTGCAAATCCTGGTTACATCCTTGAATAGGGCATAATCGTGTGTTTGTGGAACAAAGTGTTAAATACCGTTATCGTTAAATATACCGCACCCTAAATTTTTAAGATATACCGTGCCACATACTGTTACCATTTTTGCAAAAAAATAAATGTTAGAATATTATTTTAAGATGACATAAATTCAATAATTTTTTTCACATTTTATATGTATTCTAATTTTTCTCATCATAATTTGTCAAATATAAATAAAATATATATGATAGAAGATATTTTTTTAAATACAAAAAACATAAAAAAATGTTATATATATAGAGAGAAAAATAAATAATAATCAGAAAGAAATTAATTTATTGATATGAGAGAAAAAATAATACTTTAATAATAATAATAATACATTTTCTAATACCACATTGAGTTCCTAGGTGGCTCAAAGTAACAATTAAATTTTTATGTTAACTAAAAAAAGTAACCAAAAGAATAAAGTGAATATGTATTTTATGATGTGTGTATTAATTATATTTTAATATTTTATATATTTATGATATTTTGATGTAAAATAACAAAAAAATATATCACATGTATCTACAAAAAATAAAATATCGCTATATGTATCTCACGATATTTGCTGTATACCGTGATTTTCGGATAAAATGTACACAAAAAGTAAGTGATGTGCGAAATACTGTGAAATATCTTGGTATACCGTGCAATAAAATAACAAAATGTAAAAATATTTGTACCGTATAATGGTATACCACACGGTATACTGCGGTGTTTAACTCTATGTTGTGGAATAGGTAAACACTAATACAAATAAATGATAATATATATATACAGCTACACTACTAAAATATAGGACTTTATCAACTGCCATTTACCAACGTGCAGCAGTTGGTAAATTCAATTTACCAACTGTTGCACGTTGGTAAATGACAGTTGGTATTCATTAAGTTGGAAAATTTTTTACCAACGCGCAACTAATAACACGTTGGTACATTCTAACGTGTAGACGTTGGTAAAATACACGTTGGTAATTACCAACGGTCATGGAAAGCACTCGGTTTCCATCGCGTAGTAGTAGTTACCAACTGTCAGCCGTTGGTAACTTACTTACCAACTGCCAGCAGTTTGCCGGGAGTTGGTAAGGTTGTTGTTATGAAGCCGTTGGTACTGACCGTATTGCAAGTTGGTAATTAACAACGCGCGCAAGTAACTTGGCAGTTGGTAATTACTAACTGCCGGAAATTAGTAAGGTAGTTGTTATGAAGCCGTTGGTAATTAACAACGCGCGCAAGTTGGTAAGTTCTCCATTTCCGCGTTGGTAATGTATATTAAACGTTCCATGGCTCGGTTGTTTCATATTTTTCCCTGTTTTAATCCACATTCAAAATTAATTGTAAGAATTCAAAAGTACGCCCGGCCTTACTCAGCAATAAACATTACACAACTATGCGAACGTTATTAAAATATGCAATTCTCAAATACAGCATAATTAAAGCAATAACAGATATGTCTGAAAGAAAGCATTCAACATTCAACGGCTTACACATTTCATAAATATCAAGTCAGTCTGATTTAGGTCTAAAAATTATTATGTCTATGGCTCTAACAGAAGAACTTTGGAAATGCGCTAACCTGTTGATGACGCCCATCACGGATTCCCGACTATCTCCGCATCCCTTCGCGCATTCTCCTCCGCCATCATCTTCTGTACTTGCTCGTTGAATTGCGGTGTCTGTGTGATGTCGATAGGCAGGATGGGACCTGGCGGGGGCCTTGGATTGGATTTATGCTTCATTCGCTTTGTTGAGGAATATCTCATCTTCATTCTTGCCTGAATTTCTGATCCAGGTTTTGGGCAAGTGTGGTTTTTGTAGAAGTACCAATATATATAGCAAAGCCATGTTTATGTAGTTGATGCAATGCAGTTCAACCAAGTAAACATGTTCTTAGTGTCACTGGGCAAATTAAATTGTTGGTTTACATATTGCATAGACAAGATGAACATCCTCTTTGAATTTATGAATAAGTTAGGGAATGGTAGCTGGCTAGCATCACAACATGTACACTGTGATCGGTAACCTGCAAGAAATAAAAAGTATGAATCTTAATGGTTAAACTTGACTAAAAACTAGTGAGAGAACGGAGAATGCATATCATTATGAACACACAGGACTTCTTTCATCAACAATAGAAGCAGAACAATGGTGACTTATAGGAAGATTTTTTGGACGACTCAAAGCTTCAGATATTCAGAACAAACTACACAAAAACATTTCCAACACCAGAATATATAATATCAAATAAAAAGCAGGTTGTGTTTCCAACCTGACATTTATTTAATGGAGAAGCCTCTACGTATTTGAATATATCCTACCACATACTATCCTATGTAAATACATCAAATAGCAGAACTAATAACATTTTATAACACAAGCACACTGCAACAAGGAATCCTGTTGCCTTTGAACGTAAAAACAAAGATTTGTTAAGGGGGAAAAAAGAAGAACTAGACTCACTCAAGGACATGTGAACACATGAGCAATTCAGGTTCCCCTCCCCAAGTATGGGGATGCCGCATCTCAGCAACATATCTGCCAAAATCGCCCTCCACAAACCTAGTCATTCATGAAGGTTAATACCACATACCAGTGACAATTAGGACTAGTGAAATCTGCACTCCTGCCTTGGTTTTGCTAATATCTACTGAAAGAAAATGAAAATGAGGACTACCACACTTTTTCAAATTCCAGATTTTATCCCATAGTTACTGCTTCAGATTATTGATCCAAAGAATATATATTTTAAATCAAAGCTCAAGTCCTGAGAATGATGAACGGTTGAGAGGTAGTAACGCAGATTCGAAACTTTAATCATAAGATCAAACCCTGATAATGAAGCCACATAAGATATGAATTTAAACCCAAACTAAAGTCCAAAACCTTCCAAAGAACTCACCATTCAGTGTCCTTCTGCCTCTTGATGAATTCATCTACAACCTGTCAGAAAGACAATATATATAGTTTAATTGTAAACCAGGTAAAAGAAAATGATAAGAGAACAAAAGCTAAAGAAGCAAGATTTGTTTTTATTCAAAAAAGAAAAACTTCCATTGAATTCCTCAAACAATCAAATGGGGCATAATGATTACCTAATCTGGCATTGGCAGGAGCAATTAGTAAAACAGTTGGTGGGCATGCAATTAATGTCTGTCTCCAGCCACGCCATGGATTGGTAGCAGGAGCTGTTTGGTTCCTCACAGACTTGAACTTGAAGTCCTCTGCCCTCCTCGTTAATTTGTACGGAATCAGGAACCCCCATGCAGGCTGCCACCAGAACTGGAAACATCCAACGATGTACAGGATCTGAACACTTCCCTGTCTGGTTTTCGCTCTTCCACGGCCACCAGGACCTTTCATGTAAAGCCTATCTGTTTTGGAATGACTAAGGGACAGAAGACTTCGCAAGCCAGACCTCCCAGCACCTTGAATAGGAAGCCTTCGGAACCAACCCTCTGCAGGAACAGGAGTGTGATGTGAATCTAAGACCATCCATTAGGTTCAAGCTCGAATTCTTGCTCCAGTCTTTTCTTCCTACATTCAGAAGCTCAGACAAAGCCACAGACTTTGAATCAAAAAGGTTAATCTCCATGGATTTAAGATATAATAAATCAGCAGAACTCGACCCACGAGCCAGTAATATCAACTGCTCTGTGTTATATAGTAGTAGTAAATGCAAACAAAAAGCACAAATCCATGTGTATGAAACGAAGCTCCATGAATACAGAACAAAAATTTCATTGTATAAATTAGGGGAAAAATCTATGTTAATTTTGCACCTTAATTAAAAGACAATTATGTACGTAATTGATCACTATCCTTATCCTGCACATGTGAAGGTAAAGCAAAGACGAATTCTCTCATCAGATCCGACTCCGTAGTAAAGTTCACCATGAAACTGTAATGGGAACAAAACTAAGGCCACCTAGCTCTTGCTCAAAAAGGAACTTCGGGCACTTGTACAAAAATTGATCAAAATTGTAGTTCAGATTGCATGATCTAAGAACAGGGCTCAATAGAAGCCTTAATTCCATACAAACGAGGTGCTCAAGGACCAGTCTAGATTATCAAGTGTGAAACCAATACTACTGTAGCATCTAACAGAAAGCCACGCCAGGAACATACAAGCATGAACATAAAAAAAATCAACTTTATGAATTCAAAATCAGGAAAGTTAGCCGACTAAAACAAACTTAAAAATCAACTGAAAAACCAAGCTTCCAACTAACAGATTATGCCAAACAAAATCTAGAAAACCGAATAGAAAGAACAAACAATAAATCATAAAACCAATTGAGCTTCAAAGAAGAAGACGAACTAACAACAAACCATAGAAAATCTTTCTTTAATTGAGAAACAAACTAACAGGTCGAGTGAATTGAACTAACAACAGAACCTGAGAATGAATGAAGGAATAAGTGGGTAACAATGGTGATGGCTCAAACTGGATTTTGAATGCTTGCTACGCTTTATCAGGAGCAGCCCAAGGTTTTGAAATTGATGCCAAAACCAACAACAGTAATTCCCTTGGCAGCGGCTCCCTTCAGCCATGGCCAGAATCAAAACTTGCTTAGGCTTTTCGTCGAACAGTTGGCGGGTATTAAGAGTAGATTGCTTCAGGACTAGCTCGATTCTCACTGGCACCACGCCTACACACGGGAAGATGATAGTCTGGTGATGGTAAGAAAACCGAGCGTGAGAACCAAAGAGTCTGGGAGATAGAGAGGGGGAGCCAAATTAGGAGAGAGAGAGCCGCTGGGGGAAAGGGAGAAGGAGAGCTAGAAATCAAGAGAGAGAAAGGCAGATGAGGAGCCCCCAGGGGGATTGGAGAGAGATGAACTGAGAGATTTTTTTTGTAAGGCCAGAGGGAACTGATTGAGGGAGGCTGCTGGCGCGACGGAACAAGGAGGAAAACAAACGGGAGGAAAAAGGGCAGGTTTTATTCAAAAAAATTCGCGACTGGCGAATCGCGAGGAAGGAGACAGGTTTTAAAAAGGATACTAGCCGTTGGTATCTCATTTAATCAAACGGCACCGTTTTTATATCCCAAGGTTTTAAAAAGGATATTACCAACGGCTTAGCCGTTGGTAAATGAGCCCAATCCAACAAGCCCAATTGCCCCTAAAAGCCTACCAACGCGTCACAGTAGGAACCTTTTCCAACGGTCATAACTGTTGGAAATTACCAACGGATAAGCCGTTGGTAAAAAAGCAGAAAACCAAAAAAAAAACCCACCAACGCCTGCAGGTTGGAAAGTTTTTACCAACGGTTCTCCATGTTGGAAATTACCAACGGTTCTCCATGTTGGAAATTACCAACGGTTAAGCCGTTGGTAATAATGCAGTTGGAAAACCATGGTTTTTTAGTAGTGCTAATATATAAATAAATAAATATAAATGAACAAATAAAACCTTGTTCGTATTCATTTATTTAACTAATCAAATAAAAAAATTAATTCTTATTCATTTATTTAACTAAATAAACGTACTCTGGTCTAATGGTTCATGAATGATTTACCGAACACTCTGTTCGTTTATACTCTTACTAGACAATGGATTCATTTGGTCCTAATTTACGGTAGTCACCAACAAAAAATGTTCAGCACATTGAATAAGTCCTAGAGACATGGAGGAGAAAAAGTAGAGCCGGTGGTGGATTGAACGGGGCTGATGAACTCTGGAATCTAATCTATGCAAGAAACTTTGAAATCGATAAGATTTTTACAAGCTAAATTAGATGATAATTCTTTAATCAAACTTCACAAAAACTATACTTCTAAAACTTACCGGTCGTAAATTTATTAATGTTGCGATGTAAGGGCTATACGGCCACGGAGAACTGTTATTTTATTTTATTTTTTAAATTAAATTTTTTACTTAGCATATCGTGCATGCATTAGACGAACATTAGGATAATGTTTCACATCCACCCTATATATATATATAAAATTGACCTCTCATGCATGTTAATTTGCCTTAATCACTCAAATCATTCAATGAAATAAACTACGACGTAAAATAAATGGTTAATTATATATTTAGCAGACTAGAGCAGGTATACCTACATTTTGGAATTTTTCGTCCTCTCGTAGGCCGTAGCTACAACTAGCTAGCTAGAAGCAGTATATATGTATTTCTAATTATTATTGATCCGCAGGTGAATGAAAACACAAAAAAAAAAAAAAAAAAAAAAAAAAAAAAAAGAGAAAAACTACAAGTGTTGTGCCTTGTGCGGTAATAATACAACGGGAGGGCGTTATTGGCACATAAATTAATCAACTATAGGCCCAAAATATTATTAAAAAAAAGAGTCTAAAATTGTATAAAGTATTATTTCACAAAAAAAAAAAAAAAAAAAGCTAAAACGAACCTGAAAAATAGAAAAGCTCCACTAAGTAATCAAGTTGTTCCGTCTGGGATCCGTAATATTGATTTTCCAGTGCTCATCAAGGAACCCATATCTCTCCCCCGCCATTTTCCGATCCCAATCCAACTCAATCCTCCTCCGCTCCGTCAAACCACAAAACTTCTGCAGCTTCTCATCCATGGCGTCGTGCAATTTCCACCACCTCCAGTGTGCTATGTCGCTGGCATAAACCCTCTGGTCCTCTATATTCCAGTTGCAATCGTAGTCCCTGTAACACAGCCAGGGTTTCAGCCCCAAGTAATGAATTGAGTACACCTTCGGAGGATCTGAACTGAATAGCTGGTTCTTCAAACCCGCCTCCACCGTGCTGTTCGACCAGAAATTCTTCAGGAAATTAACCCTCCTCGGCAATCGGTGCCACCACACAAACACCTCGTTCAGAAAACCCTGGTCGCCACCATTGTACGACACGATCTCTTTCCTCCGCTTCAGTAAGAACTTGAACGTACAATTCGAAGGCTCGATCACCATTATGCCAGAATTAAAGATCCAGACGTCGTTGCCCGTGGCCGACATCTCTGGGAAGTGGAAGAGGAGGTCCAGGCTACGGAGGACGATAATGTCGGCGTCGATGAAGATGATTTTGTCGTAGTCCGTGAGCTGCCAGAGACGGAATTTGCTGTAGTTGTATTCGTTGTAGGAGCCTTTCTCCGCTCGCGGGTTGCGGATCCGCTTGATGAATCGGAGCTTCCAGCCGGCGGCAACGAGGGCAGCTCGCTTGGGGGCGGAGATTGAGGTGTCGAGGAGAAGGAGGAGGTCGCGTTTGGTGCCGGTTTTGATTAGGGATTGGGCGAGGGTTATGGCGCCGCAGACGTAGGCTTCCGAGGAGTGGAGGACGGTGGCGTAGGCTTCGCGTTTTACTGTCTTTGTGCTTGCTTCAATCTTGAAGAGATCGTACACATCGTTTCCTGAAAAAAGTAATAGTCTAGGGGCTCATTTGGGCATTGACATTAAATTCGAAATATGAAAATTTCAGGGGAAAAGGAGAATAAAAAAAAAGGAGTGAAAGTGTTTTTACGTATTTTTTTTTAAAAAATGTGATAAGTTGTTGAAACTCAACTCAGGTAGAGAAGGGCTAACTATATATATATATATATATTTGTAGTCAGAATTAGAAAAGAGAAGAGGAGAAATAGTAACCTGGTTATAATATATATATCCTTAGTTAGCCAAACTTAGTTGTGAAGGTTATTGAAGATGTATACAGTCGAATGGATCGGAGGATATAATAATAATAATATTAATATATAGTTGGTTCTGTTATTTCTTCATGAGGAGGTTATTATATCACAAGTCTCGGCTTGTCTTTTCATGGAATCATAAGATTGGCATGCACCGATCGAGAATTGATGCAGTGACTTCAATGGAAATTAAAGTTATTAAAATGAAGGACCAGAAATATTGTACCTACAAAATATCGCACTTAAGAGTTATTATTATTATTATTATTATTATTATGCTCTGATGGATGGTAGTGCTTGGTTGTGAGTCCAACTCAGTAAGTGGCCTGCCAATAAGGTAGAAGACCCCGTTTCTTTTTATCGTGAACTCTATTCTTTTTGGACTTCTAAAACTAGAAAATACTCTTTAAAAAGCATATTATTGCTACCAATAAAAATATTTTTTTAGTGTACAGAAGTATCTTCTGTATGGGGTGAGGAGATACAGCACAATATAAGGAGAAAGATCAGAATGCTTATTTTTTTCAAGATCCCAAACTAATATTTCACTTCCGTATTTATATACAACAATAAAAAACACACAGGACTCTAGATGTTTAGTTAATCATGCAACACAATTGTTACGTAAACGAGCTTATATAAAATATTATTATTGATATGACTAAATGAAAAAAATAGTATTTAATTAATTAGGTTAATTAAAACCAACTAATACACACAACTACCACATCCTAAACTTCGTTTTAAAGCTAAGTGTTTGTCAACACCAAACAAATTAAAATAGGTGGCCCGTCATTGAATTTATCCTTCTCTCCTCTTTTGCTTTGGATATTTACCACCTACATTTTTAAATTATTATACCTACATATTAATTAATGCGCCCTCGTGTTATATACATGTCCATGTTAATTAAGTTCAAAAAACAAAATATATACTACTATACATATATATTCACCCAAACGAAAAGAATATCTTAAGTAGGACATATGGGATATATGGCTTTTTTTTTTGCTTAATTACGACATATATGGGATATGGCTTTTTTTTTTTTTTTTAAGTTTCAAAAGTACTAGTAAATGTTAGTATTTTTTATTTTAATGATTAATTAAGAAAAAAAATTACCTCGCTTCCATAACGGCAGAGCCAACTTGCATGACCCAATTGGCAAAGCAACCTTCTGCTCCAACCTTCTCAACCGCGGCCGGTAGTACCACCAATCACCATCCCTCTTCACCAACTCATTGCACCGGAAAAGCTCCAGCATCGGCCGGCACTTGCTACGGAACACCACCTTCGTCCGCGGGCTCCATCCTCTCTTCCCCCTCTGCACCGCCGCATGCGCCGCCACCAGGTGAACCTGCAGCCTCTCCACCTCCCTCGCCCACCCCTTCTCCGGATACTTACATGGCAGCTCCGCCACGATCAGGTCCAAGATTCCGTAGAGTTGGAAGTCCGGTATTGGGATTTCCGGGCAAGACGCCGACTCCAACTCCTCCTCCTCGTCGATCCACTCTGGAAACAAGTCCGGCCATTTGAAAAGGTCCGAAACGCGCTCGAAGGTGATCGGAATAATTTCTCCGTAGTTCCGCCATTCGCTGATGTCATAGTCGTCCAAGTTTATCATACCAATTCTCATTCCTATTCCTATCTCGCCCACAAACGCCGGAACCTCCAACTTCGTCACGTTCTTCCGCTTCACCTTATGATGGTCCTTTTCTTCTAAAACCTCCTGAATTCTCAGCCCTCTTTCCGCCTATAAAATCATGCTCATTTACGAGAAACACACTTTAGAAAACTCTATCAATTGATTCTTACATTTGACTCTTTAGTTCCTTCAAAATTTCCAGACACATATATATTGGAACATTATACAAGGAAATGGTTATTGATTTGAGTAAGCTCACCTTACCTTGGGATGGCAGTCGCCGAGGGAGCATCGGACAAGCGATGCAGCGGTCTGAAAGTAGAGGGAAGACGATGGCCGGAGAAGAAGAGAAGCATAGATGAGGAGGAAGAAGGCGAGGAAGACCAAGTTGATCCTGATGACCAATGCCTTTGAAGGAGCGGTTTTGATGATTTTCTGAAGAGTTGAAGCTTCACCCATTTCGGACCTGCAAACGAGTTTGTACCTGCAAAGTGGGAATTTATATATATACCGGGACTATTATATATCTCTATATTCTGAGAACAGATTAGATCTATACTTGGCTAAATATACGAAGTGATTAAGTGAATTAAGTTAGTGTGATTAGTATAGCACAGCTTTCATTTGGAAGGTTGCGGTGCTATTAGTTGTGGTGGTTAGGGAGATTAAGAGCGATAATTAGAGTAAAGATTAATGAAAGTCGGACCATTTATGGAGCTCCATGTGGCAAGACGTTGGCTTATCTTAAAGGCTAAATTAAGGATCAATTTCTAGAATCTTTTCTCAGAATTCCAAACCAGCCCCTGCCTCAAGCGGTTCTAGTGTTCAATTTGTACTCGTCTCATGAGTGCTTTTGCGTAGAGAATCATTGCCTTAAGACCTTAACCCCACCAAGGAAAGTTGGTACATGATTGCTTTTACCGAACTACAACTACAGTGAAAAAACTGAAAAGTGCGGAAATTTAATAAATTCTCCTTTTTCTTTTTTTGGCCAAAAGCGGAAAATTTAATGAAGAGTTAATTACACTTTGACTTTTTCTATTTTAAAAATATAAACTTTGCTCTTCTCTGTTTGATAATAATTTTTGAAATCTTCATTTAAATTTTATGGTAGTCATATCTCAATAATTTCAGTTCTATTGTACTTTTTTACAGTTAATTAATATTTTAAATTATTAATTTTTCTATTTGTAAATGTGAAACAATTTTTTTAAGAAGGTAAAGTAGAAGGCAAAAGCAAATTATAATTAACCCTGTAATATGTAACAATCTTACATTTATAAAATTTTTCTATACAATTTGAATTTGGCAAATTCATCTTAGATAGTAAACTGCTAATCAACCTACATTTCCTTGTGGGTATAAAAAAAGTTATATAAAAAAATGTTAAAAGAGTTATTACGGATATAATATATATAATGTGTAGTTGAAATTTAAATAGTTCATACATGCAATTCTCTTCAATTAACGTAGGTATAGCTCGATAACGTCCAATTGTATGATCACTTTTATAAAAGAAACGTATTGTTTAAAAAAAACATAAGTAAAAAATGAATGTATAACGAACATAAAAAGAAACCACTCTTA
Source organism: Aquilaria sinensis (assembly GCA_005392925.1). Lineage (NCBI taxonomy): Eukaryota > Viridiplantae > Streptophyta > Magnoliopsida > Malvales > Thymelaeaceae > Aquilaria > Aquilaria sinensis. The sequence continues at coordinate 201,267 of SMDT01002625.1, read as the reverse complement.
TTTCAAAAAAAAAAAAAAAAGACTCTCGCCGCAAGGAGGTTAAAACGGCCAGGGGGCCACCAACCCCGCAACAACTTTCAGCTAAGCTGTCAACGTCGGCTCTGAACTGAACAAGCAATAAAACTCGGCTTTTAGCCGTTATTCTAATTTCAGAACCCATAACATAAACTTGTGTCGAATTTCTTTAATTCAGTTCAGCTTTTTTTTGTTTTTTTTCTTTACCCTTCTTTATTCTGTTTTCCTTTAACAATATAGAAGAAAAGAAAAAAGAAAACAGCAAGGAGGATTTAGGTCATCAATCGCAGTTATCGCAACGCAAAAGAATGATATCCAGGGGATTTATTAAGGTACAATCAAATCCAATAGTCCGCTAAACCATCGCCATTTCATCACCAAATGTCCATTTTTATGAATATAATTAACCTAACCGAGAGTGGGACTGGGCGATTAAGAAATCGCAGCCAATTTCCTTTTTGTTGCCAGAAAATCGACCTCCGCTGCGAAACATATAGTAGCAATAGCGTTTTTTAACATTGCATACTTTAAAGACAGACAGTTAACAAAGACAGATATCATAGGATCATCAATTCACAGACTGAAATGTCTGGACGACGCTTCCGTAACTGGAGATTTTAAATTCCAAAGCCCATTCTATTGGGAACGCCCATCCAACCTCCCATAATAGATATAGCCAGTTACTGGTTTGCGTAACCATTGAAAGCCGGCCGCTCAAGTCTGTCGTGTTGTGTGTAGTATAGTATTCTATACTGTAGGGGAGGAGCTAGAGGAGTGTGGAAAGGGCGTAATGTGACTATTCAAGTCCAATCTCATTTTTCTCTCCGGTCCAGAAAGGATTAACATTTCCCTATTTAAAAAGGCTCCATGAACGAGAGTTAAACGGCCCATAACATCTGGCAACACATTCTAGGCCGAAATCTTTCTGGTTGGTTGCCGCGGCCGACGTACCAAAGAAATCCTACACAACCGTCAGCTCCATGGGCAATAAACTAGGGTGGGGGTCGGGGATCGGGTTGCTCCTATTCCCGATTGGGTGGGTTGTTCTTAATCGTCACCGCCAGCGTATCAAAGAAATCCTCCAAATGCAGATGTCCGATTCCTTTTTCTAGGTTGCCCTTGTTCAGGAGATGCCAAATGCTTTTCACAGCGTCATTCATGATGAGTTTCAAGCCTTCTTTGCCAAGGATTAGAGGGCAACTTCGGTGACAGAGGAGATTTGAGGCGACGGCGATTCACCTAGTGACACATCTTCTTCACCTTAATCTTAGTGCAAAACAAAAATGTTTCATTATTTATGAGGCAAAGAGAGTATATGTTTCATCTTTCATCCTAGAATAAATCAAGGTGATGCTTTCAATTTTAACAGATATATTTTGTTCTCAATCTTTCTTATCTTCCCAACCTCACATCTTTTTTCCCTTTTTTTCCACTTTGTTCTTTTCGCTTCAGCACCCCTTATATATATATATTCATTTTTTCTTGTTTTGCGCCCTAGCAGAAGACATCCATTTAATTAAAGCATTTCTATTGTCTCTCTATTAACTGTAAATCTTTATCTTAGACATCATACAGTAAAAAATAAAGACATAAGAGAAGGCAACTAAAGTTAGTAAATGATTTAACAGTTATTTTTCAAAAATAAAGTAAACAATTCTCTTTCAACTTTTTTATGGCCTTGCACTAAAATCGTGATCAAAACCGACACAATATACAATTGTTTGTTACTTTGAACTTCTCCACTGCCCTTTCCTTTGTTGAAACCTGATTGCCACCACGGACTTAAATAAAAAAAAAAAAAAAAAAAGGAAAACCAAAAGGCGCAGGTTAATCAAAATATCAAAGGTTGGCAGGGTAAAGACTCTGAAAAAATGGAATTAACATTTTTCTACCGAGAAGGAAAAAAAAATAAAAAAGAGTAAAACAGAGGACTGAAGCCAAAAGAACAAAGTCCAAAAAAAAAATATGAGTACAAAACGACACAGATTTTTTTTTTCCTATTCAGAATCATTAAAAAGTGTTCCAGAGTTCAGGAAGAGAGTACAATGTTTTGGTTGAGGCAAAATGAAATTCACTTCTACAGCCCGTGTTCACAGGTGCTCAAGCCTGCCCACCTTGCCTACACTTGAAAGTTTGTCACTAAGGCAACCAAGTAAATAGCACCAATGGTCCCAAATCTTTAATTTCCGTTACAAATCAGTCCCTAGTTTTTATTTTGTTGCAAATTGATCTTAGACCTAAAAGTTTTATAATTCATTACATGTTGCTCAATTTACAAAGATAAAAAACTGATCATTTAAATTGACCATTAAATATGAAAAAATTATGAAAATTTCAATTTATTAGAAACAATTATCGAACAATTTAAATTTATTAACTTTCACAAATTACCTAATATTAATTTTTAAATTCTAATTCAAAATGTTCAGTAATTGTTTTTCCATAAACTTAAAGTATGCCACAACATTCTAACAATTAATAAACATTTTAAACTATCAATTTTCTTCCACATAAATCAAGTTTCTGTTCCTATATAGAGTTAAGGTAATAAACTATAAAGGTCTAAACCGATTTGCAACAAAGTTGATACAAATACATTAAATTTTTAAGAAATTTTCTTTCTTTTATACATTAAAAAAGAAAATTCATAAAAAAACTTAACATCATAAAAATTTATCTTCAAATGGATTATCATCTTTACTTTGTTCCAAACAGAAAATACATAAAAATAACAATAAATCATTTAGAATTAAATTGACTTAAGTAAAAAACGAGTTGGCTCTTAATAAAGTATCATCTTACTTTTTCAATGAGAATCAACAAACTATGCATTAACTCCGAACTAGTTTAAGGAAACTTAAACTACACCCTCGTTCGAGTCATTACATTGTACCCTCGGGAGTACGTGCTCCCACGTTTGTGAAGCTGCACAATCTTGAAACGAAAATTGGACACCCTATAAAAATATCAGACACCAGAGTAAATATACCCGACTCCATAGTATTTTATACAATGCTTGGTACATTTCACACGGCATCTAATATCATTTCATACAACGTCCCGTAAAAAATCATGACTGCCCGCTTATACTGAACGTGGGAGTGCATTCTCCACGGAGTACCCCTAATAATTAGCCACTCCTTCATACCAGAAAATACAGGTGATTAATGAATTTGTCACTAAACCATCAACTCTCAACATGTCTGGCGAAGAAACCAAGAGTAATGGAAAATTGTGGTAAAATGTTTATGTAAATTGACTGTCCATCTTAAAATCATACTGACCGTTATCCGCAAAACATAGCTTCTCTTACAATCAGCAAAATCAGATGTGTCCTCCTAATCTTAAGCTAAAGAGACTTTAAAGCTTACTCTGTCATCACAGCCCATGAACATGACGTTCCAGTAAAGTGACAAGGGATATGATGGAAGAAGCTGAGAGCACTGGTGAAGGAAGTATGAGAGGGGAAGAAGGAGAGCGAGGTGGATGGGAAGAAAGTGCAGGTGGAAGTGGAGAGAAACCAATACGCTTGTTAGGAACTGTGGCTACCTGAGTTAGCATAGCCAGAAGCATGGTAAGCGATATTATACCTGTCAATTCTTTCTGGAAGGCTTGAAAGCAGTTACGAGCATACTCCCGCCTTATTGCACTTTCACAACCTCCTGAAGATGTTGTGAGTAGGTTTTACCAGGAGGAATGAATATCAGATCTTCCCAACCCAAGCTTTTCTCACTCATCTGTGTCAGAAGAAATGGCAATTGCTCAGATTTCACTTCTCTCATAAACTACAATTTCACCATACAGATTGTCATTACCTCCATTTTCCTCAATACATCCTCCAAGCTCCCCACCTGTTCAGGCAGACTGAATCAATTGAAATGAAAGGAGCCACAAAAACACAAACAATAAATTTAATGTTAGGAGAATAAGATTCCAAATATTCTCATGTTTGTTGCTACTAGCAAAATGATTTTCCAGTAAATCTCATTTACAAAAAAAGAATATTCTTTCATGATTCTTAGGGAACACTTTCCTAATGGAAAATTGACAAAAATCACTTCCCAACAATCTGTTTCAAGAATCTCATTTTCCAAGGAGTTTGAAAATCCTTGAACCAAACACATCATTGACGTTTTTTTTTTTCGGATTTAATCAGTGCGGGAGGGAGGGGGGAAGAAGAGAACGCAGGGGACGACTTGCTTCCCCCATTATGGAGGGGTGGAAAATACATATTAAGGTGAGAAGTGGGGGAACAATGCCCCTCCCCTCCCCTCCCTTCCCCTCAATCCAAAAAGACCCTAAGAGTGAGAGATATACACTAAAAAGACCAAGCTGCCAAGCAGACGAGGTTAACTACCCTATCTGGGGCTTAAATCGTGGTGCTTCATTACTTAGGTTCTGATATGTGAGATGCGAATTCACCATTTCCACTTCCAGTGGACGACGAACATATGAAATCATTCCAACTATTCTCCTGTACTTAAACTTGATCTAGGAAGCCAATAGCTAAAAGATGGTCGAAAAATTGGTACAATCATATATATATATATATATATTGGGTATAAAACACCAAAAAAAAAATCATATTTGCATACTTTTCTAGGCCTTACTGCTCATACAGTCATGGCAATTATATTAGTCCCACCTTAACACGCACCCATCTAACTAAAACTGGTAGAATAACAAAAGAGAAGAAAGTAAAATCAACATACCATGATATGTTGAGAAGCACCTGGGCCTCTAGATGACCGTGAAATTTTATCCAGTTCTTTTTCTATGTCTTCCTGCTTAATGCATAAATTTTGGTACATATTAGTCTGTGCATCTTTTCTAATAAGAAAGATACATATTAGGCTGTGCTATTTATGGATTTTCCTTCTAACCACCAGATCTTGCACACTGAACAGTAGAATAAGACATGATAAGCAAAAAGATATCTGAATCAAACCTTATTAAAATATACAGGACAGTAACGCCTGTTCCTTTTCTTCACAACCAGAAGCTCCGACTGCAGGATTAGACACAGTATTGACTGAAAGTGTGAGAAGCCATGAACTTGTCATGGAATGTAAAACATAAAATATATTAGAACAGTATTATGGATTAAGGTCTCAATTCCCAAAAATAGACAGAGATACAGACGCACAAGAGAAATCTAGTTTGTTTCTAGGGCTAGGTTCTTGAATTCACACATGGTATGAGTTAGATATGCTTGGTATCTCCCGAAAATTTGAAACACCACATCCAGGTACACTTGTCCATTTGAAGTTTCAACGTATATGAGCCAAGGTAAAAGTCTAGCTATCCTTGTTGTTTCTCGTAAATTGTACAAACTACATTAAACCATCAAAATGAACTTATAGTTCGTAATGCAGGTAATCATGAAAGTGGAGCAAATGATTCACACTCCCATAACATTAACCTAGACTCCCATTAGGGAAACCAGCAGAATAAACAATCATTACTAAAGCATGTCCCATTATGTATCTGAATTAAACAACCATTGCCTTGAATTTATCTTCTCCTGTGTGATAACCCCAGCACATGGGAGTCACAGCATTCTATTTATTGTATTACCACAAAAGTTGATAGAATTTGCATTTAGTTCGCAAAAATAATTCACCAACAAAGACAATTTATCTCAACTGAGAAAATGCGCTTCCATTAGGTCTTTCAAATTGTTGGCATGTGCCAAAGTAAAGGTTTTCAGTTAGTAGAATTTATTGCATTAAAGATTGTCTAGAAAGCTCTTATTCTTAAGGATAGCTCGCATATTCCCATATAACATACCTGGAAAATTGGAACTCCATCAAACCCAGTTTTGATATCAGAAGGTTTCAGCTGACGAGGTATAAAATGTTAGTTACTCTGAAATAAGCCATATTGCAAAAGCGCTTAAAGCACACCAACCTCCAAAGCATTCTTTATCTGCACTGGGTCAGGCAAAAACCGAAATGCAATTCCTTCCACCTTCAGGGAGTATACCTAAGAAGTATACGCAAACAATTCGGAGAGAAAATCAAACATTAATTCAAATGCAACTCACCATATACGCAGATTTCTAGTAAATTGGCAGAAAACGAGGCAACAGCAAACCTAATGAACAAGAGGAACATATAGATTTGATAATATTTCATCTGATTTCTAAAGAATTAATGCATGCATTCCACTTCTGTGATTAACACTAAAACAAAAACTCATTTGTATCTTCTGAAAGCATGCTCAAAGCCCTCCAGTTGCCTATACATAATGAAAAGTCAAAAGCCCGCCTTCTTAATTTCACACCTTGTGAACAAGCAAGAATTTGGAATCTTTTCGTATTCACGTATATATGCAATGTTACATTGCTAAGACAAGTGTGGCGCTGATTTATGATTTTATCTAAATAATAAGCTCGCTATGAAGCTGGTAAATGGGAACCAAATTATTGGCCAAGCAGAGGGTAAATATTCTATAGCCATTGGTAATTGATAAGAAAGAAGCTCATGAAAACCGACAAACCTGATCAAGAGTAACCGGCACAACCTTAGCGTCACTTTTCAGCTCTCTTCTCCGCAATCGAACCTTTAATAAATTCAGTAAAAAGCAAATTTAAATAGCAGAACTTCACATTTTCCAGTTCTTCGTATAATCTAAACCTAACTGACCTGAGCGAGAAACGCCTCGGCATCCTCCCGCCGGAAACAGAGCAAGCCAATAGATTTTGCTCCATTGGGTTCAGAAATGAGCACAAACTCGTTATTCGAGTTACTCAGCGTATAAACAGACGTGCCTACGAGAGTCTTGGCAACCTGGTCGGAGCTCAGAGCGGAGGGGGACTTCGACTGTGAAAGCGAGGCGAACATCGGCCGTTGGAGACAGGAGAAGCCGGCGGAGAGGCTGCCGGCGATTCTCTTGGTTTCGTCGAGTCGGGTGGCGAAATCGGCGCCAACGCGGTGAAAGAAATTGGAGACAAATAAGAGAGGGTTGGAAGGAATACGAGGTTTTGGGAATTCCATAGTTTCTGCCGAGGGAGTGGAAAGCAGCGAGCGGTGGTGAGTGGCCACTCGCCAGTGTTTTCTGGTTCTGGAGCAGCTCAGGCTGCTCAGCCCGAAACCTGGAATTTATTTTAACCTTTAACTTCCTTGTTTCAGGCTCGGGCCTGTGCCTGTTTTGGTCTCGGAGCATTGCGCTATCAGGCTCGGCCCAGTGACTTCGAGAGGAGTTGATTATTGTCGGGGAAAGTGAAGCTGTACGACATTTACGTCTTTATTCCATGTCAAGTCCATCTTTCTGTTCTTTAACCAGGATTATTAGCAGTAGCTTTTGTTTGAAATTAAACTGTATAAGTTTCTATATTTGATTCAAGAAAAAAAAAACAATTTCCTTCACATCTTATCTAATGTGCCAATCAAGCAAATGGTTGTTAGGGTAAAATTGTAACAATAATTAACACCCAGTTCATTTTAACTTATATCAATTGACTTTAAAATGGATTATTTTGATTCATATATCTTTTTTACCCGGAACTATTTTTAATTAAAATTCAATATTATCTAGTTGCAATAATTCATTGAAAATATAATTTTACTAAATTTTTATGAATTTTTATAGTTTAAGACATTAAAAAAGAAAAATTCATAAAAATTTAACAACATTATTAAAATTTTCTTTCAAATGGATTATTACATTTACATAATATTGGCTTTCAGTTGACTTAAATTGAAACGAATTGCCTCTAAAATTCTTCCTACTGGCTTGCAAAATAGCCATATAAGGAATGTTACATCCTCTCCTTTCCCCTCTCCCCTAATGAATGTATCCAAACCACACTTTGGAACAAGTTCCTACCTTAAACCCTCGAATATGCTTTCACACACATGTGGCCTTTGAGTGACGCAAAGCCCTACCTTTTTCTTCTAAATTTCTATTTTTTGTTGCCTTTCTAGAAATTTGAAATTTGAGTTACCTTTGACTATTGTTCTTGATTGAGTGAATATGTAGGCTTACGTTCGTGCTTGATAGTGACTATGAATCTAAACTTAAAAGTGTAGCAAAGGTCTAGCAATGTAGCTAGTTTCAAAGGGAAAGTTGTGAAAAATGAAGAGCTATAGTTTGATTAGGGTTTCAAAATGGCTTGAAGCAATGTAATGAATAGGCTATAAGGACAGGTTTTCGGTAGTGGCAATCCACATGGGTGTTAATGAGCCTTATCTATTCCTATTATGGCGTAAAGCCATGTTTGACCCCTAAACTTCCATGACCCGGACACTTAACCCCCTTAACTTGGAATCGGTCTAACTCACCCCCTAAACTTTCCAAAGCGGGACACTTTACCCCTTCTCAACCCATGTGCACATCACGTGACCCTTTTCTCCAAATTCCGTTTGCTCCATTTGTTTCTTATCTCTACTCTTCGTGAATTAGGGCTTGCCCTCATCTCTTTTTCTATTCATTGCCCTTCAAAATCATGTCACCAATCGCCATCGCGGCCCTATCTCACCAAATTTTTCATGTGGCCATTTGCCGACTTCAGTGTGACTGGTTTCTTTTTCCGTCGTCAAAGTCAAAAGGCAGTGAGAAGGGACTAGTCTCCTCCATGGTGGTTGAGCTGATGTTTAGCGCTCATTGCTCCAGTGAAATGCTACATTGTGTGGTGATGAAGTCTATCATGCTTTTATCTTTTGGAACCTGGGATTTAATCACTTACATATTTTGATGATTTATCTGTTATTAGAATATGACAACTCAAGGAAAAAATGACTTTGACCTAGTTATTGAAAAGGGTAGTAATTTAATTTTTTTTTTTTACTTGTTTGGTAACAAAAAGCTCAAGCAATCCTTTAGGAACTGGTACCAAAACCTTCATCCCAAGTGAGTTCTGCAAAAAACAAGTCATTTTCACCAAGTCTATTTGACTACTTTACATGCTTTTATTTTACTTATTCTTCATTGACGGTGGAAAATGATACTGATTACTATAATATCATTTACCTCTGAGACACTTGAATTCAAGGCATTGCAAAATTGTAACCATCTGAGTAGTTTGAAATTTTGAGAGCAAGACCTATGCATGAATCCTGCATAAATAATGATACTAATTCCACTTTTAGATTAGAAGAAAAAGAAGAAGAAGCTATTATCTTAATTAGTCCTAATAATGTGCATACAACATAAACTCTTGCGCACAGAAATCATAGGCCTAAAAAGTTCAAGTTCCGAAATCAAGAAACTCTACCTGATTATCTAGAGGATTCTTCTTTTAATGAGTGAGAAGGCGAGTCTCAAGCACGAAGTAGAACAGGTGAATGAATGATCGGCCGATCATCCTCCTCCCATATCTAACCATCTATCCTTCATAAACTACCTTCGACATTTTCCAGAAATGAAAGCTCAGATTGATCCATCACTCCTGTCCAAATTGCCGATGCCTCATCGTCATTTCAACACCATGAATCCGATCGAAGATGAATAGGCAAGATGGAGTGAAGCTGAACGAATTCGACAGAGAACAAAGACAATTCCTAGTTCTGATTCTTCTCATTGTTTGTATTTTTTTTTTTTGGGAGAGAATATGAAAGCCCTGATTCATGAAGAGCAGAGGTAAGAAACAAATGGAGTAAACGGAGTTTGGAGAAAAAAGGTCATGTGGTGTGCACATGGGTTGAAAAGGGGTAAAGTGTCCGGCTTTAGGAAGTTTAGGGGCTGAGTTAGGCCGATTCCAAGTTAAGGGGGTTAAGTGTCCGGGTCATCGAAGTTTAGGGGTCAAAAATGGCTTTAGGCCTTCCTATTATTAAAATGTTGTGGCTGCTAGCCAAACTAGCAGATGAAGGATTGGTTAACGTTAACAATAACCAATTAATCTATTTATTAGTCCCAAACTCCCCATTAAAGATGCTTCACAGTGCAAACTATTCAAAGCCTAAAGCAAGGAAAAGTCATAGAAATTGTGATCACTCGGACTTGTCCACATGCTTTTTAGCGAAAGGGAAACTGAGTGGTGTAAGGCTATAAGGCTAGATGCGCATCAATCGTGGAGTGAAGTAACGGTGATTGGCTAGGTTGGCTCAAGAAGGCAATGATTGGAGTGAGGACACATGACAACAGTGCTGAAGGAAAAAAGATGAACAACCGAAGGGAAGGCCATGACAATACCAGCCTTGACAGGTATCGACAAGGCAAGGATGGGTACATATGTGGGGACTAGGGGCAGAGCCAGAAAAAATTGTCAGTAAGGGCAATAGATAATTTTTTTATAATATGTAGCTATAAAATTTAAAATTATTGGGGTTAAATTATAAATTTTATTAAATATATAATACTAAATATGTAATTTTTCCAAAATTTCTAAAATTCATTCCACTCGCTTAAACATGGCTCCGCCACCTTGGGGACTTGAAAGCAATTGTAGCATCTGTTAACAACACCCCAACGACATTTATGACTGACCAAAGTGTCCCCAATTTCCTAAGTTGAATGACTATTTACATGGTCTTATCCAACAAGTTGATTGATCATGTCGGACTGAGTTTAGTCAAAGGATGAAACTGTTCTAGTTACCAAAATCCCAGGATTAGATGGGCCTTAGACCTATCTAGCATAATATTTTGATTGGTAAGTTAAAATTTAAATTATTAGTTTTCCTTTATAAATAAAGTGTATAATCTATCGCTAAAATAAAGTAAGATAAAAGTAAAATTTCAGATTATTGACCCACAAAATAATTGGGATGCTAGTTTATCATTAATACACAAAAAAAATTGGCATTCATATCATAAATTTCAAGATGAGATATGATACACTAGGGTGTATAGTATTCACCTTCCTATTGCCTTTCACATCCTTATTGTTTTTATTTCTAGGCATATTATTATAATCCCATAATATGTATGTTAGTGTTTCCTTCTAGTTTCTCAATGTTTTTCTCTCTCCCCCCCCCCTCTCTCTCTCTCTCTTTATATATATATATATATATACTCATCTTGATGATGGTAATGCCACCTCAAGCCAGAAAATGATCTTGTGTGAGAGAAAATGAGAGAGGAAAAGAAAGGAGGAAAAAAAGAAAAATGAGCTTTGTGCACTGAAAGAAGCTTTTATAAAAATAAAAAAAAAAAAGAGGAGAAAAAAAATTCAGCTTTAGTCCCACATTTTCTATCATTGTTTTAAATTGGTCCATCTATTTGAATTTCTAATGGCTAGACTAATGGTAATATAAATTTTACTTACTAATGATTCTTCGTGTTGATAATTACCAATATATAGGTTAAACAATTGGTAACTTTTCAATGGTTTTAATTACTGGCAATCATTAAATTCTAATACTAACGATCTAAAGTGTTAGTAATTATCAACGGTCTGATAATTGATAAAAGAATAATTGAAAAATACTGTTATTTTAGTAGTGTACACATTCCTATTCCTAACGTATTATAAATCTTTCATGTTCCCTCTGCTTCATTGCCGTTCTTGTTCCTAGACTTATTATTATTATTATTATTATCATTATTATCATTATTATCTACATGTGTCTTCTTGTTGCCTTCTAGAGTTTCTATTATTCTCTACATGTGTTTAAGTTCCCTTACGGCCTTCCCGTTTCTTATTGTTTTCTTTATGCTACTTTACGATTCCGCCAGCTGTTAAAAACTATTATTGCTTTGTATACTTTTTTCACTAACACAAATTTTCTTTTGCAGGTTATCTTTACTCCTTTATTTATATCTTCTTGTTCCATGTTAAGAATTTAGATGTTCTTTTGAGAAAAAAATATTAATTCAAAGAAAAATACACAATTGTCATTTTTAGATAATGATTTTATTTTATATGTTTTAGCTATTTTTTTGTATTTTTATGTTTTTTCTTATTTACTTTTTTATGTATTTTTGTTGTTCTTTCATGTATTTTAGTTGTTCATTTGTGTATCTTCTTGTTGTTTGATGTGCTCCAGTTGTTCTTTCGTGCATCTTGGTCATTCATTTATGTCCTTTAGTTGTTCTGTTACACATTTTTATTGTTCTTTCAAGCATTTTAGTTGTCCTTTAATTTATTTTAACTATTCGTTTACATATTTTATTGTTCTTTTAATTATTTTATTTTTTATTAAGATTATATATTTCATCTGTCCCAAACTGTTTGCAAGCATCTTAGTTGTTCTTTAACCAGTTCTATTTTAGGTCTTCTTAAATTTGTGTAACATTTCTATATTACCTATCAATATTCACTTTTTTTTTTCCCATCTTTCTTGATTTATATAGAAAATGTAAATGAAAAAAAATAAAAATAACACAATTTTTTCTTCTTTTTTAATTTCTGTTCCAAATTTAAATGTTTCAATCAAGTCACGGCAAGGGGAGTATTACTTTGTTCAAAAGTGTTTGTATTTTGATAGAATTGTGTTCTTAACAAATAATGCGTCAAGAAAAAAAAATCAGGTGCGCACTATCTAAAATTTTAGTCAAATTTTTCAGAAAATGCACACTCCCTATGTCGCATATTATTTGAAAATTTTGGCTTTGGCCCAAAAATTAATAAAGATGAGTTTGTTCCCATTTCCACTGTTAGCCCTTTATGTTTAACTATTTCTATTGTTGACACATGTGCATGGTGGATAGGATCTTTTATACCAATATTATCCCTGTTTAAGTTTTGTTATTTCCAACATATCTCAACAATTTATCTCTCCCCACCAATTTATCTTCTTGACAAATCCTTGCACCCATAGTTCATTCCTTTCAACACAGTCACTACCCACCCTTGGTCTGTCTCGATTTCTCTTCTTGATGGATATATCTCTGTTGTTGTCATTCCTTTCAACCCAACCACTACCCACTGTCGATATATATGTCTCATTTTTCTTCTTGATGGATCCTCGCTACAATCATTCCTTCCTTTCATCTTAGCCTTATTTTAGGAGTCTGGTGGATGTTACCACAGCGTCATCGTCAATAGTTAGATTTTCCGGCAGTTGGAACCCATGGTAGGTGAAGTCGAGAGAAAATTGGGCAGCAACATTGAAAGATGCAACGAAGTGTTCCTTAATGATCCTCGTTCTCTTGTCGGAGCTTTGGAAGTAATTCATTCTCTTGTTGGTGAGGTCAATGGAAAATCAAGATTGCTAACCTTGAGAAATTGGGTGGAGCACACTACTAAAAAAACCTATTTTTCCAACTGCCTTATTTCCAACTGCCAAAACCGTTGGAATTAAGAAAAAGTATTTTCCAACTGCCCAGCAGTTGGAAATTGTGGAAATTATATATATATATATTTTTTCCAACGGCTTGAACTGTTGGAAAATGGGCCAAGTAGATTGTAAATTAAAGGATTTTCCATGTAATTTGGATTTATTTTAGTTCCAACGGCTTTAGCTGTTGGAAAATGAAGAAATAATGCATATATATTACTTCCAACGGCTTATGCCGTTGGAAAATGGGTAAATTAATGCTTTTTTTGCAAAAATTGTATTTATTAAAGTTCCAACGGCTTTAGCCGTTGGAAAAAGAAGAAATTATATATATATTACTTCCAACGGCTAAGGCCGTTGGAAAACATGTATTTTTATTGATTTTTTCAAGGAAATTGCCATTTATCATAGTTCCAACGGCTTTAGCGGTTGGAAATAGCAGAAATTATATATATAGGACTTCCAACGGCTGATGCCGTTGGAAAATGGGTACATTAATATATTTTCTGGATTTATTAAACTTCCAACGACTTAAGCCGTTGGAAAATAAAATTTTTTTGTATTTCTTTCTTCCAATGGCTATAACAGTTGGAAAATTAAGTCCTGGAATTTTTATTTTGAAATTTTTCCAACGGCTGAGACCGTTGGAAAAAGAAAGGAAATTGTTTTTCAGCTTTAATGAAACGGTGCGTTTAGGGTTTAGGATTTCCAACGGCCATAGCCGTTGGAAAAAAAGTTTTTAAATTCCCCCCCCAACACGAGTCGTCTTCTCCAGCGAGCTGAAAATTCGCGTCTCTCTCTCCTAGCTTCTCTCTTCATCACACAACACACACATTCACGTTTTGGTTCCAATTAAGCCGTGAAACAGCTTCGTCTAGCTCAGTTGTACGTGGATCTGGTGTCATTTGGGGAGATCTGAAGGTTAGTTTCGTTTTATTTCCAGTTTCGTTGATTTTTGTTTTTTGATTTTTGCCTCGTTTCACTGTTTTGGTTGATAATGGATTGAATATTTTGGGTTTTATTGCATGATTGCAGTTATTTGCGGCCATTTGAAGGAAGCTAGAGCGTGATTTGAGGTCAGTTTGTTTATTTTATATTTTTTAAATTTTTTCCCCAATAAATACGCATAATCCGGATTATTACATGTTTATTTGGTTTGAAATATGTGCAATATTTATGATTTTGTGTTGTTGATGGTTGGATGTGAAGTTTTTAGGTTACCCATTACAATTGCAAATTTATGTGTATTTTCTTACAATTTTTTTTATTTTTTTGATGAATTATAAAATATGAAATTATTAGTTTTAAGTGAATTGTTTAGGTAGTATATTTATGTGTGAACTTAGTTAGTATAATTAAAATTAGTAAATTATTATTTATACGTAAATTGTTTAGGTACTAAAGTTATGTATGAAATTAGTTATTATATTTCAAAATAATTAATAATTTTGATTTTAATAAAGTGTTTAGGTAGTATAATTATCTCTCAAATTAGTTGGAATAATTTAAAATATTAAATAAATAGTTTAAAGTACATTGTTTAGGTAGTATATTTTACAATTTGAAATTAGTTTTTATGGGTTTGTTTAATTTAGGTAGTACTTTTATGTGTAAAAGTAGTTAGTATATTTACAAAAAAACTTTAATTACTAAGTAATTAAATATTTACAAATAGAAAATTCTTTGTTTTCTGTTAATGGTTTACGAAATATTTTTAAAAATATTTAAACAAATAGAAAATTCTTTGTGTTCTGTAAATGGTTTACGAAATATTTTTAAAAATATTTAAGTACTAAGTATTAGTATATTTCCAAGTAGAAAATAAAATTGTTTTCCGTAAATTGTTTACGTATTTTTTTTTAAAAATTGTTTAGTTAGTATATTTATGTCTCAAGTTAGTTAGTATATTTAAAAATAATAATTATTGGTGGGATGTAAATTATTTAGGTAGTATATTTATGTGTCGAACGTAGTTTGTATATTTAAGAACAGAAAATAATTAGTTAAAATCTGGATTATTTCATGGTAATTTGGTTTGAAATATGTGAAATGTATGTGATTTGTAGTTGTTGATGGTTGGATGTGAAGTATTTGGGTTACCCATTATAATTTAACATTTATGTCCATTTTCTTACTTTTTTTCTTAATTTTCGGGATTAATTAAAAAATAGGAAATACTTAGTTTTAAGTAAATTGTTTAGGTAGTATATTTATGTGTGAAATTAGTTAGTATAATTAAAAATAGTTAATAATTAGTTTTAAGTAAATTGCTTAGGTAGTATATTTATGTGTAAAATTAGTTAGTATATTTAAAAGTAATATTTAATT
The DNA here is from genome assembly GCA_005392925.1 of Aquilaria sinensis. NCBI lineage: Eukaryota > Viridiplantae > Streptophyta > Magnoliopsida > Malvales > Thymelaeaceae > Aquilaria > Aquilaria sinensis. The sequence continues at coordinate 185,762 of SMDT01002625.1, read as the reverse complement.
AGTGATATTTAAAATTAGTTAGTGATCTGAAAGCAGTTAGTATTTTTAAAAATATGAAATCTTTTGTTGATTGTCATTTGTTTAGGTAATACATATTGTTAGTGTGTATAATGTTTAATTTGAATCATTCTTAAAATGTTTTCATAATTGGAATTAATATAAATGTACAAAATATTTCTATTTAAGTAAGTGTAGTTAATTAAGTTTGCCCTTGAATAATAATATATGTCAATAATAATAATAATAATAGTAATAATATATAACACTTCAAAGAATAATTATTATTGTAAGAGTTGTAGTAAAGTCACAGTAAGATTAATAATAAATATTATCATTATTATTATTATTTAAATTGATTAATAAACTAAGAGTAATAATAAATCTAATAATTTTAATAATAATAATAATAATAATAATAATAATAATAATAATAATAATAATAATAATACTAATAATAATAGTAATAATATATTATTAGTGAAAGAATAAATATTATTGTAAGAGTAGTACTAAAGTAATAGTAATAATAATAATAATAATGATAATTATTATTACAGTAATAATAAATCCAACAAGAGTAACTAATAATAATTATAATAATAATTATTATTATTATAATTATTATTATAATAATAATATTAACAATAGTATAGTTAGTAGTACTAGTAAATGTAATAATAATTATTATTATTATAATAATTATACTAATAATTAATCCAATAAGAGTAATAATAATTATAATAATAATTATTGTTATAAAAAAATAGTAATTATGGAGGTTTTATTGTTAATAATATTATTATTTGCATAATAAATCCAATAAGACTAATAATAATAAATCCAATAATAATAATTATTATTATTTTTGTCCAACTGCCCAGCCTCATTTCCAACGGCTGAGGCAGTTGGAAATTCTCCAACTGCCTGAGCAGTTGGAAAATATGGAAATTCTCCAACTGCTGAGGCAGTTGGAATCAGCAGTTGGAAAATTTCCAACTGCTCAGGCAGTTGGAAATTTTCCAATGGCTGAGGCAGTTGGAAATTTTCCAACGGCTGAGGCAGTTGGAACACAAAAAAAAAAATAAATCACTACAGCCGTTGGAAATTCTCCAACTGCTTATTTTCCAACGGCTGACAATTGGAAATTCCAACTGCTAAAACCTGGGCCGTTGGAAGTAAAATTTCTAACGAAAGGATTTCCAACTGCCTCATTTCCAACTGCCAGCAGTTGGAAACATGAAATTTCCAACGGCCAGCAGTTGGAAATGGCAGTTGGAAAAACAGGTTTTTTTAGTAGTGGCAGAAAGTGAGATGCATTTTTTTGGATGACATCGAGATAGGGGACATCAGAGATGTGAATGGCCTTAATAGCCATCACCATTATGGCTAATCGGAGAAGAAATAAAATAAGAAAACTTCATTGGAGTTAAAAGTTTTTTATGAATAAAAATAAAATTATCACCGAGAGTGAATTAACGTAAATATCACCAAGATATCATTTGGTTTTTAAGGATACCAAGATATCACTTTGACCCATTGCAAAACTAATCCTGCCTTTTTTAAAATAATATACTGGTATTTGGTGTATGTAATTACTTCTATAGTCTAAGTAAGATTGATAGATTGCGGGTGGAGTAGACCTTATAGTTTCTTTTATAGTCTTTAATATGACAAGTTTGATATACGTTAATGTAAATTTGAAAATTTTGAGATATCTCAAGCAAAAAGTTACAATATGTCAATAAAAACAACATCTACATAAATTTGATAATTTATTTTACCACTTAGAGTTATGTATTGGACTAATATGAAAATTTTGAGATGCGTCAATAAAAGATTTACAATATGTCAATGAAAATAATAGCGACATGAAATTCAATAATTTATTTTATCATTCATTGCTACTTACCATATATATATATATATATATATGAAACCTATGAGATGTATTAAAGAAAAACTCACAATCTGTCAATCACAATAACAGTAACATGAAACTTAATAACCCATTTTATCATTTAGATTTGTTTACTAAGGTAATGTGAAAATTGTGAGATGTGTCAAGGAAAAATTCATAATTTGTCAATGAAATAAAAAAGCAACATCAAACTGAATATATAACATATTTTTATCATTAAGAGCTATTTACTAGGTTTATGTAAAGAGTATAAGATATGTTAATAGAAAGGTCATAATTTGTCAATGAAATAATAGATACATGAAACTCGATAACTCATTATATCATGTAAAGTTGTTTACAAGGTTAATACAAAAAATATGCGAAGTGTCAAGAAAAAGTTCACAACATGTTAATGAAAATAGCAACTACTCCAAACTCAATAAGCATTCTCTATAATTTAAAGCTATTTACCAGATTATTATAAAAACTATAATATATGTCAAGGAAAAATTCACAATCTGTTAATGGAAATAATATCTTTGATCCAAGAACTAATGAACACATTAAACCACAACTCTTGTTTGGTTTCAAATGTTTGTCCATGAAACCCAACACGTCAAAACTTGGACATGAAAATATTGTTAGTGTTATAGTTTTATCCTATATATATCAAATATATGCTGCAATATAAGAAGTTAATTTTACAAACCTCTTAAGTATGAATGTATTTTTTTCTTGTTTCTTTTGTATTAAATATGCACAATGTTCGTAAGATATAGTAATTTAACTCCTACACACAAAAAAAATAAAAAAAAAATTAACTCCTACACAAACACATACAAAAGAACCTAGTGAGCAAAGTCACTGCTCAATTAAGCTCATTTGAGGTGATTTGTCACCAATAGGAATGCAATAGCCATTGCAGTTACCAACCAAAAATAGCTCCCCCCAAGCTTAACTGCTATCACCACCAGAATTTACCTCGGCAGTGCGTACTCTTCCACATCAGAAAACACCTTAGTTGAAATTTTGTTTCGATGCTTGATCTGAATCCCCTTAGTGTTCTTTTTAAAAAACATGATCCTCGATTACTGCCAATGCTACCGACGGGAGAAACATGAGCGGAAGTAGTATGCAGGCATGGAAGCAGTTTACGGTGAAACGCGAGAGCAAGGGAATGGTTGACGACATAAAGGGCTGGGCATGAATAGCATAAGGGCTAAATCAAAATAACACAGGGTATTATTGGAAACAAAAGAATAAGGTCCATATGTTTATGTGAGTTAATATCACTGGTCGTCCCTAAATTATTCCCATTTTGCCTAATCGTACTGGAAGTAAGAATTGTTGCATTCATCGACTTCAAATTATTTAATTGTTGTACCAGTTGTCCTGCTGTTATACCAACCGTGAAAAATTAACGAAAATGGCAGGGAAAATGTCAGAGCCTTTCAATGCCATTAACCAGATATTTCAGACACAAAAACTCCTTGGTGTATTTTTTCTCCACTTTTCAATTGATGTTGTGCAAGAACACAGTTTAGAAATTTTTTTTCTTTGAGTCCTAAACTCTGAAAATTTATATATTTTCACTTTTTTTCTTTTCCCCATCCTCCCCATGAAAATCCCCACCATCAGTAACCAATTGTGCCTACCAATCAAACACTACTATAGCCGCTTTTCAAATCTCCAACCAACTCGCCTCTAGCATCGTCACCACCTCCATCCGTGGCACCATCATCGTCAGATGTATTCCTTTCAAGCCGCATGTGGATTGCTATCTGGTCTTCTTCCTTGGAGCCACGTTTGATCATTGTTAGATCTCTTCCTTGTCGCCAAGAAGGAGAAATCGAGATCTTCGATGCCAATGCCTGATTTTCTTCCTTAGAGCCACGTCTGATGTTGATGTCTGATCTCCCGGTTAAAATAAAAAATGTCCGATTGTGAGACGACTAGTGGATTTGCTCCTACATCCGCATTTAAATCAGTGGCTTCGAATCACTATTTGAATCAACATTGAATCATCATTTGAATTTAGTTTGAATTGGATTCGATCGTCGAGCACACGTACATTTGAACTTGTTGGCGACCGCTCTTGCATCTACTTTTGGCGGGAAGAAGAAGAAAATGGTTGAAGAAAAACTATGGGTTTGGGTAAAATGGTTGAAAGAAAGTGGAGAAGGTAGTTTGATTGTAAGATGTAAAAGTTTTGAGGTTTCTAAATCAAAAGGAAAGTTTTTCGAGGGTTAAAACTTATTTTTCACATTTTTTCCGTCCATTTTAAACGAGAAATTTGATGGCAAGATGAATAGTGCAACATTTTCATAATTAGAGGATGAATGATATAACATTTTTTTGTTCCAGGACGAATCTACAACATGGGCCTTAATTCAAGGACGATGGGTGCTATTTACCAAAAAAATTAATTAGTTTTAGGGCTGATTTTGTAATTTTTCCACCCCAAATGCTCAATTCGTTACTTTCTTAATTGATCAACCTAATGGTAGAATGTTTATTACAACAATTCCATAGCTAAAGGATGAATGAAGTAACACTTTGTAGTTCCAAAACGAATTCGCAACATGAATCTTAATTTAAGGACGATAGATGCCATGTATCCTTCTTCAAATCTCAATTGTCATTGTCTTTGAACTTGAGTCAAAGTTATCTCCTTCCCTCAATTCCCTTTGACTCTCAGACTCCCCTTCCTCCCTCATCAGCCCCTCATTCATCTCCCTCTCTCCCTCTCTCTCCCTCTCTCTCATCTTCCTTCCCCCCCTCTCTCTCTAGCTCGCAACTCCGATCGTATTTTTCTAGTGATTGCTCGCCGATAGCTTCAATTACATTAAGAAGCGGAAGAAGTTGGGTCGAGACGTTGACACCTAAACCTCCATCTCCGGTGACACTTTTCGCCAGTAATTTTCATAGGCTAAACCTGCACAATTTTTGTAATCAGAGGCCAAACCGCAAAGAAATAAAGCATCATCACCTTCACACTTATTACTCTAAAAAACATATATATGCCTAACAGTCGATAAGTCCCCCAAGTTCTCAGCCGTCTAAAAAACTCCACCCAACATCAAACAAAAACGAACAATTAAAGGCAAACAAACAACTGACAGAGTAAGCAATCTTGCAATATTATGTCCATGAAACACATACAGCACAGCAAATCAATGAAAATGGTTTTTAAAGGATAAACTTATGACAGGGATTTAATTGCAAAATATAAATGAGCAATGGCGTAAATGTATAACACCAGCCAATGCAAGGTTCCTGTGCAATTCCAGCATATTGCATATGTACACATGTTCGTCTCCTACTGAACCTCCCCAGAGAACACGAAGCTTTCAGCAACCCGCCCAAATCAGGGGGACCAAAAGCATCCTTCGTCCCCCAACCACAACACACCTGCCAACAAACTTGTGCACCACTTCTTCTTTAATGGATAATATAGAATATTTTTTTTGTAGACTCCTTTCATGTACATATATGTATATATAGTATATAGATAGTCTTATGAGTATCCACGTCGAAATGAAGAAAACTTGAAGCCGAAGCATATAGGGCCATAATCTTCAAAAGAGAACTATTCTCTCATCTTCAATATGCTCCCTCCATGCACTATTTTTTATGTGATCTTTATCCCCCGACCTTTGATTCCGCTATACATTAATCAAGCCCATCGATTTAGATTCCGATTCTCTTCGCCTTTTTCTTCAATAATTTTGGTGAATCATTCAAAAGTTAAAAGAATTAATAAACAAGCGCATAGGTGTGCAGAATTATTTGGACGATAAAAAACCCAAATAATGGAGGTTACTTCTGAAGTTTGAACGTAGAAGGTAATTATTCAGTTCAGCTGTTCAAATTAGGTAGACCATATGTATTTGCGAAGCCAAGCATCGTGTACATATAGATATATAGAGCGACCTTCATTTCTTCTTTCAATCAAACCAATTGATTAATATGCAGTTCTAGTACGTACAATTAAGTACCGGAAATACAATACGTGGAAAGATCTTAAGAGAGAATTAATTTAGTGTATTAATTTAACAATCGATGCCTTAAACATATACTCTCCTTTGCGCAAGGTTCGAGTTACTCATAAACTAATTAATATATGGTTTTAGGTGGCTTTCTTGTTTCATCTTAAGACTTTAGTCCCTTCATTCCCGTAAAAAAAAAAAAAAAAGAAAAGAAAAGAAAAAGATGCTTAATTCTACCCCAAATATATCGCCAAAAAATAAAAAGGAAAAGAAAGCCATGGCAGTACTGTTCTGTTTTTCCTTTTAGTTCCTTACCTTTGCTTTCGTGCAATAGCGATTTCTTGTGGGTGTCGTTAGTCAAATATTCATCGCAATTCAATTCAAGGGACCAACCGAACGGTGGGACCGGTAACCGACACTTATCCTCAATTGATCCTCTAGACTTGGAGTCCGTCCCCGGCCTTTCTCGGAACCTTTCACTTCAAGCTAGAGAAAAATCGAAAAGCACCCAAGAAAGAGAAGAAGCAAGCAAAGCCCCACATTTGGGTACCTATAAATAAGATACCAACCAACAACTTCCTACAAACTTGCTAACACAAAAATCTCAGACTTTGATTTCTTATACTAATTACCTGCAGTCACCCACTTATCATGCCGCTGTACGTGTATGTGCCAAGGCATGCGAGAGTTCCCCTGGCCCTGACGGAGGACCAGCTGAAGGGCCTTCTCAAGCGGTTCGACGCCAACGGTGATGGCCGCCTCAGCCGAAAGGAGCTGAAGAAGGCTTTCACTAGCCTGGGCCTGCGGTTCTCCAGCTGGAGAGCTCTCGAGGCTCTCCGGCACGCTGACGCAAACGGTGACGGTTACATCGGTGAAGATGAGATGCAAGAGCTTGTCAAGTATGCTTCCAAATGGGGGTTTACGATTAGCTAGGTCTAGAAGAAGAGTTGCTGAATTCCGATCTCGATTAACTATGCCAAAACAGCGCTACCAGATATTAACGCAAGCTGTAAATTAAATGGCCTTGCTTTTAACAAGGCCTTGTTAACAATCACAAGCTTTAACTAATTTTTAGCGTCTACGTGTCGATATATATTGTCTGTATAGTATGTAGTTATAACTTATAAGTTAGTTATTTACTCAAGTCGCTCTTTTCTATAAGGGCTGGCTTGTTAGTTTCCTGATATATATAACATATCTAATTAATAATATATATATATATACACACACACACACGCAATGCAGTGCTTGAAGTTTTTATCTGATCACTAGCAACTTTAATTAATGCATTAAGGTTGCCTCGGCTTCAAATCTCTTTGAAGCACCCGGCCCTTTAGTTGGATTCCTCTTTCATCATATAGGAACATTGTAGCGTATCCGTGCTGTCTGATGCTATGAGTCCCATGTGGAGCTCTTTCATCGGATGACATCGATGACATAGATGCTTTTGTCATTTGTTGTGCTCGGATTTTTGTTTATCACATATTGTGCTTGTTTGTACTATGGATATAATGCACATATGTTTAATTAGATATAGTGCAGATTTTACAATTTTACCCTTTATTATTATAAAAAAATTTTCACGATTCTATATTCTCCAGCAGCCCATCAATGATGCTCTAGACAAGAGGCGGTGTGATGTCAATGAGAAGACGACAATGGTGCAGTATGGACGCAACGGCAATGGCACGATGCAAGGCAAGGATCGCTTGAGAATGGGTGATTCAAGGAGGGATGACAAAATCTAATATGACCTGATGACCTGGCCTAACACACCCGAACTTAAACTCGACCTGACCTGATTTAACCAAAAAATGCAACAACCTGAATCTGACTATACTCAACCCGACCAAAACCCGAACCTGATTGAAGAGAAACTCAAGAAAACCCAGATCCAAATGACTCAAACCTAAAATTGACCTGACCCAAATCTGAGATGACTTGATGACTAAAATTGACAAGACCTAATTTTAACCATTACTCTAAATCTTAACTTTTCTTTTTCATTATCTTTCATATTTAGTAAGTCCTAAATATAGCGGCATCCATGTTTAGTAACTTTTATTTTTTCAGACTTTCATATTTAATATGTCTCATATTTAGGAAAGGTGATTTCCGTAATTACTAACTTCTATTTTTTTGTACTTCCATATTTAGTAAGTCTCATATTTGAGAATGGGACTTTCATATTTAGTAGCTTCATTTTTTTTCAGATGTTCATATTTTGTAATTCTCATATTTTGAAAGGAGATTTTCATATTCAGTAACTTTCATTTTTTGAAGATTTCTATATTTTGTAAATCCTATATTTGGGAATAAACTTTCTTATTTAGTAAGTCTCATATTTGGATTCTTCCAAAATAAGTAACTTTTATATTTAGTAAGTTTAATGACCTTGATAAACAATTATTAAAATTACAACATTCATCCCTAAACTTTTAAGTATACTATAATAACATATCTAACATGCTGTTCATTTCACATTCAGCTCAATTAATGAGAGCGCAATATAGGCTAGTCAAAGGTAGGTCAAAACTAAGAAATAAAAGTGGTGTTGGGTTTGGGCTTATATTGTAGCTTTTGCCATCTATATATTAAGAATCCAAAAAGTGCAATTGCTGGAGCAAAAATCCTAGCAGCTTTCCTTTTGGAATCAAACAATGACCGAAAGTTGAAGATTGCTCGCTGATTATATGAGAAAACTCTGTTTACCTCACCGCCATGGAAAATTAAAAGCAGACCCATTTATTATCTTTTCCTTGTTTATCCTTCAGCCATTTTAAGGCTTAGTAACAAGGGGAATGAAAAGGCCTTATGTGAAAAGTAGTACTTTTGGGGAGTAGAAGGAGAAGAAAAATGAAACTAGCTAACCAACTGAGAAAGAGATGAGAAGTTGAGGGATGAAATGCCCCTATCAAAATCGCCGCTAATTGAACTAACATCGTAGTGGTGGGTGAATGAACCCAAGGCGAATCAATCAGATGCCAGGGATGGCAAATTGGCTTGGCTAGTTCCCAAATGACTGGCTTCCCGTTGGTGAGTAACCAATTTAAGGCCAGAGCTCGCCAGCAGAGGTGAGAATAGGGAAGGTGGGATGCACTAGTCACTGCGAGGAACTAGGCAAAGTTTCTATGTCTAGTTCAATGGTTTGTAATTAAGGAGAGAGAAACATCACCTTTTGTGGCATAAGCTAGTAAATATGTCCAACCGTAGCCCTAATTTTACATCTTAAGTTTGACTTACTTTTGACCAGCTAAATAATGAAGTATCATTAATGGGATTAAAATGAAACGAATGGGATACTGTTTGCAATTTCGCCTAAAATTTTTAAAATTTTACAATTTACTCACTAATGGTGAACTTGATTTACATTTTGTAGTAATTTCAAAGAAAATTTATAGGAACATAAGCATAAAAAAAATTTTGTGGTGTATATATAGGTGATAGTTAGGTGATGATTTGGATGACATGTACAGTGATAATTGAAGAGTATGAGTCTAGACAAATAATTAAGTATTGCCAACAATGTTAAATTACCTAAATATGTACTAAACTATAACAAATAAGTTTTTTATGAATATTTTGATTAAATATACTAAAAAAAATTAATTTAAATTAAATCACAAAAAAATTGAATTCTTTGATTTAAATTTTAACAAAAAATGGGACAAAAATGAATCAATTCAATCATTTTGGCCTATACACCAATAATTCAAGGAAACATAAAGGTCAACCCGAATCTGACTTGAAGTTACTTGAGACTGAAAATTGACCCGATCTATAGTAAACCCGAACCCAAAAAACCCTGTCCAACTTAACCTGAACTTGAAATCAAGCCGAACCAAAATAACCCAACCTAAACTTGACATGGACCCGAATTCATACTAGCTAACCCAATTATACTTGAACTTGAATAAACTCGAGCCGACCCACCTAATTGTCATCCTTAATCCAAGGCAATAATTAGAGGCAACATGATGATTGGTGATGATAAGTGGTGGGAGACGATGAGATGATGATCACTTGAAAAGTGGCAATTCCAGCCGACGATCGCCAAAGATGTGAGGTAAGCTAAGACAAGAAGACTGTGGAAGACAATCGGCGATGATGAACGACGGAGGTAGATCTAGGAGCAACGACTAGAGTAGAAAAAGGAAGTGGCTCCAGCCGAGAAATAGTTCTCAAACTCAAAACAGCCAAATTATGGAACAACTAAAGCTTTAGACATTTTTATATTTCACTTTTGGCATTATCAAATATTTATTTAGACCAATTTTTATTAGTTCGCATATATTTATTTATGAGGGAAACAAATTATTTGTATATTATTTCAGACATTTTTTTAATTTTTCTTCAGACAATTTTACATATTCATTTAGACACTTTTTTATTATTTTAAATAGTTATTTTAAGAGAATGAATTATTTATGTATTAGTTCAAATACTTTTAAATATTTTTCTACAAACTTTTTTATATCCATGCAAACACTTTTTATTGCTTCGGACATTTTCTTATTTTTTGATAATAATAAATTATTTGTAAACTACTTCAGATACTTTCAAATACTACATTATTAGATATTTTTACATATTTTGTTAGACACATTTGCTTATTACTTCTGATAATTTTACAACAGCGCATATTCCAAAGATGGACGACAATGGTAGAGGCGGTGGCAGTAACGATCAGAAATGATGACGAGATCGTGAAGACATGTGACAATCAACGTGATTCAGAGCATAAGAGTGGCGGCAAGATCCTGTGAAAGAACAATGGTGGCAATGTGATCCGGATGAAGGAAAATGATGGCGAGATCTTGACGTATGATAGTCCAGTGCCACTGCCGAAGGAGACAGCAGTAGCTAAGTAAGGTTTTTGTAGAGGGGAAGATTTTAACTAGGTATAATTAGATATAAGTGCATAACAAAATAACTAGTGTGTTTGGTCATTGAAATACTTCTCTTGCGTGATGGAGTCGGTCTGCAGATTGTGGCAAATTGAAAATTTGATTGTATGTAGTAGATATGCAAGAAAAGAATTGTTCTCCTTTGTGCCAAGAAAGATGCAGATCAAAGAACAAAAGAAAAGCATGGGAAATTGTTCTCTTTATTTCGGCACGGGCACTTTGGAGAAGAATGAATCCTTGGACTTTTAATGGCTCTAAAAAATCTGTCTCAAACTCTTGGAGCGGGACACAGCTTGTCCCCCAAACGTTTTATTAAAAATTGAAATTATGGGAAATTAACTTCAGAGCTACATTACTTTTTTCGGTCTTTAACATTAATTATTGAACATAGAATTGACAGTGGATTTTTGTAATTTTCCAATTATTATAATGATAATATTGTTGCACAAAAATCATGAAGTGAATGCTCAAAAAGCTAATGGGCCAATTAATTGTTCTATTAGAGCTGAAATTGGTGGATCATTTAATTTTGTTGGGCTTGATAAGGATGTAGAGAATTTTAAAAGGGATGTATCCTTGTGCAAGTATTATTAAATCTAAAGCATCTAATCTTAATGAGGAGCCATTAGACCGGCGTTGGGTTCGAAACCAAATGGTGCAGTGTTGAGATGTGAGTTGAAAATATTAAGATAAGAGATTAAATCACCAAAAAGAACTACAAGAATTGACAAGTATTTTCCTTCCCTCCATTATAGGGACATTGGTTCTGGATTTAGGTTATGACCGTGAGCTTATGTTGGGCTTGGGTTATATACTGATTGGCTTTTCGGCTTAATATACTATTCTATTCCATAGACTATTTGGGTTTTGGATTCTGTGGGTTTTATTCTTAGGGCTCTGATTGTTGTAGGTTTTTTGGGTTTTGGGGTGTCTTAGGTCATAATTTTTCTTTTTAAGGCAGTGTTTGTACTTTGTATCTCTTATTTCTTATTTGGATTTAAAAAAAACTGCCTGGTACTGATGGCCATATTTTTGCGATAATGGATATGGATTCCACAACTCATAGGGCCTTCCAACCACATCATGCCTATCATGAATTATTGATGAAATTTTTATCCCCAATATATTCTTAAGAAAAACAATAAAAAGAATATCAACGAGCTCCGTAAGATTTTCAGAGAGTTATTTTGAAGGAAATATAATTTTCGTGGGCAACAAACGGAAAGTAAGATGATGGGCTTGAAGAGTATTTTAGCTAAACACATAAACCAACAATAATGCACGTAATACTTATTTTGTACCCAAAAAAAATATGCTAATACTAATACACATATTATAGTATAAAACAGAAACTCACTATGGCAACCGGCCATAGTGACCAACAAAGTGGTCACGTGCCTACCCACCGGGAATTTGGTAGATAAAAAGTAAAATGCATTTTTTTTTAAGAGAATTAGTGATTGGCTAGGTGATCGTTACAAAATTAGTCACCAATTTCAACTATTAACCAGTCGCTCTCCCCCAAAATCCCACATTGACGATCTATAAGAAACAAGACTGACCAATCAGCTTCATTGCCCTTGCATTATAAATTGTCATCATTCATTTGTTTTCCTTAAGCTTCTCCCACTCTTTATTTTTGTTTTCATTTACATTTTCTCTCTCTTCTCTTATGTGCTTTCTACAAGAGTCTCTTCCTTTCCCATCATTTGATCTATTTGATATAAGGAAAAAACTGATCTCTTCTCTAAGAACCTCAAGTTGGGTATTTATGAGGACTCTAAAAAACAGGACTAAAATTACCAAGCTGAAGGAAAAAAAATTGTTCATTTTCTATTTTTTTTTATTGTTTGAATGCCTCCGTTCTTTTTACATCTAACAGAATATAAAACTGGACAACAATAAAAATTAGTAGAGAATAACAGAAATATTAAAAAATAATCTTGAGAAATCTTGAGCTAAAAAGTTTAACCTGAGTATGTGAAATAATCGAGTGAAATTTTTTGAATCTAACATCTGAAAAATATTTAATATGGTATGTGAATATCAAATAATTGAGTAATGTATTGACCGATGTAATCAGTTACTCTCCTAATCACAAATCCGGTCACTTTATCATGTTGATCAAATATTTGACGACCGCCCACTAACCACATATTTTGGTCATAAAAAAATATTTTAATGATCAATCACTGACCGATAAGCTGGTCAGCCTTTTATCTTCCCTCTTATAGTGTAATGGTAATATGTTACAGTTGCCGCCACAATTAAATAGTCAGTTTGCTTAAGTTCGAGCCGGCGTGGCTTGTCCAATATTTCAATTTATTTTAGAGCAATAATATGTTTCTTTAAATAAAAAATTGAGGCAGGCAAAGAGCAAAGGTATGATGACTGGTATAACTTGTTGCCTGGTCGAATCGAAGATGCTTTTGCTTTATACCCATATGCCTTGTTTCCAAAGCCGAAATTATTCCAATGAGAAAGCGCTGGGTGCTAGACGAATCTATAAAAAGGGACTGTTTTCCAACGGTTATGTGTTGGAAATTTGATTTTCCAACATAAAACTGTTGAAAAGTGGTGCATTAGCAAATGACACATTGAAAAAATAAAATTTCAAGGGCCCAAGGATTTTAGTGAAAATTATTTTGCTAGGGAAGTAGAAAATCTGTAGAATCTATGTGGTTTACTCGACATTTTTAATTTGTGTCAATTAATAGGATTTAATTTGTGTGAAGAAGTGTTCTTGCAACCAAAAATGAAACACAATGACTTAGCCGATCTAGAAATTGCAAAGGACGAAGTCATCGATAAACTTAATTGATGAAATCTCTTGTGTTGAATCCGAAATCAATTCCCCCAATACACGAATTATATATGAGGGTTAAAGAAAAAGAGAGAGGGACACCATAGAAAAAGAAAACGAGAAAAGAGGAAAGAAAAGATGAAAGAGAAGGTTAACGAAAATGGGAGGGAAGTTGCTTTTAGATTTTCTTTTTCTTTTGTTCTATAAGTAAAATACAGTGATTTTATTTATGTAGTGGAACTATGGCAAGGTATCAAATAAAGCAATATATATATATATATATATATATTAAAAAAAACAAAAGAATGACATAATTAGACAAAGAAATTAATGGAAATGTATACTTAAAAGCTTATTTTAATGGTAAACCTGTAAGTGCATGAAATTCAAATACATTCAATTTCATTAACAGAATGGAACAGAACAAAGAAAGAAAGGAAACCCAAATTCCTATATATGCAACACTCTCGGTTATTAAGTCTCCAAAACTCCAAGAAGAGACTTTTAGGAAATACTCCTATTAAATACGATAGAGTTAGAGAGCCACACAGCAGCCAGCCACCATCACCAAGCAAAATCAAAATCATATATTATGGAACATATTTGCTTCCCCAGAGGCGTGGACAGCGGCTGCAGAAGAACATGGGGGATAAGCATGACGGCGGGCAAGGAAGCGGCGGCGCCAGTTACGGCGGAGCTAGTAAGAAGCACCTTCCGGCGGTTCGACACCGACGGGGACGGTTGTCTAAGCAAGCAAGAGCTGAAGCACGCTTTCACCAGCCTGGGCTCGCGGCTGCCATGCTTGCGAGCAGCTCTGGCACGGCACCACGCGGACACCAACGGCGATGGCTACATCGACCAGCAGGAGTTGGAGAAACTGGTCGACTATGTCATGAAGCTTGGCTATAAGATTCAAACAAAGAGCAAATAACAGAATTAGAGGCATGGTGGAGGGTGGATGATTTTTTGTTTCTACAGCAACCTGCCAAGATTTCTGTAACAAATATATGTACCCAGAAGTTCAAATCCAAGATACGGAAAAACAAAGCCGCTGATATCTAATTAAAACAACGTCCTTCAGTTAATAGGCAAAAAGGTCATTTACTTTGGACTGTGCGGGAATTAAGCAAGTAAAATTGTTATGAAAATTAGAGCAGAAGTGCTACTTGAAGGTGAGAGCAATAATCAACTCAAAATAGAAGGATTATGTCCTTTGAACGTTAACAGTTTAACACCCTCAAAAGCATAGTTGAACCATAATTCTCCTTTTGAGCTCAGCAGACTCGTCTCTCTTCCCTTTCCGGTTCTGAATTTTCAGCTTGTTCACCCGCCAACGCTATACCCACCATCTACGATTTTGGTGGCGATTGAGATGTCGGAGGAGCTTTGAGGGGCGGTTGCCACCGATCTTCACTCGCTAGCCTGCCCAGATTTCTACGCGTGTGTATGTGACGGGTGCGTGGCACAATTCTAGCGGTGGTAGATAAAAATGATACAGAAGATTCTCATCCCAGCATCTCACTCACCCCTCCAGGCTCCAGCTCCTTGCCCAGATTTCTACGCGTGTATGTGACGATTAGCACTGGTTGGGCTGTCCGGAAAACTGATGGGAACATGTTGGGCTGAGTGAAATATTACTCAAGAACTAAACCCAACGTTCAGAGAAAAGAGAAACAACCGAACCCAACCACGTTTTGGGCGAAAAAGTCATTGCATGTGTGAAGCGTATAAAAATCATGGCCCATGAAATATTTATGTGTTTTGATTGATGTCACAAGCTATGTACCACAAAAAAAAAAAAAAGCCAGTTTTTAGATTTCTAAGAATTACAAAACTTTTTTTAGAGAATAAGGAATGCGATAATTTTTTCCATCACTTGAATATACAATTCATATATTTCTGCACACACATACACGCACTCTTCATGTACTTATGTATCAACCATAGATAATTAAATTTTCAAGCAAATTTCATTTGAAAGTCAATATTATATAGGTCTAATAATCTATTAAAAAAATATTTTTTATAATTTTATTAAATTTTAAGGAAATTTTCTTTTTAAATGCCCAAAAATAGAAAAATTCATACAAATTTAATAACTTCATGAAAATTTACTTTCAAAATAAATTATTATATTTATATAATATTAAATTTCAAATGAAATTGGTTCCATTTAAAAAGAATATAAAAATAAAAATAATTCATTTTAGATTAAATTTACTTAAGTTAAAATGAATTGGCTTTAAAAAAAGTAATTAAGAATAACATCTTTGTAAAACACAGAGCATTGGTGATATTAAGAGTAAAGCCTTGATCGCATTAGTTTTGAGCAAATTGAGCATAGTTTGAGGATCTAAGTGTAACTTTGAGTATAAGTTTGTGTTTTTCCATAAGCTTTACTTAAAAACATATGTAATCTCGCATGTGTCAGCCATTCAAAACTTATGCATGAAAATGGACTCAAATTCAATAATCCAAGCAGTCTCTTCAAGTAAAAAGGTAGGTCAGAAGCGTTCAGTTATGTTAAAGCAATTTGGGACATGTTAAAAGGTTTTAAAGCATGCCAAAGTTTTATATACACCAAGGAAATACAACTAGGTTACCCACTGTCTAATTTGATTAAGGCTTTCTTGCTCTTATTTTACATAGAGATTTCCTATCCTAACTTAATTATATTGTTGCTTACGAGTTTCTTATTGAGTTTTTATTCAGATCCAATTCAATAAAAAAAAAACCAAGTAACTTCGTTTCTTTTTTTGTTTTTATTCGTTTACGAATGAGAAATTAATAATAATTGCAAATGAGTACCACGCACCGACAAAAATCAACTATGCAAGTCTTAGCCCGACCTACTTTCTCTATAAGCTGAAGGCCCTAAAGCAACCCAAGTACTTCAATTTTGAGACGATTGGGTTTTTATTACATTGACTAGTATTGGATTATCTTTTTATGCAAATTAAACTATATTTTAAAGACTGGAAATGAGTACTATTCCCAGAACAATAAACTACAATATCTTTTACTTTTTATCCCTTGGTTTGGTTTGGGCTGGGTTACGTTTTGCTCTTTCACCTAACATTTTTTTTCTTAACGCAATTGCTTATTTGGGAAGCTTGGTCAAATTTTTTGAAAAAGAATAGCTTCTTGAAGGTTTGTCTCATTATTGTCCTACTTTCATCCCTGCATTGTTTCCATTTCTCATCTTAGACATTAAGTTTGATTGGTTTGGCATTTTAGTCTTGAACTCAAATTATTTAACTATAGTATTTTTATTTGATCTCTTGGTTCCTTTTTTTATGTATTATTTTTCTAAAACGAAATATTGGTCACCATGGTTTGTTTATTTTTAGTAAAATAGAGTTTTTTTTCTTAAATTTTATTAATTTAATTGTTAAACTCTTAATATGCAAAGTTTTTCATTTTCTCTCTGGGTCCCCAAACTCTTAATCATTAATTGATTAACATAAATTAAACATAATTTTGTGTTTCAATCATATAATTTCATTATTAATAATTGATTCATTCATATGTTTGATTCTTTCCACAAATTAATTGATTCTTTCCAAAAGTTTATGTTATAATCATCTACGTTTCATATATACAGTCAAACTATTTATATCAAATATTTATATAAGCCGTGCATGTTGAATATTATGCATATTGCTTCACAAATCAGTTGTCTGCAATTATTATGATTCTCTTCCCTTTAGATCTTTCTTATGTTATGTACAATACCACCAATATAGGCTCTAAATGTCAATTCAGACACCATATCAAAATGAATGTGTTCCCTAATTACATTTCACGATATTTACGCATGATGTTGTGGTATTATATGACCGCTATAATGTGTGGGCCATTTTGTATCTCGTATGGACCATAACCTGAGTACCAACTGTTAGTCATAAGTATAGGAACTCGCACATTGTAGTGGCATTTTATGAAATATTCAAGAGAGTTCAATGAAATATAGCTTTGTACATTGTTAGAGACAATATATCATGTTCATGTATTACATAATAATGGAACTGATTCACACTTTGAAATTGAATGGCCTGACTATATAGGTAAACACCATGAAACATGGATATGCAAGTTCAAAGATTACAAATGCAATCGATTAGAGTGGGCTAGTTACATAAGAGCAAGTCTTAGACAGTACAAAAGTGCATTGTGTCTTGATAGTTTACAAAGGGAGCAGGAGTATTCTAGTAAGTTAGAGCACAACGATGGTATGAATAATGAGGCATACATAACATTAACTAAGAGAAGCATATGTTTTTTGTGCTTCAATGTAGTATGGAAAGAATCAAAATTGAGTTAGGAATAAGAAAGCATAACATGAAATGGGTGTATAACATAAATAGGGATGCAAGATTGAAGGGGATGTACCTAAAAGTATATCACCAAAAAAAAGGGAAAAAAATGGGTAAAAAAACCTTCAATGAAATAAAGCACTTCTTGTTAAGGTAAGCAAAGGACGTAGTTGATCCAACACTGTTTATGACATGATGGTTAATGAAATTGTGAGAATAAGGGTTGGATTGCATTTAGCTCTAGTCCATTTACAATGTTCACTCCTTGAATTTTCTTAATCTGTGCCATATACTAGCATTTATAATTGCAATTTTTAGTTAGAAATTGAAATAAATGCTCATTAAGCAAAAAAAAAAAAGCAATAGTATTTACATGTATATATAAAAGGTAAATTCCATTCCACCTTGGTATGAATTATATGCTTTCATTTTCCAGCTTGATCTCCTGTAGTTTTTTAAGCATTAAAAATTTAAGCTCAACCACATAAATTGACTAATCCCTTGCATGATTTCATGGAAAATTTATGGAAGGAAAAAGTTAAAAAAATATATTAAAAGATAGTATGGAAATGTAATCAACCTTTTCAGTAAGTACTCTATCTAAACAAGTTTCATGCTACTGTGGCAAAAACACAAAAAAACAATTCACATAAAATATCTACTCAAGTGAAAACACAAGATGATATAATTAATTAATTGAAATGTTTGAGAGAAGGCTAATTATAACCATTCAATATTTAATGATATTGAATTGCTGAATGCACTGCTATATATCATAATGTGTGTAGCTGTTTTTGTAATTGTATTTCCAAAACCTATTACCTTTGATTCTTGTAATTCCGCATTCAAGCCTATTTTCAAGTTCCTTCAACTTTGAGTACAGTTAAGTTGCTCAGAGATTCACCCATCAAGTGTTTACAAAGCAAACATGATCGAACAACATTATACTATTATTTATCATGTGCCAATACTGGCGTCAAGGTTATTGTTAATCGAGTGAAAAAATCAATATATGCATATATGTATGTAAGTACATCTTAGTGTTCTGCAGCATTTGAGTCTTGTGTAGCAAATTTGCTAATTCTTCTTGATAGTACTACATTTAGAATACCAAAGGCTATTTAAGCCTCAATGCTATTTGAGCCTTCCTAATTGCTGCTCTCAAAGAGAAGTTTTAAAACCACCTTTCAGTCAACTCATGACCAATCTATCCCATGGAATCAACCTCAGTATTAAATAAGATAATAAATTTGGAATTACTTCTATGTATCCCTACACCTAGGTTAGTCTTTTCTACGGACTGAAAAAAAAAATGGAACCAACAATAAATAAACAATAAACCAACTCATACGAACAACAACTTGAGTTACTAGCATATTTATTTAGGCAATCCACCCAGTTTGTGCTTCACCTATCAAAACACAAAATATTTAAGAATTTTTAAAATAAGAAAAAGTTGATATTTAAGTCATGAAGAAGGGAATAAACCATTTAAGAGTGAAAACTAGGTCAAGTAACTTCATCCATTCATCCCTAAATAAGAGATAAAAAAAAACAATTTCATCAGTAGCATCGAGCACAAAACCAGTAAGAGGAAAACCAAGTGTAACATTTTGATCAATACCACTAATCTCACAAACTAAAATTAAAAACATACAGGCTTCAATCTTGAATAATCAAAGTGTTTAAAAAGAAAAGGCAAAAATCTGAAACAATCGATAAGAAATTTAAAGCAATCAAAGTTTTCATCCACTATGACATTGGTGTCAACTCTGAACGGCAAGTTAAGGGTAAGAAATCAGATCAAGAAGAGCAAAGAGATCCAAGAATGGATCAGAGACAATCAAACTACCTTTCTTACCCACATCGATAACCTATAGGTCTAGAAGCTTCTGATTTTTGTTATTGCTTGGAATCAAATGATAGGTTGACTAACAAAAAGAGCAAGATCAATGCGATTGGTGAGGCAAATAGTGAACACAAAGATAAGTATAAGAGTAGGTAAAATAAAAAAGATGAAGAGACTTGACTGGGCAGAAGTAGGTGTGTTAATAAGTGGGGAGAATAGAACGAACACTAGCGCAAGGAGGTGCCCCTTGAGAAGGGAGAGAGGAAAGGCCAAAACCAAAAACTAACCCAAAAATCAAGTTTTGGATCGGGCCAATACTATCGCAACTATTCTAAGGAATGGTTTTTAGTCAAATTATGATTTGTATAATTATGAACATTTATTGACAATGGCTCAATGCAATTCAAGAGATCTTGGTGCTTGATTTAAAGGTGTACACTATTCAACAAAAATTGAAAAAATAAAAAAATGAATTAATTTAGTTTTTTAGTTCGGTTTATTCAATTTTTTGTTTCAATTTTTCGTTAAAACTGAATTTACAAAAATCAATTTTCAGTTTGGTTTCAAGTTGGATGAGTCATTAATTTGGTAACCATATTTTTACATTTTTTTCTTCCTTAATATGTGATATATTAGTGCTTTTCTATTTTCTTTTCATTAACATACGAGGAGTTCGTTTTGCTCTAATTCCATTAATCCAACCTAAATATTTCAATGGTCAAAGGAAGGTCAAAGATGGGATATAAAAAAGTGCTAGGGGTTTGGCTAAATTACATTAAAATGCCCCTGAGTTAATAATTATCAAAGAAACATATTTTCTCTCCTAACATATTCCATGGCTTACAACGCCCCATCTGCACAACCTCACTAATCTGACAACCCACTTCCAATCATGCTAAACTAGCTAGCCACCCTTTGGCATCAGATTGTCAAATTTGGACAGAGAGACAAGGTTAGTGGTGGAAAGTCCACTTATGATATCTGAATGTCGATTTTGATTAGTCTAGCTATGATGTCTAAATGCCTGAGAGTGAGGAAAGAGAAGATGCTTTTTGCAAATTATTAAGTCAGGGCATTTCATTGTAATTTAGCCAAACCCTTGGCATAATTTCATATTTCATCTTTGACCTTCATTTGACCAATGGAATAATTGAGTTAGATTAATGGCATTAAAGCCAAACTAACTCCCCATAGTTTGCAAGCTTTATCTAGCAATTATAGTGTAATTACTAATTAGCAAATTACATATTAACTTTCTCCTCACAATTTAATCATTTTTAATGCGATTTATAAGGACTAGTAAAAAAAAATCAATTATTTTGGTTTGAAACCAAACTGAACCAAAATATTTTCATTAGTTAACTCGATTTCTCATGGTTAGCAACCGAAATCAATTTAAGTAACTAATTATTTTGGTTTGAAAAAAAAAAACCAAAATATTTTGGTTTGAAACCAAACTGAACCAAAATATATACTTAAAAGCTTATTTTAATGGTAAACCTGCAAGTGCATGAAATTCAAATACATGCAATTTCATTGCTCCCTAGTAGATAAAAATAAAAAAGGAGAATAATTAACAGAATGGAACAGAACAAAGAAAGAAAGTAAACCCAAATTCCTATATATGCAACCACCCTTGGTTATTAAGTTTCCAAGACTCCAAGAAGAGACTTTTAGGAAATACTCCTATTAAATACCATAGAGTTAGAGAGCCACTCAGCACCCATCCACCATCACCAAGCAAAATCAAAATCATATAGTATTATGGAACATGTCTTACTAAATTTTTAGGAAGTTTTCTTTTTAAATGCCTAAAAATAGAAAAATTCATAAAAATTTAATAACTTCATGAAAATTTACTTTCAAATAAATTATTATATCTATATAATATTGACTGTAAAAAATTGATTCCATTTAAAAAAGAATATAAAAATAAAAATAAGTCATTTAGATTAAATTGACTTAAGTTAAAATAAATTGACATTAAAAAAAGGTAATTAAGAATAACATTTTTATAAAACACAAAAAGCTTTGGGGATATTAGGAACAAAGCCTTGATAGCCTAAGTTTCGAGCAAGTTGAGCATAGTTTGAGGATCTAAGTGTAACTTTGAGTATAATTTTTTGTTTTTCCATACGCTTTGCTTAAAAACATATGTAATCTCACATGTGTTAGCCATTCAAAACTTGTGAATGAAAATGGACTCAAATTCAATGATCCAAGCAGTCTCTTCAAGTAAAAAGGTAAGTCGGAAGCGTTCAGTTATGTTAAAGCGATCTCGCACATATTAAAAGGTTTAAAGTATGCCAAGTTTTATCTACAACAAAAAAATACAACTAGGTTACCCACTGTTTAATTTGATTAGGGCTTTTTTGCTCTTATTTTACACAGTGGATGAGAGATTTCCCATCCTAACTTAATTCTACTGTTGTTTAGGAGTTTCTTATTGAGTTTTTATTTAGATCCAATTCAATAAAAAAAAAACCAAGCAACTTCATTTCTATTTTTGTTCTTATTCATTTACGAATGAGAAATTAATAATAATTGCAAATGAGCACCACGCATTGACAAAAATCAACTATGCGAGTCTTAGCCAGACCCACTTTCTCAACAAGCTTAAGGCCTTAAAGCAACTCAAGTACTTCAATTTTGAGATGATTGGGTTTTTATTACATTGACTATGGATTATCTTTTTATGCAAATTAAACTATATTCTTGTGGAAACGTGGTTTTTTGGGAGTCGCCACCAATCGGTTTCACTTAGGTCGATTGGACACCTTAAAAATGGCCTACGAGAGTTCGAGGGTTCCGGAATACGGTTACGTTAAAATAATTTTATTCTACCCCCCAAAATTGGCACCTTAGTTGATTTTAATTTTGTTTTGCTTGCTTTTAAATAATTTCAGTTAATTTTTCAAACCATGGATTCTAACCAAATCACCCGGATATGGACTTCAAAATCTTGGTACTTGATTTTTATTCATTTTTATAATAAATTTGATATTTTTAAACCATGGACTCTATCAAGTCATCTGGATGTGAAATTTAATGAATTTAATTTTTTTTATTTATCATTTAAATATTTTAATTGATTACTGATCCAAACCATAAATCATATCGAATCATCCGGATATGGATATTAAATTTATTTATATTATTTTAAAAATTTAAGTATTTATTTAAACCATTGATTTTTATTAGATCAGCTGATTGTAGATTTTAAATTTATTTTAATAGATGGTGTTGGAGGCTCAATCTTTTCATATATAAATAATAAAATTGTTGGAGGCTCGGCCTTCCATTTTAAAGGAAAAATGATAAAATAAAATAAAAATGTTAGTGGCTCAACATTCCAAATAACCAATAATACTAAAGAAGATAAGAATGACAAAAAAAATAAAAGACCAAGGGGCTTGGTCATCCACGTAAAAAAAGAGATAAAGTGCAGGAAGTAAATAAATGAAGAAAAGTAAATAAATAAAGAAAGTAGGACACTTGGCCATTCACGTAAGAAAATAAAGTGCAGAAAGTAAATAAATGAAAATAAATAAATAAATAAATAAAGTGGTACACTTGGCCATCCACGTAAAAAATAAAGTGCAAGAAATAAATAAATGAAGAAAAGTAAATAAATAAATAAAGTGGGGCGCGTAGCTATCCACGTAAGAAAATAAAGTGTAGAAAGTAAATAAATAAAAAAAGTAAATAAATAAATAAAGTGGGGCACTTGGCCATCCGCGTTAAAAAAATAAAGTTCAGAAAGTAAATAAATGAAAAAAAAAGTAAATAAATAAAGTGAGGCGATTAATTATCCACGTAAAGAAAATAAAGTGTAAAAAGTAAATATAAGTAAATAAAGTGATAATAAATAAATAAAAGAAATAAATAAAAAAAATAAGGTGGGGTGTTTGGACATCCACATAAAAGTAGAAGGTATAACCTTCCATAAAAAAATAATAATAAGAAAGAACAGAAAGAAAAGAAAAGAGAAAAAAAAAATTGTTGTTAATAATTAGTTCTGCAAAATAAGAACGTTAGTGACTTATATGAACAGAACAGAAAATCAGAAGGGCTAGAAAGGGGTTACACCGAAAAATAGGTGGCTGGGTCGGATCCGGGTCGGGTTCCCGGGTCAGAAACGGTTTCGCCTTCAATTCTTCGTTTTCCGGCGATTATAGAGGGAAAGGGCACCTGGGCTCCACCGGCGACGATGTGGCGACCTCAAAGGGAGGAGGAGGACGACGGAAGGCGGCTGTTGTGGAGGGGAAGAGAAGCGGAGAAGCGCGCGGGACGTGCCAAGGGGCGGACGCGCCAAAAGGAGGAGAAGGCGAGGGCGAGGGCGGCACGGCGACGGAGTCGGGTTCGGACGGGAGGCAACGACGTTGTGGAAAACGGTAAGGGGTAAACAGAAGGGAAACGGCGAACGGAGAGAGGGGGTCCAAATAGAAGTTTAGGATTTTTTGAGTGAGGGAGGAGTAGCCAGGGACTATAGCTACATTTTTACCTTTTTAAGTGAGGAGCTCAAATCTTGCTAATTTCGTGTCTTTATTTGCAGATTTGAACCCCTATTTATAGGGGAGGGAGCATTGGATTCCATTAATTAAAAATAAAAATTGAAATTTAGTTAGAAACATAATTTGGTCAAAATTTGAGTTTTAGTCCTTCCCCTTTCACCGACTACTGGTATGGTCCCATATTTTTACGAAATTGCAAATTGGCCCAAATTTATCTGTTTTGTCAATTTAGCCCAAAACCTTGCAAATAATTACCAGATTTCTCTAGAATTTCCAGATTTTGTCAGAATTTTCCCAAAACTTCTCAATTTTTACATATTTACCCCAAATTTCTCAATTTTGTCAGTTTTTTTTTAAATTCCCCTTATATATATATATATATATATTATTTGTTATTTATTATTATTATTATTTAACTAACCCTACGAAACAAAATGCCCCCCCTAAACTAATTTTTTTTAATTTTTCTTTAAAAAAAAATAACCGGACGAAATTGAGTGTCAACAATTCTAAAGGCCGAAAAGGAATATTATTCCTAGAACAGTAAGCTACAATATCGTTTTTCTTTTTGATGGTCTATTTCGCTATTGTCCCACTTTTATCCTTGCATTGTTTCTATTTCCCATCTTAGACCTTGGGTTTGATTAGTTTGGCATTTTGGTCCTTGAACTCAAACTTGTTAACAATAGTATTTTTGTTTGATCTCTTGGTTCTTTTTTTTATGTATTATTTTTCTAAAATAAAACATTGGTCATTATGGTTTGTTTGTTTTTAGTAAAATAGAGTTTTTTAAAAAAATTTATTAAGTTAATTGTTAAACTCTTAATACGTAAAGTTTTTCCATTTCCTCTCTTGGTCTCCAAACTCTTAATCATTAATTGATTAACATAAATTAAATACAAGTTTGTATTTTGGTCATATCATTTCATTATTAATAATTGATTCCTTCATATGTTTGCTTCTTTCCACAAATTAATTTATTCTTTCCACAAGTTTATGTTATAATCATGTATGTTTCATACATATAGTCAAACTATTCATATCAAATATTTATATAAGCTATGCATGTTGAATATTATGCATATTGCCTCACAAATCAGTTGTTCGTGCAATTATTATGATTCTCTTCCCTTTAGATCTCTCTTAAATTATGTATGATACTACAAACATAGGCTCTAAATGTCAATTCAGGTATGAGATCAAAATGAATGTGTTCCTTAATTATATTTCACCTTATTTACACTTGATGTTGTGGTATTATATGATCGCCGGAATGCGCAGACCATTTTGTATCTCGTATGAACTATAACCTAAGTACCAACTGTTAGTCATGAGTATAAGAACTTGCAAATTGTAGTGACATTTAATGAAATATTCAAGGGAGTTCAATGAAATATAGCTTCATACACGGTTAAAGACAATATATCATGTTCATATATTACATAATAATGAAACTGATTCACACTTTGGAATTGAATGGCTTGACTATATGAGTAAACACCATGAAATAAGGATATGCAAGTTCAAAGATTACAAGTGCAATCAATTAGAGTAGGCTAGTTACATAAGAGCAGGTCTCAAGCAGTACAAATGTGCATTGTGTTTTGACAGTTTACAAAGGTAGCATGAGCATTCTTATAAGCTAAAGCACAATGATGGCTTGAATTGTGAGGCATACACAACATTAACTAAAAGACGCATATGTTTTTTGTGTTTTAATGTAGCATGGAAAGAATCAAAATTGAGTTAGGAGGAAGGAAGCATAACATGAAATGGGTGTATGACGTAAATAGGGATGTAAGATTCAAGGGGACGTACCTAAAAATATATCATCAAGAGAAGGAAAAAAAGGGTAGAAAAACCTTAAATGAAATGGAGAACCTTTTTGTTGAGGTGAGCAAATGACGTATTTGATCCAACACTATTTATGGCATGATGGTTAATGAAATTGTGAGAATGAAGGTTGGATTACATCTAGCTTTGGTTCATTTACAATGTTCACTCATTGCATTTTCTTAATCTTTGCCATATACTTTCATTTATAATTGAAATTTTTAGTTAGAAAATGAAATAAATGTTCATCAAGGGAAAGAAGCAGTACAATTTACATGTATATATAAAAGATAAATTCCATTTCACGTTGGTATGGAGCATATGCTCTCATTTTCCAGCTTGATCTCCTGTAGTTTTCTAAGCATTAAAAACTTAAGCTCAACCACATAAATTGACTAATCCCTTGCATGATTTTACAAAAAATTTATAGTAGGAAAAACTTTTAAAAAATATATTAGAAGATAGCATCGAAATGCAATCAACCTTTTCAGTAAGTACTCTATCTAAGCAAGTTTCATGTTGCTGTGGAAAAAATACAAAAAAGAATTCACAAAAAATATCTACTCAAGTGAAAACACAAGATGATATAATTAATTAATTGAAGGTTTAATAGAAGGCTAATTCTAACCATTTAATATTTAATAATATCGAATTGTTGAATGAACTGCTATATATCATAATGTGTGTAGCTGTTTTTTTAATTGCATTTAAAAAACCTATTACCTTGATTCTTGTAATTCCACATTCAAGCCTATTTTCAAGTTCCTTCAACTTTAAGTACAATTAAGTTACTCAGAGATTCACCAATCAAGTGTCTGCAAAGCAAACATGATCAAACAACATTATACTATTATTTATCATTTACCAATACTGTTGTCAAGGTTATTATTAATTGAGTGAAAAGATCAATGTATGTATGTATGTATGTATGTATGTATGTATGTATGTATGTATGTACCTCTTAGTATTCTGTAACATCTGAGTCTTGTATAGCAACTTTGCTAATTCTTCTTGATAGTACTACACTTAGAGTATCCAAGGCTATTTGACCCTCAATGATATTTAAGCCTTCCCAATTGTTGCTTTATAAGGCGAAGTTTTAAAACCACCTTTCAGTCAACTCATGACCAATCTATCCCATGGAATCAACCTTAGTATTAAATAAGATAATAAATCCAAAATTACTTACGTTTATCCCTATCTTGACAGCTAGGTGAGTCATTTTAACTGACTGAAAAAAAATGGAACCAACATTAAATAAACAATGAATCAACTCATATGAACAACTTGAGTTACTAGCAGATTTATTAAGGCAATCCAACCCATAGGTGCTTCACTTGTCAGAACACAAAATATTTAGGAATTTTCAAATAAGAAAAAGTTGATATTTAAGTCGTGAAGAAGGGAATAAACCATTTAAAAGTGAAAACTAGGTCAAGTAACTTCATCTATTCATCCTCGAATGAGAGACAAAAAAAATCAATTTCATCAGTAGCATTGAGTACAAAACTTGTAAAAGAAAAACCAAGTGTAACATTTTGATCAATACCGTTAATCTCACAAAACTAAAATTAAAAACATACAGGTTCAATCTTGAATAATCAAAGTGTTTAAATAAAAACCCAAAGCCCTGAAACAATCGATAAAAAATTTAAAGCAATCAAAGTTTTCATCCACTATGACATTGGTGTCGACCCTGAATGCAAGTTGAGGGTGAGAAATTAGATCATGAAGAGCAAAGAGATCCAAGTATGGATCAGAGACAACCAAACTACCTCTCCTACCCAAATCAATAATGTATAGGTCTAGAAGCTTTTGATTTTTGTTATTGCTTGGAATCAAACGGTAGGTTAACTAAGAAAAAGAGCAAGATCAATGCAATTTGTGAGGCAAATAGTGAACGCAAGGATAAGTACGGGAGCAGGTGAAATAAAAAATATGAAAAGACTTGATTGGGCAACAGTAGGTGTGTTGATGAGTGGGAAGAACAGAACAAAGATTGGCGCAATGAGGTGCCCCTCGAGAAGGGAGAAAGCAAAGGCCAAAACCAAAACTAACCTAAAAATAAAGTTTTTGGGCTGGGCCAATACTGAGCAACTATTTTGAGGAATAGTTTTTAGTCGAATTGTGCTTTGTATAATTATGAACATTTATTGATATTGGCTCAATGCAATTCAAGAAATCTTAGTGCTTAATTTAGGGGTGTACACTATTTGAACGAAATTAAAAAAAATAAAAAAATGAATTAATTTACTTTTTTAGTTTGGTTTATTCAATTTTTTGGTTCGATTTTTTGTTAAAACTGAATTTACAAAAATCAATTGAAGTTCAATTTCAGTTGGATGAGTTAATTAATTTGGTAACATTTTTGTTTACATTTTTTTTGGTCTTCCGTAACATGTGATATATTATTGCTTTTTTATTTTCTTTTCATCAACATACAGGGGAGTTCGTTTGGCTCTAATGTCATTAATCCAACCCAAATATTTCATTGGTTAAAAGAAAGTCAAAGGTAGGATATAAAAATGTGCTTGGGGTTTGGCTAAATTATAATAAAATGCCCTTGAGTTAATAATTGTAAAAAAAAAATCTTCTCTCTCCTAACATATTCCATGGCTCGCAACTCCTCACCTGCACGGCCTCACTAATTGAACAACCCACTTCAAATCATGCTAAACTTGCTAGCCACCCTCTGGCGTCAGATCCGGTCCCCTACTACCCGAATCCTACATTGGGAAACTAGGCAAAGGCCTTTCAGTCTTTTGACCTGTTCACCTCCAATGATCAAAAAGGGTTGGTTCAAATTAGTGAAGGGGGAAGATGAGTATTGGAATCTGGAGGATCACAAAACCATCTTAGTTTTGCCAATGAAGTGTGAGAAGAGCAACTGGTGGAAGTCATTAATAAAGCGTGGGCCAAAGATTGATATCCATAAGTTAAAGCCAAAAGTGTGCAAGCTGTCAGATTTGGATGGAGAGGCAAGGCTAATGGTGGAGAGTCCACTTATGATATCCAAACATTGGTTTTGATGAGTCCGGTTATGATGTCCAAATGCCTGAGATTGAGGAAATAAAAGATGCTTTCTACAAATTATTAACTCAGGGGCATTTTAATGTAATTTAGCCAAACCCCACGCACATTTTCATCTATCATCTTTGACCTTCATTTGACCAATGGAATAATTGAGTTAGATTAAAAGAGCTAAAGCCAAACTAATAAGGGTGAAACTTTTGGTTTTGGGTTGGGTTCGGGCCGAAACCCAAAATAAATACACTATCTCATGATCTAAAAAAATCAACCCGAGCCGACCCAAAATGGAAGGAAAAACCGAATCGATCATAACTTGAAAATTTAGGGTTAGGGTCGGCTTAGATCCGCTTTACCCAATACTAAATTGCTGACAACCATTTCCTCAGCTACGAATGATGGAGGACAACTCAAAGGGCGACAAATGGATGATGTAGAGGATGATGATGCAACGGACTGATGATGACACAAAGGATGGATGATGATGAGATAAAGGAATGACGTGGAGGATAACAGAGTGACAAACGGACAACACCGAGGACGATGATGAAAGGACAACAGACAGGGTTGTGTGTAAGGATAATGACTGAGGCAGGATAGTGACACTAGGGAGATTCAGATGGAGGCAAGGCGACTCAGTCAAGGGAGATTTAGATGGCAGGCAGATAAGATAGGGAGACAGACGAAAGTGATGAAATAGAAGAAGAAAAAAGTGAGGTGAGGAGGGAGACAGGCACAAGAGGCAGCTAAACTAGGTTAGTTAGTTAGGGGTTAGAGAATTGGGTTGGGCTGGGGTTTTTTATTGGGTAGGGAGTTAGTTTAATGTTGGGCTGAAATTGGTTAGGCTAGGGATTTAAAGAGTTAGTGGCATGAAAATGGGCTGGGTTAGGGATTTTCGGATGGATTCGGGTTGGACCCAAACCAACATAATTTTTTCTTTTTCGTATCAGGTCGGGTTCAGGTCAACCCGAATATCACATTTCCCTCTTTCTAACCCGACCCTAAACTGATATTTCGGATCAAGTTTCGGGTCAAACATCGGGTTAGGGCCGTTTTCTTACACCCCTACAAACTAACTCCCCATAGTTTGCAAGCTTTATCTAGAAATTATAGTGTAATTACTAATTAGCAAATTATATATTAACTTTCTCCTCACGATTTAATCATTTTTAATGTGATTTATAAAAACTAGTTTAAAAAAATCCATTATTTTGGTTTGAAACCGAACTAAATCAAAATATTATCGGCTTTATTCAAATTTCCTTTTTAGTTTAGTTAATTCAATTTCTCATGGTTAGGAACCGAAAATCAATTTAAGTAACTAATTTAATTCAATCCAAACTGAAATAATTCAATACGTTGCCCTAGCTTGATTGATGATTCATGATGATTGAAGGTCCTTACAAATTGTTATTTAAGCATTTTTTTACTAATATAATATTATAGTTATTTTGTTGAAAAATCTTATGCAGGGCATGTTTTGAAACATGTAGAACGTTTAAGCTTAATTATTAAATGATATTAACGTTTGCGTAAAAGATATGTATTGTTTTTTTCTGATGAATCATCAGTGATGTATTGTTTGTCGTTTTAATTTCAGTATTTTGAAATTCAGTTCGACACAATGTTTTTCATATTGATTGATTTTTTTAAAAAAATACTGTTTATGAAATCAAAATTAGTATTTAGAAAATATTATTTTCTGATATTGATTGTTGCTACTTGTTACGTCTAATGATGTTTTTTTTTATAACCGTAGAGATTTTGTTTTTCAAATTTTTATTTATGTTACAAATTCATAAACTCATTTAGAATAATAATTTTCTTTCGTGACTGTATCATCGATTATATATATATATGACATGATACATTTAAAAAGTTGAACAACTTTTCACTTAATAGGTTAAATAACAGCTTGACATGTAACACGTTTTTTAATAATGAACGTGACGTTTTTTTTTAAAGAAGGGTAAGAAAATCAGTGTTTTTTTCACCCAAGCTTGCCAATTTTACCCTCCTACCTCTATACAACCGAAACGCGATCATTTGGGTTTAATTCCAGTTTATTAATAATAGTAGCAACTATAGTAATAATTATAAAAATAATATGTTTATATAACGCAACATCTTTAATATTAAGAAAAAAAAATGAAGTGTCATAATCTTGGTGTAATAAGTATATTGGAAGGGCTTTGATTTGTACAGCTGACAAGTTAGCAAGGATTAACCAGGTATTTTGAATGGGAATCTTGGCCGAGAGCCTCCAATTCCTTCATGGCTGTTAAAAGAACTTTCAACTGACCGCGATTGAAAGAAAGCATCTCCTTTTCACAAAAAAGTGAGATTCTCCGATTACTGAAGCTGATAGAAACTAAATTTAGATTTGAGAATTCCTTCCCGATAACATCAACTTGCAGTACCAGCAAAGCTATAGATTCTTTCTGAGCCAAAAATATATATTCCTTATGCCAATAAAATAAAATTCGCTCCTCCACACGGCATGTGGGCCCTTGTCGGCTTGTTTCTTTTCAGCTACAGCTTGTCGACGGAATTTCTGTTGAAAATTATACTACACTTACAAATTTTAGCTTGGTTCAATATTTTTTGCTAGATTTTTTTTCTTGAAATATAGATTTTTTTGTTGTAAATAAATATAGTTTACTGTTTTCGCAATATATTTGTATTTTTTTACCACTCCTGAAACTTATAAAAAAACAAACCAAAAACCAGACCAAATGAAGTATGATGATTTGATTTTTAATTTTTCCGAATCAATTTTATTGGCATCGTGCAATTATATAATGATACGGTAATATGTTTAATGAAAACGCTAGAGTTTCATTGGAAAAAAAAAAAGTATCAAAGAATAACTTTTTTGTGCTATCGAACGGTTGTGATTAATTTATATTAGGTCAGTCATAACTAAAAATGCGTGTCTAAAAGATTTATTCAACAAATTAAAGAATTCGACACTAAAAGTTTAATGCAATTAATATATAAAAACGCATGCACGATATCCTTAAAGTTAATTGTTAAGAGGTTTGGGCTCTAACAGTGTAAATTTTGGCATTGTTGACGTGAATCATCTTTGTAGGGCAAAAATTTAGAATTTAACACTAAGCTTCACATATAAGTCGACCTTTGTCAAGTTATTTGTGAAGCCAGAATCAACAAGTAGATAAAAAAAATCAAGACTCAAAAGGGGCAACATAAAAAATAACATTAAGAATAAAATCCATTAAAGTTGAGCTATAATATCATGCTAAAATATAATATCGAACATAAAACTAATTGGTGATTCTTAAACAATTTCAATTTGTCACGAAACATGGAGATGAAAAATTAAATAAAATTAGGAAGGCACAAATCGGTTGCTAATTGTTAGATACCTTTTCTTATCTCCATGTGTACACGCCAAGTCGTCGATGGTACTAATTATGAGGTGAAGTGGCCGTAGCCCAACCGACCTTTAGGTGCATGTCTATATAAACCCCCATATGGCTGCAAAACATTTAGTAGTAATCTAGTCTCTCCCATCTTTGGTATACACCAAACAGCTAGCAACCCAATTGTCTCTTGAGAAATAATAACTGAATCAACTAGAAGATGCCATTTCCTGTGTCAAGAAACAGCGCAACTCCGGTGACGCTGTCGGCGGACGAGCTGAAGGCAATCTTCCTCAACTTCGCCAGTACGGGGAAGAACGGGGAGAAAAAGCTGCGCCGCGACCAGCTCAAAGCTGCATTCGAGTATCTTGGGGCCTTCATGCCCGCCAATGAGGCCGACTCCGCTCTCCAGTTCGTCGACCGCAACCGAAACGGTGAAATTTCCGAGAAGGAACTGGGCGACCTTGTCCAATACACCAAACGCTTCGGATATCGTTGATTAACCCGTTATTAATAATTACGTATTTCTAATAATCCACTTTTAGTGTGTGTGTGTGAGGGAGAGAGAGAGAGAGAGAGAGAGAGAAATATGTATGAGAATACATAATTTCACCAATATTTAATTACTAAGATGGTGTGAAGTGTGTGTTTTAATTTTTTTTTCTTTCTTGTTTAAAAGTATTCTACTTGTTATAATTAATGAATAATCATGTTCCAGTGTTCGGATTTGTTTTGATTTGGTGGACGAAATGCGTGCTCTCCAACAAAGTTTCCGATCGAAAGTAACGCCCTTGTTATTACACACACATACATATATCTCATTGGTGTTAATGTTATGTAGAACATGCATGTTATATAGGGTGAGCATGGTTTTGAGTTTATGATGAAACCAAATCAACTCAAAATAGATTTAATTCCAAAAGAACCAAAGAGAAACGTACCAACAAAACTATGATTTTGGCTCTCAGATTTTCTGTTTCATGTTTTTTATTCCCTTTCATTTTCAGTTTTCTAGTGCTTCGAAACTGTTTTTGTTTTCTGTTTCTTAAAGGTGGAAGTAAAATTTTGGGGGGAAAACAAGAAGTACGAAGCTTTGTTTTGAGTGTTTCTAAAACAAAGTTAAAAGCTTGGAATGATATTGCTTCTACTGAATTCTCACTTTAAAATTTAAATAAAAACACATTGTTCGTAATTAATCTTGCAAACATGGAAAACGTACAAAACAAACAAAAATTTTAGAAACTCAAACATAGGGGAAAAAGACGGCAACATTTGATCAGAAGAAACCAGTAACTTTTGGAATTAAGTATGGTTGAAAGTTGGATATTCCTTCAAACTATAATCCAAGGTATATTTTTTATCATTTCAAGAAGGTTAAGATTGATGAGTTCTGCCCTTGCGGTTCAGATATTAGAAAGGGAATTAATTTCATAGATTTAAATTAGAGGGCCCGAATTTGCACTTGTTTATAAGTTAATAGGCATGCATGCTAATCACCCCAAAATCAAATTAGTAAATGTTTAGCTATAAACGATAGATATAATACGGTTTGGACCAAACTGGTGTGTGTAACACAATAAAGAAAAGAACAAGACACTAGGTGGATGGAGGAGGGTAAGACGAATAATTGTTGTCCGCTTTAACACCGAAGGCTAGGCACGAATATTGTCCACATATTATTCGACCACACAACGCAAGCCATGAAGGGCGAATATTTTTACGTCCTTTTCCTTTCCGTTACCTGCAATGCCAATGAGGGCTAGAGAAAACAAGATTCCATATTACTTCTCTTTTTCTTTTTCTTTTTTTGGCCGAACATTCCATGTTGCTTTCCATCTTATTTACAACCTTTTTAAATACACAATCTCTTAATTTTTTTTTTGTTTTATATTGCATTTTTTAAATAATTCTCTAAAAAGAATACACAAATTTCAAGACGTAAGAAATTATTCTCAATTTTTTAAAATGTAGCACTCCTTTTGAATATCTTTAAAAAGAATATACTACAATCAAATTGAAACGTTGGACGGACGGAGTACGTTATTACTGCCAAATAATAACCCCTTCGTCCATAATGACTAATTAGCAGTAATCTTTCATGGATTGGGTAAATTGATTGGTAGCTAATTTTAGACCTCACATCAGCTGATAGTTGATCCCAAATTAAACCCTTAATGTCAATTTTCAATGAGTCACATATCATTATGTTATATACATTGGCGATACTAAAATCAACCTGTCCTGTTGAAAGGTGAAGGGTCCATATAGAAGAAACATAAATTAGAAAGTTACATATAACATGAAACGCAGCCATCAATAATCGCGAGTTTTCCCTATTCCTTCGTTTCAGAATCAAAAGCATGGTCAATACTTTTTCCATAATTTTTTTTTATTGATTTTCCGTAAAATTTTAATATGCCTTGTTTTCTAGTTATATATAGACAGGTCTCGAAAAAGCAACAAACGGGCAAAAAATTCAATTTGGAGTTTTCCACGATGATAAAACATGCAATTGTCCCTAGAGTTAGGGTTTTGTCCGTCTCGTCTTGTTCATTCGTACGGTGCCGTCGACGTCCGTTTCGTTGGTTTCTCTGACTGTTGTTGATTGGTTCTCTAGATCAGGGCGTTCTAGAGATCATGGATGGCATGGAGGAACTGGAAGGAGATATATTGGAGAAAGCTATTTTTGGTGGATGAGGAAAAAGAGAGTCTGGATCTCGAGGATGAACCAGGGGGGCAAAAAGGAGGGCAGCAGGTGTTCTTCCATAGTGATCACTATGGACAAACAGGAATTTCAATAGCACAGACCCCATGGGCACGGGGAAATCAATATGGAGGCCGACTAAGGAGGTGGAGATGGAGGTGTTGAAGGACAACAGGTTTCTATTCACGTTCTCTTCAGGAGCGGATGTCCAGCGTGTCTTCGACGGTTGCCCATGGCTGTTTGACCAACATGTTCTATTGCTGAAGGAGCTAGCCCCCCATGGTCAGCCAAGCCGAGTTGTGCTAGATAAGGCATTATTCTGGTTGAGAGCTTATGATAACCCGGTGGGCTGGTCATTTCTGTCAGATGGGAACCAAGGAATCGGGGTTCTGGCAGGATGATTCCTACGGTTTCAAGTGGAGGTGGATGTACGAAGGCCCCTTCTTAGGGGCTTATTCTGAACACTCAAAACAAGCCATGGATCCTGTAGAAGTATAAGTGGCGGGAATATGCATGTTGAGTTTGTGTAGAACTCTTACTGCTTGTATACTTATCTCTTTAGCTAAAGTTAGTGTTTAACTTTAGCTACAAGTCTGCTTGGCTTAATTGTCAAGAAAGACTATAAATGTAACTACTGTTGGATCTGCTAAATAAATCAATACAAAAACATCAATGTTCGATCTCATTTTTTATTCTTTACATGGTATCAGAGCAGTGAACGGCTCCTGAACCTAAACCTCAAACACCATGACCAACAACGGCTTTTCGCAACCTACACCAAATGACCCCCAATCGCCTTACTATCTCAATGCCTCAGGCAATCCAGGAATCACCTTGGTGGCATGTCTGCTGAAAGGGGAGAACTACCCGACATGGAGACGAGCAATCCTAAATGCTTTGAGGGCAAAGAACAAGGTAGCCTTTGTGGATGGTTCCCTTGAGAAACCTGCAGATGACAGTCTACAATCCGGTGCATGGGACAAATGCAATTCCATGGTAATCTCATGACTTTTCAATTCCCTTTCTCCTGAACTTTACTGTAGCGTAGCCTATGCAGATACTGCACGAGAGATGTGGATTGAACTACAAGACAGATTTTCCCAAGGCAACGCGCCACGCATACATGAGATTAAGAGACATATTTTTCTTATGCAACAAGAAGAACTGACTGTTGTGGCCTACTACACCAAATTAAAG
This sequence comes from Aquilaria sinensis, assembly GCA_005392925.1. Lineage (NCBI taxonomy): Eukaryota > Viridiplantae > Streptophyta > Magnoliopsida > Malvales > Thymelaeaceae > Aquilaria > Aquilaria sinensis. Next base: position 149,337 of record SMDT01002625.1, on the reverse strand, counting down.
GAACTGTGGGATGAACTTGCAACGTACAATGACATACCACAGTGCACTTGTGGGGCAGCAAAGGAAATACTCGCTGAAAAAAAGAATGAGAAACTACATCAGTTTCTCATGGGACTCAACCAGCAGTATAGTGCAATAAGATCCCAAATCTTGAATATGGAGCCTTTGCCTACACTCAACAAGGCATATGCTCTCATAGTCAAGGAAGAAAAACAACAGAACATAGCCATACAGCGTACACCTTTGGCAGAAGGAGCTGCATTTGCCGCAAGGAAACAACAAAACTCAGCCCATGGTAGAAACACAGACAAGGATATGAAGAGCATTTGCAAGCACTGTGGAAAAACTGGGCATGAGGAGGAAAAATGCTTCGAAGTAATCGGTTATCCTGAATGGTGGCCAGGAAAGACCAAACTCCTTCGAAATAAAAAGGGTCCTATGGCACACAATGCTACTGTAAGCAAAAACACTTTAGACAACACCAAGCCTGAGCAAAGCAGTACCTTGCTGTTCTCTCAAGAGCAAATTGACAAGATCTTGGACTTGATCTCTAACAAAAAACAAAACCCTTTTGCCTGCTATGTAGGTAAGAATTCTTCATGTTGGATTTTGGACAGTGATGCCTCTGAACTGGTTTGCAGGAAAGAATTTCTGCGCAACACCAAGCCAAACTCAAATGCCTCAACCATCAAACTGCCAAATGGTGTAGGACTCCCTGTGAACTTATGTGGAGATGCAATGTTGACATCGAAAATACAACTAGAAAATGCTCTTTTTGTTCCTGCCTTCACTTGCAATCTTGCATCCATTAGTAAACTTACAAGCCAACTAAATTGCTCAGTCACCTTCTTCCCTTCCTTTTGTGTGATACAGGACCTAAATACGAGGAAACTGATTGGCAAGGGTAAGATGGAAGATGGGTTATACTACTTTGAGGAACTCACCATTCCCTTGATAGCAGCAACTAAGGCCAAAACCAGTCCTGAAGTCTGGCATCAACGGCTCGGTCATGTTCCCTTTGATAAACTAGTTTCTTTTTCATTCCTGTCAAATTTTTTGATTACAGATATCAATAGATGTTGTGATGCTTGCCACAAAGCCAAACAAACAAGACTACCCTTTTCTTTGAGTAATAATCAATCTGAATCCTCAGTTTATTTGGTTCATATGGATATTTGGAGGCCATATAAAACTCCTTCTTTGTCTAATGCCCATTACTTTCTTACATTAGTTGATGACTATAGTCGTTGCACTTGGATTTACTTGCTAAAATGAAATTCTGATGTACATGAATGCTTTAAATCCTTTTTCTTCATGATTGAAAGGCAATTTCGCAAACAAATACAACTTGTTAAAAGTGATAACGCTCTAGAATTCACTGCTGGTGCCTTATCACATTTCTTTCATACAAAAGGTATCATGTTACAGACTTCCCGTGTCAATACCCCTCAGCAAAATGGAATTGTCGAGAGGAAACATAGACACTTGCTTGAAGTTGCAAGAGCTCTTCATTTCCAAGCAAACCTTCCAATTAAGTTTGGGGGAAGTGTGTTCAAATAGTTGCCTATCTCATCAACCACACACCTTCCTCCAAGCTTTCCAGTAAAAGTCCATATGAACTTCTCTTTTCAAAGATTATTGCTCTTGACCATTTGCGAGTCTTTGGATGCTTGTGCTACGTTCACCATAAAACTTCAGACAAATTTGATACCATATCAAAGCCTTGTCTCTTTCTTGGATATCCTCCTGGTCAGAAAGGATACAAAGTATGGGATCCAGAACTATAAAAGTTGTATGTTTCTCGAGACGTTATATTCTATGAAAACATATTTCCCTACAAATCTTCGTTACAAGATCTCATACCACAAACACCACAAGCTGAAATCCTTCTTCCTTCTCCAGCTTTCCTTAATGAATGTGAAACAACCCAAAACATGGAGACCACCTACATAGATAATGAAGCTGAAGACCTGAGAGTTCAGGAAAACCTACAAGAGCAAAGCCCCCCACAAACCAGACCTCACAGGGACAAACGAATTCCCTCTTACCTTCAAGAGCATGTTTGTGAGTTCCCGAAAGCAGGCAACTCATCTCAATCTGCACCAGGTGCCAACTCAGTAAGCTCGGGTAAGCCTTAGCCAATTTCCTCTTATCTTTCTTCTGCTCATCTCACTCGAAGCACAAAGCCTTTGTTGCAGCTATTTCTTCTTACATGGAGCCTCAAAATTATGAGCAAGCTATGAAGGATTCAAATTGGAGAAAGGCGATGAAAGATGAAACAGATGCACTCCAAAGAAACAACACCTGGGTTTTACAACCTTTACCTACAGGAAAGAAGGCTGTAGGATCAAGATGGGTTTACAGAGTCAAATACAAATCCGACGGCAATATAGAGAGATATAAAGCAAGAGTAGTGGCCAAGGGATATAGTCAGATTGAAGGCATAGACTATACCGAAACATATGCTCTTGTTGCAAAACTCACTACAGTAAGATGCTTACTCTCTATGGCTGCGTTGAAACACTGAGAACTACACCAAATGGATGTCCACAATGCCTTTCTACAAGGTGATTTAAATGAAGAAATTTACATGTTGGCACCCCCAGGATTGCTTCAAGAAGGAGATCATAGGGTCTGTAAGTTGAAAAAGTCTTTATATGGACTAAAACAGGCGCCCAGACAATGGTTCGAAAATTTTTTGAATCAGCTACTTCAATTTGGATTTACTCAGTCCAAGGCAGACTACTCATTGTTCACCTTGAAGCAAAACAAAACATTCACAGCAGTTCTCTTGTATGTGGACGACATGATTATAGCTGGCAATAACAGTGAGGAAATACAGAAGCTCAAAGCATATCTTGACGAACATTTTCACATTAAGGACTTGGGAAAGCTCAAGTATTTTCTTGGTCTTGAATCTGAAAAATCACCAAGTGGTATCTTCCTCTCCCAACGAAAATATTCTTTGGACATCCTACACGAAGCTGGCATGTTAGGCTGCAAACCCGCAAAGGTGCCACTTCAACAGCAGCACCAGCTTGCTTCCAAAACTGATAAGAAACTTTCAAACCCTGGTCCTTGCTGACGTTTGATTGGTAAGTTAATCTACCTCACCATCACAAGACCTGATCTCACATATTCAGTTAATCTTCTTAGTCAGTTCATACAGTCACCAACCATTGCTCATTGGCAAGGAGCAATGCATGTACTACGATATCTGAAAGGAACACCAGGACATAGGCTATTTTTCTCTTCAGAAGGCTCTCCACAACTACATGCTTATTATGATGCTGACTGGGCAAGCTGTTCTATCACCAGGAGATCAACTACAGGCTATGTAATCTTACTTGGGGGCATACCTGTCTCTTGGAAATCCAAAAAAGCAGCCTACAGTTTCCAGATCTTCAGCTGAAGCTGAATATCGTGTTATGGCTTCAGCTACCAATGAACTCATTTGGTTGAAGTGTCTACTCCGAGACTTGACTGTTGATCATTCATCACCAGTACAGCTCTTCTGCGACAATCAAGCAACTCTTCACATTGCTGCCAATCCAGTGTATCACGAAAGAACCAAGCACATTGAAATAAATTGTCATTTCGTCAGAGAGAAGCTGAAATATGGAGACATTACCACACATCACGTGCCAAGCAACTCTCAGCTTGCGGATTTGTTAACTAAGGCTCTCAGTATCTAGCAGTTCCAGCAGCTCACTAGCAAGTTGAACATTAAAAGCTTGCATGTATCAACTTGAAGGGGAGTGTAGAAGTATAAGTGGCGGGAATATGCATGTTGTGTTTGTGTAGAACTCTTACTGCTTGTATACTTATCTCTTTAGCTAGAGTTAGTGTTTAACTTTAGCCACAAGTCTGCATGGCTTAACTATCAAGAAAGACTATAAATGTAACTACTACTGCGTCTGCTAAATAAATCAATACAAAAACATCAATGTTCGATATCCATTTTGATTTTTTTACAGATCCAGTTTACATACGAGCAGCTCCAACTTTTCTGTTACAGGTGCGGCCGGTTAGGGTATATGGACAAGGATTGCGAGGAGGCAGTCGACACTGTTGATGGACGGCCCCAATATGTAAGGGTGAGCAAATAATCGGTTTTAACCGAAACAACCGAAAAATTGAATTTTTTCAATTTTTTCGGTTACAGTTATTAAGTTCTCGATTCAGTTTCGGTGATAACCGAAATTGTACATCGGCTTTTGGTTCAGTTTTTGGTTTTGAAAGTGTCAAATTGGGTGACTGTAATAACCGAATTAATATAGGTTAACAGGCCTCAGGCCCTCTATTATTCTATACATTAGCCTATATTATCTTTAACCTAGAAGCCCAACCCGCCCAACTTCTCATAATCTTAGTGCAGCCTACCCTCATTCCTCTTACTACGTAGCCCAATCCAACAGCAACTAATATGATAGGAAAAAACGAACAGATTGGGGAACCCTAGCAAAGAAGCATTGGGGATTCGTTCGAATGAACCAGGTAAGGAAGGGAGGGCAGTAGCAAAGTAGCAGTGCCACTGTGTCAATGAGCGTGGTAGGGCAGTGAGCTACTGAGCGAGGCAGGGTAGTGAGCGAAACAGTCGTGTCGTGGGCAGGGTAGGGCAGTGAGCGAGGCAGGGCAATGAGTGAAAGCAAAGCAATCGTGACTCGTTAGCGACGTAGGGCAGTGAGCAAGGCAGCTAGGCAAGCAAAGGAAGCCCGAAGCTAACAGCAGGCGACAGACTGACAGTCGTGACTTGTGAGTGACGCAAGCCACGCACCGATAGCAACCAGCAAGTCAGCGACAACAGAGAAAGTTTATCAAACTTGCCGGAGCTACTACGGAAACAGAAGGAGCACGAGATGGAAGAAAATGTAAGTGAATTTGTTGATTAAATTTATGTGTTTGATTATGATTTTGTGAGTAGAAGAGTCAAGATGGATGGAAAATGAATAATAGGTAGACCCGAATCTGATTAATGAATAAATGTATGTGTTGCCGTGTTGGTTTCTTGTAGTTGTAGTTATTTAGTAGAGATGTAGAATACTTCCTAGTTCCTACCAGACGTTCCTGGTCCAGAAAAAAAACATCCCTTATGTTCTGTAACTCTGTCAATCTGAATAGCAAAATATATTTTTTTCTAATTGGATGAACAACATTGAGTCGCTGGCATGAAGTTCATTGTGTTAATTAGCAGCAAAAACGTGAAGGCAACAAAACAAAGCTTTCCTAGTAGTTTTTTCTCTCTTTCAATTGAGAGGAAAGAAAAAGGTTTTGGAGACCTGATATGTTTTTATTTGAAACTTGCATTTTCAAATTGTTCTTGCTGGATATTGTCTGACATATTAATAATGATAGAAGAGTTATGTTTTCCCTCTTTCCTTAGGTGCCTTTCTAGGAGCAATTTATGTTCTTTGTGGGAGTGAATATAAGGCAGCATAAATATTCATGAGCTTGCTGTCTCTGTATTTATTGTGCTTTGGTTAAAGTAGAACTCTTGGATCCTTAGTGGGTGATTGGTATAAGACTTAAAAGAGTACATGTACGTATGTTTGTCATCTTATTTATTGACTTGCTATTCATTACTCATGTAGTTTGAATGTCCATGACATAGTAGTGGTGGTGATGATGCTTTATCTTAGCCCTGTGCCATGAATGACAGAATGATCTCTCCCCAACCACAAGCAGCAGTAGTAGACTCCGCAGCAACATCAGGCTCTGCATCAAGTTCGAAACCTGGAAAATGCAAAAGCTGTGACCAAGCGAAGAGGAAGACAATGGCACCAAGGTCAACTGTGTGGCTTCACTTTGAAAAGGTAACAATGAAAATGGGGAACATAAAGCTAAATGTAAATACTGTGAGAGGTTGCTAGCAAGTCATCCAAAGGATAATGGCACTAGTTCCCTTAGATCTTATTACAATTCTTGTCTTGCACGTATTACTTTAGAATCTAAGCAAAGTGAATTGGTATTTACTACTGGAAATGAAGAATGGGATAAGGGACTAGGGTGTTGGAAGTTTGATCAAGAATCAATAAGAAAAGGTTTAAGTTTCATGGTTATTGTGGATGAATTACCTTTCAAGTTTGTGGAGAATGAAGGTTTTAAACACCTCATGGCTGTTGCTTGTCCTAGATTTCATGTTCCTTCACGACATACAATTGCTGGAGATTCCTTTAAGCAGTATTCAATTGAAAGGAAGAAACTAAAACAATATTTTAAGAATACACGCCAACGGGTTTGCCTCACCACAGATACATGGACTTCTTTACAGAAAGTCAACTATATGTGTCTTACTGCACATTTCATAGATGAAAATTGGAAATTACATAAAAAGATTTTAAACTTTTGTTCAATAACTGGTCATAGAGGTGAGATCATTGGTAGGGCAGTAGACAATGCTAGTTCTAACGATGTGGCAATTGAGTTCTTGAAAGAAAAAATCAGCAATTGGGGAATGAGTGTTGTTGGTTATAAGTACTTGCAGATGATATGTATTGCACATATTATCAATCTTATTGTTGTTGATAAATTGAAAGAGATGCATAATTCTGTGGCTCGTGTTCGAGCTGCAGTTAAATTTGTGAAACAATCTCTAGCAAGATATGCTAATTTCAAAAAATGTATTGAGAGCAAGGCTTTGTTGTGCTTAGATGTTAGCACTAGGTGGAATTTCACCTATTTGATGTTGAATGCTACACAAAAATTTGAGAGAGCCTTTGAGACATATGCTACTGATGATCCTCATTTTGAACATGAATTAAATGAGTTGACTGGTGGAATACTTACATCTAATGATTGGGAGAATGTGAGAAGATTGGTCACTTTTCTTGAGAATTTTTATGACATGACTTGTAGGATTTCAGGCTCTTTATATGTTACCTCCAATACATTTTTCATGAGATTTCTGAAGTTGATGGTTTTTTGTATGAGTGGGAATTATTGATGACTTGGAATTTGCTTTTATGGCTAGGAAGATGAAAGAAAAATATGAAAAATATTGGGATAATGTCAAGAAGATGAATATGTTAATATATGTTGTGGTGATCCTTTATCCATGACATAAGCTGAAGTATGTTGAGTTTGCATTGAATAAGATGTATCAGTCAAAGAAAGATTTAGGAATTAAGTTAGCACAGAAGGCCAAAGATGCTTTGAATGAGTTGTTTAGTTGGTATGAGAAAACGTTGCAACCACAAAATTGTGGTTAGTCAAGTGGAATTAACCAAGCTTTAGCTGTGCCACAATCTGAAACCCAAAAAAGGAAAGGTCAAATTTCAAAGGAAAGGAAAAAGAAGTTCAGGTCACTCATTGAGAGTGGTGAAGGAAAGTCTAATTTGATTAAGTATTTAAATGAGGAGTGTGAATCCGATGAGGATGATTTAGATGTGTTACAGTGGTAGAAAATGAATAATGGGCGTTTTCCTATCCTTAGTCAAATGACTCGTGATGTCTTAGCTGTTTCTATCTCCACAGTTGCATCTGAATCTATATTTAGTACTGGAAGAAGGGTTCTTGATGCATTTAGAAGTTCATTGACTCTTAAGATGATGCAGGCTCTCATATGTTGTCAGGATTGGCTTAGGAGATCAATGCATCCTGTTGGTGTTAAGGAAGATTTAGAGGAAATTGAAAAATTAGAGGAAGGTATAATTGTAGACATTTAGTAATCTAACATATGTTTTTTGTTTAATATACTTGTGATTATTTTTTTGTTTATATCTTTATTTTCCCCCTCATATTTGTCAAAAGTGGCATTGTCTAATGCAATCATAGATATTTGAATAAGACATTTGGTTAGTTGCTTGTGGGAGACCAACACTTATTCCAGGCAAGTATGTTTTTTAGTTGTTAATTAAATTGTTCATAAACCTGAGATGTAGTTTATTTAGAGATTTACTTGTTTTCTATTCAAGCAACTCATCACTTTTCACTTTTCTTTCTTGTAGGCAGTTTGGAATGGGATGGCTAGTGCATTTCAGCTTGGTTGTTTGTGGCATATTTTATGGAAAAGCAGTACTCTTGTCTTCTTAACTTGGTTATTGGTTTAAAGACAAGAAAGTTGGACTTTTTTATGTGTGCTTTGATATGTGTTTTATTTATATTGTACTTTGAAACAATTTATATTCCGTAGCATGATGAATTTATGGAGAATGTGTGTTGTGGTAATGTTTTGAATCTTCTAATGTTGCATGATGATTTTTAAACCAATTCCATTCATGATTTATGTATGTGCTGCAGCAAGAGATTTATACGAAATTCTTTTTTTTGGTTTAAAATCGAAAAACCTAATTTACATTTTGGTTTCGGCTATTTCAGTTTTGGGGGTAGAATCGGTTATTTCGGTTACCAGCGTCTCCAACCGAAAATCGAACAAAATCATTATTTCGATTTCGGTTATAACCGAAATAACCAAATGATTAGTCTTACCAATATAGGGAATGGCTGTGCTCATACACATGAATAGCCGATCGAAAAGAATGTCGGCAGAGGACTGGTGGAGAGGAAGGGACAGTGGTCATAGCAGTAGCTCTCTGAAAGACCCAAGCGAAGAGAGCGGAGAAACCAGGACAGAAGGGACGGCGATGGCGACCAGGTGAAAGCTACCGTTGGAAGGGTCGCCCACGGATAAGCAAGGTGATTCTGTAGCACCAGGGAATAACACTCATCATTCTTGTGAGGATATGCAACCTAGTCCTATTCAACGAGAAAAGACAAATGTGGTGGCACAAGAGGCGGACTCCATGGTGCAGTCGACATATATAATTGAGGGGCTATCCAGTTTAGAACAAGACATTACTTTTCATGTAGGGTTAGGGAGTGATAAGAAAGAGAGGAAGAAGGGTGATAGAAGCAGCCCTAAATGAAGGAAGTATAAAGTGCAAGAGAGAGAAAATGAGGGGGTGAAATAAGGCAATCCAGGGGCCTCGCACCTAGAAGCAGTGGATGTGTCGTCGATCAAGCATGTGCACCACTGGAAGAGATTAGCAAAAGAAAGTAAGGGGAAAAGGGCAACAATGAGTCTAGGAGTGGTGTTAGGGAAGCAAATGTAGGAACTGAGCAATGGAGAGGATATGGGGCAAATAGAGTTGGATGGTGTTGACAAGAAACAATGATTGGATGGAAACACAATGATAATAATGGCAAAGGCTACTAGTTAGCCCCACCGAGAGTAATGAGTTACCTCTTTTTGAATTGCTGTAGTTTTGGGGAACAATGGTCAGTTTACAATTTGAGATCCCTCCCCCAAAGGGAGCGGCCTTCCATTGTATTTCTCAGCAAGACTCATCTTACGATGGCAAGAATTGAGGCTGTAAAGCAGGAATGTGGGTTTGCCCAAATGTTCATGGTAAATAGCATTGGAAGTTCAAGTGGGCTAGCCTTCTTTTGGAACTCGGAGGTGGTTACAATCTTGCTTAGTTTCTCAAAGTATCATATTGACATAGAGGTACAGATGAGTGCAAGGGCTAAGTTACATTTTGAAAGCGGGTGCAGATAGCGAGAACAAGAACAAGAAAGTGTTACTTTTTAAAATTTAAATAAGTAAAAAGGTTATAAAACCAAGAGCAAGAGTGGTAGGTAAAAGCGAAAGCGGGAGCGCAAGAATGAGAGCAGTGACCTAAAATAGAAGAATTATACAACTTAGTGCAAGGGGTAGCCGATTTAAGGTAACAGGTACTTATGGAGACCCTTAAACTAAACGGTGTAGCTTGAGTTAGAACACCTTAAAGTTACTAAAATCACGGTCGGCTCCTTTGGATTTACGGTGGATATTTTAACAAGGTTTTATTCTTTAACAAGAAAATGAGATATGGGGAACGACGCATAAGGCAGATGGAAGAGTTTTCAGATGTTGTTGAATTCTATGAGTTTGAGGATCTTGGCTTTTAGGGACCATAGTGTCAGGTGTATAAGCAGAGGGTGAAATTATTTGGTGGTTTTTGCTAATGTAACTTGTCAGACGATGTTTCCAAGAGCATGGGTTTTGAACCAGGTTGTTTGTTTCTTCGATCATTGTGCGGTGTTCTTAAAACTTCGTTTAAGCCATGGAGATGGTGTGCTTGGGAAACCTTTTTGTTTTGAGGCTATGTGGCTAAAGCATCCTGATTTTCAACAGGTTGTCTCACAGGTGTGGAAGGGTGTGGATGTCCCGGAAGGCGCTGAAGTGCTAGAGAAAATTCAATAAACATAGGTGTATTTAACATATCATGGAACCAGGAAGTGTTTGGGTTTACTAAATCACAAAAGAAAAGCTTAGAGTAAGAGCTTAGGGAGATCGAAAAACATGCGCTTGGAGGCAACACTTTCGATTAGATTCAGTGTATTAAATCTGAATTGAGAAAACTAGAGGAAAGAGAGGAAATAATGTGGAAACAAAGGTCAAGACTTGCATGGCTAGAGGTGGGTGATCACAATAAAAAAAATTTTCATTCGTATGCCTTTAATAGATGAAAAAAATAATAGGATGACCCAACCGAGACAACGATGGGTTCTAGGTGGAGAACCAAGTGGACATAATAAGGGTAACGATTCAGTATCTTAAGGCTCTGTTTACAATGTGCAATCCCCCTGCTTAGGATCCTATTTCAACACTGGTGAATCAAAAAGTGATGAATGAGATGCATACAAGGCTAACGGAGGTATTCAGCAAAGAAGAAATCTGAGTAGCATTAAAAGAAATGACCCAACTAAAGCCCTGGGACAGGATGGATTGATGACACAATTTTATCAAAAATTTTGGTCTTAAGTTAGTTCTAACGTGCTCAAAATTCTATTTAAATGTTCTAAATTGAGGAGGTGATGTGCAGAAGATCAATCGTACTTTGGTTATGTTGATCCCAAAAGTGAAGAATGTTGAAAATGTGAAGCAATTCCACCTATTAGCTTATGCAACATGATTTACAAGCTTATATCAAAGGTGCTGGCAAACCGATTGGAAAGGGTCCTCCCATTCATTATTTCAGCCAAGCAAAGTGCATTTATCTAGGGGAGATTCATTTTAGATAACATCATGGTAGCTTATAAACTATTGCATAAAATAAAAAATAAAATAATCGATGAAAGTGGCCATTGTGTAATTAAGCTGGATATGTCAAAGGTGTACGATCGGGTGGAGTGGTGTTTTGTTGAAAAGATGATGCGATAGCTGGGATTTTTATAGAGCTTTGTCTCGCTAATTATGATGTGCATCTCCTTAATGCGATAATCAATCCTGATTATTGGAGTTCCGTATGGTGATATTGTTCCCCAAAGAGGCCTCACGCAAATAGACCCTCTATCACCATATCTTTTTTATTTTATGTGCCAAAGGACTGTTCACCATCTTTCATAGAGCAATTCAGACCAAAGAATTGCAGGAATCTTGGCTAGTTGGGGATGCCCATGTGTTTCACATCTACTATTTGCTGATGACTCTTTTCTCTTTTGTAAGGCAGACACAAATGAAGTAGATTTGCTATTGGACACTCTTCACCAATATGAGCTCTTGCATCAAGGCAAAGTATAAATCTTGACAAATCGAGTCATTTTTCTCCCTTAATGTTTGGCACCATCGAAGAGTTCTTTTCCAACAAAAAGTTTGGTGTTTCGACCTTGAAAAATGTTGAAAAATATTTTGGCCTACCGGCTGTGGTGGGTAGGAGCAAAAAAAACACATTTAGCTATACTTTGGAGAAAATAGATAAGATAACTGTCAGCTAGAAGCAAAAGTTTCTATCAAACAAAGGCAAGGAGATACTTCTGAAGGCAGTTGCATAGGCTATCCCTATATGCACAATGAGTGCATTTCTTCTCCTCTCTAGCTTGTGTGGTGTGCTGGAAAAGCAAATGAATAAGTGTTGGTGGAGTCACTATCGGAAGAATTCAAGTATTCATTGGTTTTTATAGGACTGCCTTTGCCGATCAAAGAAATATACAGGAATGGGTTTCAGAAAAATGACAAATTTTAACCTAGCAATGTTGGCAAAGTAGGGGTAGAGAATGATCTCAAACCCTAATTCCCTTTGTGCACAGGTTCTAAAGCACAAGTACTACTCGGACACTTCTTTCTTTGAGGTAGAAAAAGGAACAGCTCCCTCATTCACTTGGCAAAGTATTTTGGTAGGTGAGAGTGTGCTAAAGAAAGGATCACACTGGAAAATTGGTGATGAACAGTCGATTAGTATTTGGGGAGACCAATGGCTACCAGGTCATCCGACGATGATGCCTCTAACCCAGGCACCATTGAATGCAGCGAACTGGATATTGTGTGATTCAATGCTGGACAGCGGTTGGGGGTGGAATGTATGACTACTAACCCTTCTATTTAATAGAAGTGATGTAGCCGAGGTTTGGGAATTTCCTCTCAATTCAGACAACGGCAATGATGAGCTGGTGCAACACTATAATTCCTATGGAGAGTATACGGTGAAGAGTAGGCACCAGTTACTCCAAAATAATGGAGATGGAGAAATCAACACATTTACTAAATTGATGTGGTTAACGATTTGGGGGTCAAGGGTTTTCAGTAAGACAAAGTTATTTATGTAGTGACTTTGCTGTGGATGTTTACCCACTTGAGCTAAACTTTCTAGGAGACATATATTGGACAAGGCGAACTGTCCACTTTGTCACGACAGTGTAGAAACAATAATGCATGCAATGAAGGACTATCGAGTGGCAAAAGCTATCTAGGAAGCACAAACATTTTCTTTGTTACCGAGGTAGAATGCTCGAGCATGACACAATGGATTTAGTGGCTTCATGATTGCCAGTTCCATGCTCATTTGGAGCATTTCTTTATATTGACTTAGTCTCTTTGGTTCTTTTGAAACAAAAGGGTCTATGAACGTGTCGTCTTTGATGTGGTGACTTTCTGCTAGCATGTGGGACGAGTGTGCAATGATTTAAAATGTCTCTCATTTCCTCTAGAACAAAGGTCCATCGCTAGATGGCAAGAACCACTGTAAGGCTGGTGGAAGGTGAACACTGATGCAACCTTGAGTGGGGAAGCAAATATAGGAGTAGAGGTGGTGATCCAGGACAAGAAAGGCCAAGTAAAGGCAACTCTGGCAGCTCCTGTACATGGTTTCCAGGAGCCTGTCTTTGAGGAATATGTTGCCATGTGGGAGGGGATGTGGTTAGTCCAAGACTTCGACCTCCACAATGTGGTTCTGAAATTAAACTCCTTGGAAACGGTGAAAGCAATTCAAAGCTCAGGTCTGATTCATTTTAAAGCTAGGGAGGCCCTGAGTGCTGCCTGTGATCTCCTTGTTAAAACTCACTCATGGACTATTCTTCACTATTTCAGAGAAGTTAACATTGTTGCCTATTATCTTGTGAAAGTTGTTCTGACCTGTGAATCTTTCTATTTGTGGACCAAGACTCTACCACAAGAATTAGCTTCTTTTGTAGCCTATGAATTTGTTTCTTGATGTTTGAATAAAGTTAGCGCGATCTTACCATAAAAAAAACATGCAATTAATTGCAACAAGTTGTCAAGAAGAGTATAACAAACTAGAATTCAAAACCAAACTTCAAAATTTCCCCTAATTACATGATATAAACTATCTTTTGAAAAGATGATAAACTTAGGCTAGGTGCTTAAGTTAAAATTTCTCCTTTCCAACTTTTCAAATGATTAAATTTAAACCCAATATTTGTACATCGTGCAAATTAACAATAGCAAGTCGTCACTAAAGCAATGACAATAAACTATCACTAAAACAGTGGCAATAAACTACTAAAATCATTGCTACTATATTATCAATGGTTTGTCAATATTATCTCTGACCGCTCAAGCCTCGACATTGATGCTATTAGTTTTCTGCTTAAAGTAACTAGAACATTACCCATATTGTCTTGATAAAACCATCTACACCTGCCATATTTTTACTCTTTAATCCAATAAAAAATGAATTAGAAGGATCACTATGCTAAAATATGAATCTGCAAAAAAAAAAATGTTCATTAGCACCACAAAAATAACAGCTTAAATTGATGTTCGTAGCTTTATCTAAACCAATTGCACACAAGTGGGAAGTTTTCTATTAAGCAAACACCACAAAAAATACCTCAATTTGGGCAGAATATTCAACTTCCATATGCAATTCCAGTCAAACCCAACAGGATTGTAAAATCCTAAGTTTCTAACTTTCTAATATGCAGTGCTTTATAAAGATTTATGATCAATATGCAATGAAGCTAAAGTTCAAAAGCGATTTGCAATCATAATTATAGGTTTGATGAGATCAACAATTATGCAGTTTACCCATTTTTGTCTAAGAGTGTTGGGAAGAAAATTCTTCAATTACCCATCATGCGCAGCGGAAATAAAACACCATCAACAAACACACAACAATTTAACGTGTTACAGTATAGAGATATGCTCTTAGTACTTACATTGATGTATGGTTTTCTTACATTCTACTGACAATATTAATACCTTGCGCTCACACAATTACAAAATATGATAATCATAAAAAGCTTGTCGTCTTACTCTTCCCCATTTTTGGACCTATTTATCTTTTGAAGTGCTTCACATCTTGCCTCTTTACCATACTGGTTTTTCTCTCATACTCAAAACTCTAATACAACAAGTCTTTTTATAGGCTACACACAAACCCAAACTATATCAAAATAGAAAAATTAAATCTCAGACAAATAGAAAAACTAAAACCAAAATCTTTAGACTTTTTGAATTTGAGCAACAAAAAAATCCCTAACCAAGTCAGTTATCTAACAAAAAAAATAGAGCCACTACCAATCAACAACAATTTTCTTGATTAGGTTATCTCTTAAATCAATTCTCTGGATTTCTTTACAAATAGCTGAAGATCCCTCGGGGGGGAATCTCGGGGGAATATTCCCTGCCATACTTACCATTTAGCACACGACAGTGGTACTTTGGAGAGCTATAGTTTTTGTCCCAAGGAAGTTTCATCAAACGAGTCTGGTTAAGGCAACCTGTCTTTTTAATTCCAAGTCCTCCAACTTTTCTGGTCTAGAACTAATTCCCCAATTAACCAAATACAGCATAATTTTTTATTCTTTTGGGTCGATCTCCACAAAAAAGTTTATGATGATTTGATCAATTTTGTTGAGGATGGAAGCATGCAGTTTCATGAGTTGCATATAATAGTTAGGACTTAGGAATAGTTGATACAACGTACAAGGGTAGCTCTATGAGCTAAAGAGAGGCAACTAAGGTTTCCGACCCATCAACTTACGGTTTATCTTGTCAATAATGAAATTATAATCATGTTTGTTCCATTTTTTATGAGACATCCAAGATAATGAGCCAGCCTATATTACCTTCTTGAATGTTTAGAAAATTCAGCAAGCAGTTCTAATTTCAGCATCAACATTATTACTAAATATAACCTTTGACTTAGCTAAACTAATGGCTTTACCAGATATTTCGCAAAAGGTTTATTTCAGGGCAGAGGAACAGTCAGGCAATTTGAATCATCAGCTTTTGCAACAAAGATCAAGTCATCAACATAAAACAAATGCGGAATATTGCAACCATTTGATCCAAGTTTATAACCAACCGAATTTCCCATCTTAATTAATCTGGTAATTAATCAGCGTATGTGCCAGAATGAACACAACCGAATTCGCTATCCCCTTTCACACCCCATGTCTCTCGCTTTCATTCTAAACCGTATGCCCTTAAACTTTCCTCCTTTTTTTTTTTTTTTTTTTTTTTGCCTATAAGAAAAAGAGAATGCCATTTTGTTTCTTTTGCGGATGATGACATTGAAGTTGATTTGCTTGAGAGCTCCAGCTCAAGTTGTACTTCAGTCCATTAAGGTATCTCAATCTTCGCATCTTTATGAAGACAGATGATACTTGTATTAAAATTTTACTAAAACCTTTTGTACCTCCTCTCAAGAACTCCCCCAAAAAAATCACTTCTTGCTCGGGCTAAAAATTACAGCTTTGAGCGGGACAAGGAATCAACGGCTTATTTGTAAGAGCATTGGAGTGGGAAGGCCTCCTAAGGAAGGGCTATCTGACTAATTACATTGTCGACTGTTCGTCAATTACAAGTTAAACACGATTCCACCATACAAATGTTACAGATTTTGCTCTATTGAAACCAAATGAATACTCAGATAAAGTGACAGCCGAATAAAAGAAAAGCTGCGGTGACCTGCACAACCAACAAGGCGGGAGAGCCTGGCAACAGCCATGGCTTTAAGCACCTGGTAGAAATTTCTGATGGCCACAATGTGACTGCAGATGAAAAGAAAACCGAATCTCACAACCGTAAGCATCTGGAAGCGGCAGGCAATGCATAGAACGAAATGTATGCTTTTGGACGAAAGAAGCAGGAAAGCAGAAGATATGCGTACACATAACCCAAGCTCTTGTGCTTTAATGGAGGCGAAGCTTGTGCCTGTGAGACCTCAAAAAAGCATTCAAAGGCTGAATGTCTATTCACTGCACTCCTCTCTGCTACAGGTCAACCATTCTGGGGATACCAAACAAAAGCATCACAAAGAACATTATTAACTGCTAAAAAAAATGGTATCATATACGAAATAAAGCGTACACCATTCAAACAGTTAACAATGCAAACGGAAAAAAGCAAAGGCGAAGGTCCTTAATGTCATGAGACATCGCTCAAGCAGTGGGACCCTGTGATGTTGGCCCCAAGTTGATCAACGGTCCGTCACGGCACGAGAACCCAATACAAAATGCACAAGGTGGAAACCGAAGAGTACCTTGTTAGCTCCAGAAACAGGGCAGACAATCCTCGATTGTCTCCAAATAGGAATAAATAATCATCGTAATAGTTTTATTTGCAATCATTAAATATCGATTAGAGGAGGAGGCAGCTTCCAATAATTCCATGAATTGAAATCCTCCTGTGACCAAAAGGAGAGAATTTCAGGGTCAGAAATGCTCAGTAACATAAAATTAAGGCAATGATTCAGACCCTGGAAAACCTATGCTCTGAAGTGGAAGAAGAAAAATAAAATGGTGCAGGAGAAACCATTGATGGTAAATAATCGGTCACCTAGGTGTTATCAGCTGCAAAGAGAAAGAAGAAAACCTGCTCAGATGTGGTCACTGGAGGAAACATGTCGTTGACGAGAGTGCGAAGGGAAGTATATGACTTTGTGTTGAGATGACGGTTCACAGCAACCTCACCCTGTGACCTCATATATATTAGCAGGCCAATTTGTTGTCACAAGGTGCCAATAACCATATAGTAGTAGTTTGTTAGGGGTAAAGGCCTTTCATTACCTTCGGATTGATAATAAAGATTTTTCCTTTTGGGATCCCAACCTTAAGGTAGCTGATCTCATCAGTGTCTCGGTTTCCAAACCCAGCATAAAAAGGGTTGTAATCAGGTGGAAACAATGCTTTGATATCCTGCCAGTCAGCAGACATAAAATAAACAATCTTCTGTGACCATCAATCTCTATGTAACACCTAAGATTACAAATATACTGCAAGATACATCATGGATGAGCAACAAGAGAAAATTCAAGGATACAAAGTTTCTGGATCTATGACATTAGCTCAGGTATCCAAGAAAATGCAAAACACCAAATTTCCAGTAATTGTTCTCAAGGTTTCCACGTTTCAGATCAGAGAACAAACCTCTAAACATGCTATCTTGAATTCGTGGGGAGCTCTCCTTATAACTGAAATAAATGGAATAAAACTAACGTTACCATCTTGGCATAGTAGAAATTTCATACAAAATGGCACTTGCTATTTGGAAACCTATGTGCCAAATATTGGTCAAGTTTATAAGACATAGTGCAATCCTGTTACCTTCTCTATATAAAGACGGAAACAACCCATCAGGAGAAATAACAATTGGTCCATCTGGTAAGGCCTTACCATCCTACAGTAATATAAAAATGTTTGGAAGAATATTTAAAATGCCAAGAACAAATACGGTAACAGAGAGAGAATAAACTGCATTAGTAAATATCACCTGCTTAAGGTTGACCAGGAATTGTCTAGTGTGATATGCTTGAGATATTGCACGTGCACTAAGAAAGAGTAGATGATACCCGTTTTCCTGCAAGAAACAATAAAAGGTCAGTCCATTAAAGAGAAAAAAAAATTTTGGTTTGTGAGAAAAACTTTAAATGCCTGGGAACTCCGTATAATAAATTCTCAAGTGACTAGAGTACAAAAGCATTCAGAAACTGATATATGTTGCTCCTGAGAACACAATTAAATGGTAAGGCTAGTAATGCATACAGCGCTAAACTAAATTGAATTAATCTTACTTGCCACCAACCAAATTCTTGCTGGTGCCTTGTGTCCCAGAGGGCTGCATCAGCAAATAAAAATACAACTAAACAAGAAATGGCCTACCTTGATACCAGAAAACAAATGTGCCACACCAGTTTGTGACCAATCTACTCCCATAAGTGGCATGAATTGTCCTAGAACATCGGATCTGTCATAAGAGTGTGGAAACTGAGAAGCATAAAAACTGATGAAACAAAGCCCGAATTGTAGTCAATTAAGCATTTAAGAAAAATTTGTTCCAAAAGAAAGAACCAATGCATCAATGTCTTCTGCATTCATATTTGTTGTTTTTAAATTCCAATTAAAGTAAAGTAATTGAGTCCCGCATGAATGTACTTAAACCAATTTAATCAACAAAAGATAGAGAACACAGGTAAAATCATCTGCAGCAGAATATTTTCAACATATCCTTACTTGGTAATTGTCCCGTCAACATCTGAGATTACTATACGGGTCTTCCATTTCCACAAATAGATTCTTGCATCTACCTGTTTACCATGGAACGGAGTAAGCCGTAAGCAGCTCCAGATTAGACAGTAGAAAATAACGTAGGAGTGAGAGCAGCTTCATAGAAATTTTCATGTAGAGACCTTCTGGTTTCCTAGCATTGAAGTGGAGAATGTAAAGGTAACGGTATTACTCCCTTCCTTCAAATTCAAGGATGCTAGCTGTTCTGAGGTCGGAGTGGTTGCCCTGATCATCTTTTTCACCTTCTTTGGTTTAACTAGTATTTCTTCAACATCTTCAATGAAAGTGGTTTTGTCCACGGCATTCCCAACATCATTTCTGGCATCAGTCATATCAATTGGCATGTTGATCCGGGATCGAGATCTTTTGAAGGAAAAAGGCCAAATCCTCCAGCTTCCACCATCCTTTCGCTGATCTCCTTCATGCCGATCAACTGGTATCATACCTTTTGGTTCAAATATTTCTTGACTTCCAAACGAAACCATTCCCAAAAGAATAGGGGCTGCAGCAGGCCATGGGAAATAACGGCCACCAATTCGAACAACAAGCCTATCGTTCTTCATAACTGTAGAACCTATAGCCTTGAATTTGTTCAAGTCCAGTTTTTCGACATCAAATGCTCGGGCAGCAGCATCAGCACCCATTCCTTCAAATAACAAGTGCTTGCAAAGAGATAACTCTGCGTAGAGCATAATTTTTATTACCTTCTACAACTTCAGTTAGGAGAGTGTTCACTTTAAAAAAGAACAATAACTCTACTCCATTATTATAGTTATTCAATATTTTTTTTTTTTTTAAATGTCATAAAACATATTGGTGATCTACCATGATCAAGCAAATCACTAAGTCATCATATCCTTACTTTGTGAAAACATTTATAATCTTAACTGGTTATTTGATCTCCCTATAGTGCCCATCACACGAAACTGTCATCTAAAATAGTCAATAGAGCAAAACAGGTTCACTTACCAACTGCAGGATGTTTGTGAACATCGTTTAGGTTCCATGAAGTCCAGCTAACCTCAGTATTCTGACTTTCGTCCATAATTTGGCATTTTTCTTCAGCATTTGGCTTTTGATAGCTTAACTCATCTTTGGAGGACAAAACCATCTTCCTAGATTCATTTTCAGATCCTAGAGAATGGCTTAGAGGATGACAGTCATGTGCCTCTAACTTGACATCAGAAGACCACATATTAGGCAATGATTCTACTTGCCGACCAGATCTGTCGCTAGCTACTCTGGAACTACTAAGAATATTTATAGGATTTGATGTCGACCTTAACGTTCCAATAGAGCTCTTAGAATCAGCCGATGGATGATTCTCACCACTGGAGTTATCTTCGGAGAATGATTCTGTCTTCATGGAATCAGAACTTGAGCTTAGAGAATGGTCTAGAGGATGATTTTCACATGCATCTGACCGGGACTCAATTTCAGGCAATGATTCCCCCTGCTGTTCAGGTTTCTCAATACCTGCTCTGAAACTGCTAATCATATCATTAGGAATTGATATCGTTCTCAACTCTTTGATCGAGTTCTCAATGGAATCAGCTGATCTGTCACCCTGAATAACAGAGTCATCCCTGCAGTATATTTCCATCTTCAAGGATCCCAAATTTGAGTCCATAGAATGGCTTTGAGGATGGTCATATACATCTAGCTTGCCATAAGGAGACCAAATACTAGGAAATGATTCAACCTCCCTAACAGTTTTCACGTTCTGACTGCTGAGAATATCCATAGGACTTGAAGTCACTTTTGAACTTCTATTGCAGCTACTGATATCAGCTAATTGATCTTCCTGAACAGCAGAATCATCTTTGCACAAAAATTCCATCTTTGTCAATTCAGAACTCGAGTCCAGAGAATGGCTTAAGGAACAATGGTAATATGCATCCAATTTGGAATAGGGAGACTGCATATCGGGTAATGATTCTACTTTTTGTGGACCTTTTCCACACTTGCTATTACTGCTAAGTGTTCTAATAGGACTCTGTGTCATATCTGAATGTTCATTTGAAATCTTAACATCCGCTAGTTGGTGATCCTGAGAAAACGGGTTCATAGAAGAATGTGAACAACCACTCGTACTGGTAACTTGATATTCTTCTTTTTCTGTTCTAGCACTTGAGGCATGATGCTCATTTTTAACATAATCTGACCTGTGGAGTTTGAATTCATCAAGGTCACTGAAAACAAACTGTTCCTCTTCTGAACTCTCTGATGGTGGACTACTTAATGTGTTAGCCACACAATCATCAATTTGCTCGGCATTACTTTTATCAGTCTTCACCTGGCCATCTGAATCACCAACACTGGAAGTGGTGCTGAGGCTGCGTAACTCCAATTCTTGCAGAAAACCAAGCTGCTGGTTGTCCCCGGTCATGTCATAAGATACTTCTGGTCTTGTTATTGCCTCTTCAATGTTTAACTCCATCTCCTCAGCTTGCTTGATGAGTGCACCCTAAAGGAAATATCTTTCATACCTCAGTTATGTCAATGAGCTTTACATGCATAAATCAATCTGCTCTATCATTATTGATGAGTTTCAAGAAATGAAAGATTTCCAATTCCAAAATATTCATTCAAATAATCTTTCCTAACCAATAAAAACAGACGAGATTGGAAGATACCTCTGATGATAGATCAGCCCTTAAAAGAAGAGTCTTGACCTGAATACTTGCTTCCTCATATTCTCCACCAGTGACATGTCGAGATTCACAAGTCTGTTCTGTAGAACCACTCAACCTCATTAATGAATTCTGTGATGCTTCATAATAAGCAAAGGATGGAACTGACTCTGAGACAGAATCCTCATTGGGCATACTAGAGCATGAACACACAGGATCCCCTTCTTCATAATGGATTCTTCGGTCAGGATCACAAGTACTCCTCAAAATGCTACCACTTGCAGTCTCATCATGATAATCATTTCTTGACGCATTTGGAGAAACCCGGTGTTTTTCCTCCAGACTAGTTTCCACTGATCGGGAAGCTTCAGCATCCTGTTCCGTGCTGCTTACACTAGACATCCGGACAATGACGTCCTCAGCACAGTCCTGCACCTCCATGCCAGAACCAGAAATATTACCATCCCATTGACTTTGGGAAGAAGCTGTTTCATTTTGTAATGAAGGATCAGAAACTTTTCTTCCATCATTATCAAACACAGATGAAACACACTTTTCTTGCTTATCCTCAACTTGCATATCTCTGTCACCTGTATTCTTCATAGAACCAGAAGCAGAAAACCGGAAAGATTTTTCTTTCCTGTAATTATGAGAGACAAGGTTCGTAGACCATTTCATCTCCAGGAGATCAGCTGCAATCTCGGCTCTCTCCAACGAACTCACCCTCACAACTCCAGGTCCATCTTCTTCCTCTTGGTAACTATCTTCCTTCATTGACCTCCGCCCAAAAACAAGCCCGAATATCCGTGAACGCCGGGAAGTAGTCCTTGACACAATCTTCCCATTGCCAGCATCAAACTGCTCCACAGACTTCCTTTTCCCAGTTTCATAGTTACAGCTCATGGAGTTCATTGGCCTCCGGTCCCTCACAAACGGCTCATCCGCCTCCTCCCCAGAAGACGAAGGATACAATGGAGCTTCCCCTTCTTCCACGTCCACCTCTCTTAGAAAATACGCCTCCCCTTTATGATCCAGATACATATGGAAATTGGCCTCAACACCATTAACGCTGATGGTAACTACCTTCTCCTTGGTCTTCAAAACCCCTTGAAATTTACCAAACCTAACGTACCAAGGAGACGATTTGAAGCTCCCATCAGGCTGCTCTACGACGACTATGTCCACAGCGCCACCAAAAGGGTGGAAGGGACCAGAAACGGTGTACACACCTCGGGAGAGATAGCTACCTAGCCTCCCTACCGCATACATCTTTGATTCCCGACACTACACAGATAAAAAAAAAAACCCAAAATCAACCAGAGAACCATAAGCTGAAGATCATTGTTTCCAAATTTGAAGATCCCTGTCTGTATGGTTCAAAAACTATCCAATTACAGACCTTTGAGCTTCACAGAACTTCAATCCTGGTAAACGGACCAATAGATCGATCAATGATCACAATCACGAGTTAAACAATTATGATCAAATGGGTTCTATGAATAATTTTTTACCTGCCTTTCTGGTCTCTGTGTATGCGAACGCAAAATGAAGGCAACGATCACAAGGGCTATAAAGCACAATTAGTCCCAAGTGTATACTTGTTATTGCACATCAGTCCTCAACCTCTATTTCATTAATGCACATTTGAATTTATTCGAATGTAGCTATATAACAGTTTGAATTAGTTATTTCTCATGTAACTATTTAACACTAATTTTTTTAAAATTTTAATTTAAACTGTTTGATAATTATCTCCTCATAAATTTTAATATCTAATCAACCATTTAGATAATCATTTTTTTTCTTCCTGTAAATTAAGTTTTCGTGTCAACTCAATTTTGTTTTGAGCTAGAGACTAATATATAACGAATTATAAAATCTATGACTAATTTTTAATGAAATGGAGATTGAGAATCAATTTGAAACAATAATTAAAGATTTGGGACTAGTGATGCTATTTACCCCAATAACAAGTGAAGCAAATGGGAGGCCAAAGGTAAGAAAGGTAGTTGGTGCCTGGTGGAACATGATTAAAGCATATTCGGTTTTAATTGAAGGAATGAACCGCAAGAAAAACCAAAGCCGTCCTCAATAATTGTTTTCAAATTTGAAATTTCAATCCCCGCAACCGCCTTTTTTGTTTTTTGTTTCTTTCTGCTTTTTCTGATACAGGAAAAAGAATTATGTATTTGTACTGCATGCGAATACGTAATTCTTTTTTCTGTATTTGGGAAAAAAAATGAAACTTGTGGAATGAAAATGAGTAAATGACGTGGAGAGGACAGGAACAGTTTGTGACCTCAAGTTTTCAACAGAGGACAATGGGAAGCTTCGCTATGCTGGCCTTGATTTCTAGGAGTATATTACTTCAGAACTGTTGAGAGAGAGATATGATGCGTCGTCAGCTGACTGAGGGTTGTGTGGCATGGGGAACTGGATTCTGGTGGGCCCTATGCTAGCCTAACCTAAAGTTAAAGCATGTTTTCTTAGTAAAAGAGGTATTAAACTATAGAGAATAGTAATAACTTTGTTTGGCAAATAAATTTGTTATTAACATTTTTATCGGTAATTTTGTCACTGTTCATTAAATTAAAGGGATATTCCGTTTTTTCATAGAACAATCCATGACATAATTCTTAACTAGTCCCTAAAATTTTTATTATTAACTAATAGCTATCTAAATTTCACAAGACCTAAATGAGTTAAAATTATTTTTAACTACACATCCTCATTATTAAGCCTTCTTGTTTTTACTTTATTTATTGTTACATAGTAACTCTCTATCTCAACTATCATTGATCTTTATTCTAGAACTATAATGCTTTTAAATTTAGCCTCATCTGCATCAATTAAATCTTATTTAACCATAGTTTGTTTTAATGAGTGTTTTTTGGAGCATTTATGAAATGTGTGAAAAAGCAGAGATAACGCCAGTGGCATAAATAGTGGAGGGTGGGGAAAGGTACGGGGGTTTGCTAAAGTGATAATGATTGTGAAAATAATATATTCAGAAACTTAGAAACAATAGTATTAGGTAAAGAAAACTTAAAATTGAAACTTGCATTTTTCTCTTTTTTTTTCACATTTGGCACGTTAAACAATTTTAACAACCACTAGTAGATTCGCTTATGCCACAAAACATTGATCGCAAATTTGTACATTTTAAAAAGATTAATAACAAATTTGCCTATTAAAAAAAAGTAAAGTGGTAAAATTACCCTACTCCTATAGCTTAGTGGCAAATTTTGCCTATTTTTCTTTTTTTTTTTTAAATACTCAGCATTGTCTAATGGTGTTCACTAAAATCGATCACCTTAGAAAATTGAATTAACCGATGTGCACCAAATTGAATATGATATATGCTTTTATGTTGTTCCAATCACAGTCTAAGTTTAGAAAGCTTAAAACCAAATATTATACGGTGTGGCTGCAGTTTCTGAAAGTTATAAGCATAAGAGCCCCATTGCCCCAATTAAGTTCAAATGCACTCTGCACCCATAATTCCCCACCTAACTTGATCTCACTTTAAACTCATAAGTTCAACCTCCTTAATTCCTCTTTTTCTAATCCTAACTCATCCTCAATCCATTGCAATTTACAACTCTTCCTTTGTAATCTAATAGTCTTTCTCCCTCTCATTTCGTCTACTGCCATGCTTTGTCTCAGTAATTTCTAATTTCCTAAACTAAATCTAAGGCAAGATGCAAAAAAACAGAAAGTGAAGGAAAGCGAAACTCAAAGAGCTTATGTTCAACAATCGAGTGGGAAGAAGCATGACAACAAAACTAGGTATAAGTCATCTCTGGTGTTGCAAGAAACGAACACAACTGGAGTCTAAAGAAGAACACTTGAGTGAGGCCTTGAGTTTGAGGGAAAAGAATAAGACTCTAAGCCAAGCCCTTTCGACTCTGTCCTTGTGACGACCAATGATGGCAAGGCCAATTAACCAACATAAAGCATGTGCAACTGTGCAGGGTGTCAACATTGACATATTGATGCACATGAAAAATTGCTACCAAACCACAATTAGAGTGGTTTTTTTTAATATTTATAAAAAGTAATACAGTTATGGTTTTCAAATTGTGAAACCATTTATTATGCAGTGCGGTTGTAGATTTAGGTAAACTGCACCATGAACACCCCTAGAAAGTGCATAATATTACATTTCTATAAATTTTTTCTTTTTAATAATAGAAAAGAAAAATTTATAAAAATTTAATAGTATCATAAAAGTTTAGAATCTATGGATTGTTACATTTAAATAATATTAATTTTCAAATGAAATTGGTTTCAAACTTAAAAATATTTTAAAAAAAAGTTATTTTCAATTAAGTCAACTTAAATTAAAATGAATTGATGCTAGTCAACATATTCTACAACAAGTAAAAAGTGATAGACAACCCATATGTAGAATTGTTGAAATTCAGTGATGTGATAAAAACATGAAAAAACTCGTTCATTCATAATTAAAGTTAATCAACTAAAGTGTAACCAAAATCTAATGAGAAAACGTTTCAAAAATATGGGCAAGGAAGGTACGTATACATATCTTGCACTACGGGTTAAATGCAAAAGGAAACCTCGGCTAATTTCAGTTTTTGTTTGGAACTAATATTATTTGAAGTTAATAATATATAAACATAAAAATTTATCGAATAACATTTTATATAACATAATTAAATTTTTACTTATTTTTTTCTTTTTTAGGTTGAGTTAAGTAAAAAATTCATAAAAATTTAATTAATATTATAAAAATGTAACTTAATAGAAGATTATACCTATTTAATACTAGTTTTAATTGATATTGGGTTACAAAAATCATCTAAATGAAAATAAGCTATTTAAGGTTAAATTACAAAAGGCCCTCTGTAGTTTGATCTAATGTACACTTTGCCCCTTTACTTTTAAAAACCTACACTTTACCCCTATTCCTTTATAATGTCCAACAATAACTTTTGAAGCCCTAAATTAAACTGTATGGTAACTATGATCCAGTAATTTCAAGATTTTTTTAATTTTTTTCATGGATAACTGACCTTTAAAAAATATTGATATATATTTACAGGAAGAAAAATACATTTATAGAAATGAATAACCGATAATTTAAAATGTCTATTAACTATAAAAAAAAATATTATAGAAACCGAAATTATTGAAAGATAATCATCATATAGTTTAAAGTACAGTTTTAAAAGTTGTTGTCAAATAGTATAAAATAATTAGGGGCAAAGTGTATGTTTTTAAAAATAAAAGGGCAAATTATATGTTAGGATAAATTTCAAGAGTAATTGCAATTTTCCCTTAAATTAATATAGTTTAAGGTTAAATGAATTGTGTCTTCAACTATACAAATGTTAAGGAGTCAAACTTTTTATTTGTGTATTTTATTATCATGGACAGAAACATTTACTTTGATTGAATGCAACGAGGATAAATGGGACGAAATCTATTAATTATTTTTGTCTTTCTGGGTGCGTGTCGATATATAACAAATAAAAATTTAGTGAGGTGACAAACAAGCTGGCCTCAGGCCCTCAGCCTCACTCCAGAACGGACAATGACAGCAATAGTTTGCTATTGCCGATTGCTGTTGGGTGAGCCGAGCAAGGTGTCTTGAATTAATTGATAAGTCTGGCATTCTAAAAAGGCTTAAATACTCCACTGGTTCCTCAACTTGACAATTCACATAAGCTGATCCCTCAACCAAAATCCGGTCTATATTAGTCCTCAAAGTTGCCAAAACTTGCTGACCTGGTCTCCGAGACAAGTTAGAATGGCACATATTGTCACGTGGGAAAACGGTTTCACCTTCCCTTAGGCTCTCGTAGTGTGTGGCGGGAAATGGAATTGGTCTCACGCATATTTCCCTTTTCCATTACAAGGGCCAAGCATTTAGGTTTGTCACCATCAAATCTGATACCCTGATAAAATCATATGGGTTTGTATCCAAGTACTTTAGTCTCCGCTCAGGTGGGTGATTTGGATGACATTGATGTCAATCTCAAGAGCAGTGATCTCGTACAAAGTCAAAATCCATTGCTGGATCATCAACCTAGTTCAACGAACCAGACAATTAGTGCTAGAAAAGCATTGCTGCCGTCGTTGGATCCAGTGGATTCAAATTCAGTCTTTTTTAACGCTATTCACCGGTGTTCTTATATAGGTATACTTCAGAAAGTTCAAGCACAAAAAGAAATCAGAATATTTCGATTCAGATGTCATCAAAATGCCCACAAACTTTTGTTCGAATTATTGATAATCGGATCTCTGAGACATCAAAATCTTGGTAGATTACAAAGATGGTGCCACGATTTGAACAAAAGGCATTGTTCAAATCGATGAAACAATACACAACCTAGCCACAATAAAATTGCTGAAACAATAGGCAACCAGAGCAACAGAACAGAGCAAAACAGGACCTTACAATTCGTCACAAAAACAACAGCCAAACCAGGAACACATAAACCAAAGCAAACACAACAAAACAAAACATATAGGACTAGAGTAACACAAAACAACCCAGAAATTGGACATTCAGTTCCAAAGAAACAAGATAGACTAGCGACTAAGCAATACCTGGTAATTAGCGCAACCATAAAACCTTTTCCCGGTGTTGTCCGTCTTTTTCCAAGCAGTATAAAAGCGAGCAATGAACCCACATACACCGAGGTGTTGTTCACTGGTATCAAGCCCTAAATTCATGTTCATCACTGATCTCCAACTATCTGAGGAATTCGACATTTTAGGTGGCAAACAAAATCTGATTGGTTTGGGGATGGAGAATAGTTTGTTGAACCCAAAATTTCTAAATTTGATTGCACATGCTGCAGCTAATTTGGAGAAGGAGAACCCTGGCAACTTCTATTCCCTTTTGAACAACAGAATGTGGATGCCATTAACCCCCTTACACCATCTGCCACTCTAACATGTTTCAGGGACCAGGTCAACAGGTTTTGGCAACTTTAAGGACCAACATGAACTGATTTCTGGTTAAGGGACCAACTCGTTTGAGTTGGTCAAGTTAAGGGACCGATAAAGTGTTTAGGCTTTCTAAAAATAATACATACGAGTTTCATTTATCCCATGCGTTACGGCAATTCAATTTATAGTAGTACTTAATATAAATATAGCAAAATAATTATTCAACAACAAAGACGGGATAAAGAGAGAAAAAATTAAAGTTTTAGCATTTAAACTATGTTTGACCATTGATATAAAAAAAAAAAAATTTAATGAAATAAAAAAAAGCCTTGAGATTTGGAGATAGCCTAAAATCATGATCTAATCTATATAAAATGAAGTTTGGGATTAATAGGGTAAAGGATGAGATTTTAGTAACTAAAAGTAAGGTTTGACTATTGATATATAAAAAACGTAATGTAAAAAAATAGTACAAATTGGAGGTTTTAACTGAAAAGTCCAAGCATAATCCAGGGACAGTCCAAGTCATGATAGACAAATCATAATAGCCAAATTTTTTTCTTAGAGGATAGAAATAACTTTTCCACAAAAAGTGACATTTAAGCATTGACATAAAAGTCAAAATAAAGTTCCAGAATTAGTAGTAATATTTAACATTGATTAAATAAAGACAAAAAATAAAATAAAATTGTGAACAAATAGAATTCAGGAACTGATGGCATGGAGACTGGAATGTATTATAAGCACAAAAATTATGAGACAAATAAATTTTGGAGAAAGTCCTTATAGTTATTCTCCTTGACAACTACAGTCCTTAAACTTGCGGATTTATTAACCCTAACACCAACCAAGTACTGTCTCACTCTATCAAGGTTTGGCTACGAGATAGAATAGTTTAGGAAGCAAACTGGAAAGAAAGGAAATCTGCATAGGCTAAAAGATGGGTTAAACCATCACCCCGGGGGGACTGTTCATGAACAATGATTTTGTTTTACAATTAATATATATTATAATTAATATTATATATATATTATTAAGAAAATTATAATCATGGAGACAATCATTTAAAAACAACCATAGAATACTAGAAATTATTATTAAAAACATAAATATAAAAGTGCTACTTTCTTCGTTCCAAAACCTTTAAAGTTTAAAGCATTTAATTTATCGGGAAATTAAGTTAATATAATTCATTACTGCTTTCCAATTTTTCCCTTCAACATAAATAATATATTTAAAATTTTTATCAAGAATTTAGGCAATTTTGCAACTCTTAGAAAAAATATGAGAAAATGGAAATTTTACAAAAAAGAAAGCTTACGAAAGAAAAATGGAAATTTCTAAAGCTTGGAGATTAACAAACAGTAAACATCTTATGTTTATCAAGACCTATCATTGTCTTGGCTGTCACATTCTGACCCCTATAAGGTATAATGTCATTGTTTGATAAATATCCCAAGAGACAACCTGCCATAATTTCATAAATATTCTATCTTCATCTTCTATGTGTGCTATTACAACATTGTATCCTACACAAGTTTGCAAGATGTCTCTCAGCTGGGCTTTCGACACTTCATCAACTATAAACAGTCCAACATAGTTAGATTAGAAGAAAATATAATGTTCATTAGGAAACCTTTAATGCCCTTTTGATAATGTATGACAGCGTTAAAAGGTGAAATATATGCTGCATGAAACATTGCAAAACTCTATCTGTAATTTAACCATTTTTAGATACATGATACTTTGAAATACGATGTCACTTGAATTTGGGTATTCTACGTGGGATGTTCTCATGCATTGTTAACTGAGTTAGGAGCATGATACAACATTATTTTTAGAAGCTAGTATGTAAACCTCCTGGTTTTTAGTGGCATTGCCGGAATCATCGGATTTGGATGGACAAAACCTCTCTTTCCCTAGACATAAACCCAAAATCTCTCCTTAGCGGCTGCTTACCATTGAGGAGGTTTTCTTCCCGATTCAAGTATTTTTTATCTTTCTTTTTTACCTTTTTTAATTTCTCACCCTTCCTCTCTTCTTCAACCTAAATTGAATTTTCCATTTAGATTTTGTTGGGGTTTGTTTAGGGAATGATAGATCAACTGATGGTGCCCACCATTGCTCCCACTGCTGCAGATGATATGCACTACTTATTACATAAATCAAACTTAATCATCATTACATGCAGAACGCAATCTTTAAGAAAAGAAACACCGGAAATAGGGAAAAATAGAGAACCAAAACCAAGTGGAGCAAGACTGGAAGCTCCACCTGTGAGAAACAAATTAATAATTAGATTTTTCTGAGCGGAAAATAGATATTAATAATAATAAATAAAATAAAATAACACCCAGTTTTGGGTTCAAATGAATTAACTTCTAACTTCTAAAAAATGTGAAAAGTATGAGGAAAGTGTATATTTCAAACCTCAATCATGTAATTATAAATTATAATATCAACAGGGCTTGTCCACAAAGAGGTTGTTTGTAGGGGCCCAAAAAAAAAAAAAATTCTGGCCGCAATTAAACAGGCGGAGGTTGGATTTTGGTCCAATCAGTATAATCTGGATCTATAGGGCCTAAATTAGACAAAGGTTGAGCATCGGCCCTTAGAAATGTAATACGAACTTACGAAGCACCAGTAGTACTAATATCAATGCAGATAGATATATTGTAAATCATCATCATCAGCTTCTTCTTGTTTTGTTTAATGATAACTAAACAACGCGTGGTATCATCGATCGATTTACGAGTTATAGAGTGAGATTATTAATAAATAAGTTCAATTAGAAAAAAAAGAATTCTCTCTTTTTGTAGTAAAATTCGTACTTAATTAGAAAGATGAAAAAAAATGAATATTAAAATAATAATTTGAATCATAATATGGTAAAGTAATTTATTAAATATGAAAATGCTGTAGAATTTAGGAACGACCCAAATAAATTATGTTGCATCATTTTTTATATAGAGGGAAAATACCATCAGGTCCTCCTCTTCAAATATATAGGATTAGCAATCAATATATAGAATTGACTATCAATATTTGATTGATAAGAGCGCCAAGCTAGATGTAATGACAATATATATTTCATTACAATACATACTTATGTTCCTCTTGTCATTTTATGTACTCCACTTCAAAATAAAATTTTTCAATCACAACAAATATATAATCAATACTTTTAAACTGATTCAACCCTGTTGGTCCAAGTTCATCAAATTTGTTTTGTAATGATCAAAATTTAGGTTAATTGATTGAAATAAATCCAATAAACTTAATTAGTTCTGATACTTATTTCTAGTTTTTTGTTAATGCAATTAAAAAGTAAAAAGCTTATAAATGTTACGCCATTATGGTATGAGGAATAGTATAATATACAGTACTAGTTGTTTCCCAATTTCGGTTTCCTTTTTGGGAAAGTGGGGGCTCCTTCAGCTGTTTGAGAAAAGAAGTTTGCTAAATATATTAACACTTTTTATTAAAACATGTACAAAGCTGTCTGTGATGGAAATTATAAATGTGAAAAACAGTAAAGAAATTATTTATTTATTTGTTTACCTGTGAATTAAATTGCATCACGTAAAATGTTGAAAGATTTTAATAGAAAGTTGTTAGTAGTAGTACATTAGGAAAAAAAATAATAAAAAAAAAGAAAGAAAAGAAAAGAAAAGAAGTAGGGCCGGGTTAATACTTTGATTTCCCAATCAAAAAGAAAGAAAAGAAAGGATGCATGTCGTATATTCTAATTTCCATGCACAATCTCATGCAACAGAGTATGATCTTGTGTCTGCAGGAGATGAAATGATTCCAAGTTAATTATTCGTTAAAAGGTGGACCGGAAAAAGGGAGAAAAAATGAGAAAGGGCCAACGCTTCAATCACTTCATCACTAAACCAGTTGTTTTGTTTAGTGATGACTGATGAAAGTGCTAATTAATCATTCACTTTCGAATTTGGGTGCACAAACCAACCACTCTCCTACTGCATGCTCATACATCGATCTTCCACTGATTTTTTATCCCATTTTCTGCGAGTTGATGACTTGGCTCATGGCTACTTCTATAACTATTCTACTTAGGTTTGCTTTTTGTTAAGCAAAATCAGCTTTTGATGGAGCTCGATGATAATGATTAGTGGATCAATTTCGGGCTTTTCAGTTGGTCCTGCAAGAAAATGGAAGACTACGCTTTGTTTTTTTTTTTTTCTCTCTCTCTTCCTGGTTTTTGATTTTTTTTTTAATATACTATTCCTGTCTCAAATTTTTTAAAATATTCATTATTCAAAACAATTAACTTATAATTTTTTATTTTGATATTTTAATATATAAATGAAAAAATTTTATATATAAATGATAAATAAACACCAACAATACAGTTTTTAAATATATATTTCTAAATTTTTTTTCTAACAAATAACAATATAAATAAATTAAAATAAAAATTAAATAAAAAAAATATTTTAAACAATATGTGACAGATGCAGTATTATAAGATATCCACACCCAATATCAACTCTTAACTTTTGACTATCACCGAATTGGGAGCATTTGTATATTGACAAGTCACAGGAAACCTTGAATCCTCATTCCTTAATCACATGGGTCTAAATTAGTGTCTTTTAATACTCTTTTCGAGTTAGAAGGCCAGGATTTAATAATTGATTCTGAATTCTAAATCCGTAAACTCATGAGTCCCACAGCTTTTGTCCTTTGAAACTCTTCTGGCTTACTTGTTACTGGCAATACAAGCACCCTGAAGATTTCAGCAAGTGGTAGTACTAGTACTATTTATAATTCATCTCTTAGAGTTAGCACTACAAATGATTTTAACTTTGTCCCATGAAAAAGCCTGAAATTAGAGATCCATTGTTAATCTTGATCACTCACGCTGTTGTCAAATAGAGTCATCTGGTTATGTCATTGAAGCAATCAACCCACCACCGTCCATAACTCATCATACACAGCAGAAAAATATATCTGTTTGATTATAAATTTGTAGTATTACTTATTTCTTAGTTACCTCCCTATCTACCGAAGATGCAAATGCATGTAGAATTTCAATTTATACAGGAGGGAGAATTACCACTAGAATGGAATACAATCTTTAGAACCAAAACCTCCGCATGAAATTCTAAACAAGAATCAGCATTGGATCTTGTCCTCCAACCCAATTGAATTCTTGCAATGGGCTATTGCAGCTTGAATTGCAGCCTGCAACTCCTCCATGGTACTGTCACCTGATGAACTAGAAACGCTTGTAGTACTAGTCGCAACAAGAAGGCCACTATTCGTCGGAGAAGTTCTCATCGACGCCGGCGCCGAGTACTCTGCTCTCAACCCTCTCAAGTCGTGCTTGTTCCTCACCAACAAGTCGCCAGAAAACGAGTAGGGTTGTCTCCGGCGATGGAGGTTATCTCTTCTACCCCTGAAAAACAGCAGGGGCCTGACCAATCTCACGTACCTCTTCAACACATGGCTCACATCAAATCTCCGCTTTATCTTTGGCTTATGGTCTTGTCCTTGACCCTCTATTTCCTCTGTTTTGTCTGCCTTCCTTTGCCATCTCCTCAACCCGAATAAAGATAAAGACTTGAGCTTGCTTCTGCTTTTCGTTTCGAAGGTTTCGCTCTGTTGACGATGATGTTGCTTACTGGTCTTGCCGCCGTCGTCATTGATGGTGTTGCAATTCCCGTCCGCTCGTCGCTGATCATCAAGCAAGTCTTTAATGGGGAGAGTGAAACTGTCCATGGAGTTGGTAGAGGAGCGAGGAGAGCCGGTGAGGTGGGAGAGGAAGTGAAGAGGAAGCAAGTGGCCATGAAAGAAAATGTCGTCCGCCGGAGACAAGTCAATGGCGAAGGAAGAGGGTGGGGGCTTTGATTTGTCGGTGGAAGAGTGGAGAGAAATGGTGAAGGAGAATTCATGAGTAGGAGAGGAAGCAGGAGAAGTAGGTGATGCAGCGGATTTTGATTCTTGGAGCAGCAGCTGCTGCTCCTTTAGCTTATCTTCTTCATGATTCTTCTCCACAACTGTGTCTTTAAACCTGTCGTCGTGATGGGTCTCCATGATTGTAGGCTCTGTTCAATTTGAAACAGAGAGACAGAAATTTTGGGGTTGGCTCGTTCGAATTATTCTGGGAAGAGAGAGAAGGGTGTGGTGGCCAAGGCACAGTGAGGGATGAGAAGATAGATTTAGCAGCATATGCTAAATAAAGAATAAGGGTAGTGGGTCCTTGCTAAACCCAACAGCTACCGGACTGCAGATTAAAGAAATTGGGATCACAAGAACCCAAAATTTGCCACAAAACACTGGCTTGCTACGGATATGTGTCTGCGTGTGAGACTTGCTTATGGAAGGTCGAGGAGAGAAAAAAGTCATGTTTGTGTACACACAGAAAGATGTGCACCTGTTCCTAGCGGAATCTATGAATATAGAAATGCAAATCGGCTCATACTTGTACCCTGCCCATATTTGTGCCCTGCCCTTTTCTTTTTCTTCCTCTGTACCCGTAAGCTCTTTTTGCACGCAAGAAGCCACCAAGGGGAAGGGAAAGGCGGAAACTAGAGGACATTTAAAAAAGTAGGCAACAAGGACTGAATTGAATTGAATATTATCAGTATTACTCGGCCTTGACGGCGACATGATGTCATTA
Source organism: Aquilaria sinensis (assembly GCA_005392925.1). Taxonomy (NCBI): domain Eukaryota; kingdom Viridiplantae; phylum Streptophyta; class Magnoliopsida; order Malvales; family Thymelaeaceae; genus Aquilaria; species Aquilaria sinensis. The sequence continues at coordinate 114,405 of SMDT01002625.1, read as the reverse complement.
TTCACAAGCCAAAGCCAACCGAAAGAAGAAGGGATATTTAATTATCTGTTTAAAAAATCTTAATCTCGAGCTTTGACACTAACGCAAATTAACCAGAAATATACAAATATCACTTCACAGGATTATATACTCACGTTTGCCATGGTGTTTGGAGATCGCACGGCATGGGTTCATATCATAACCTGGTCCACCTTACTGTGTGACTGAGAAAAAAATTTTCTTAGTCACCTGTCTCATGATTTCAAGGATTATCTCTTTATTTGATTTTTCCCCATTACTTGCTAGACTTTTGAGATTGTTGTTACAGTTAGCTTTGACGAGTGAGCTAAATTAATGGACCCAATTTGACCCGAGCACTTGCCGCTTGCGCTTGCGTTGCGTGGTAACGTTGAGCAAGTTTGGTTGGAATCATTTTGGTTACCAAATTATGAGAAACCTTGCACCGTCACCCGTCCGGTGAAAAACATATAAAAGCCAAAAAGAAAATGGTAGCACCATCTAGCTAGACGAAAACATGAATAGGAAGCAGCATAGATTCGAAACCTTTTAGGCGACTCGAGAGATCACAGAGAAAACATCTCCTGGATTTCTCTTTAAGAATGCCGATTGTAGATAATTTACTTTACTAGTATGAACAAAAGAAATTACTATACTGAAAACTCGATTATCCAAAAGCAATCCGTATGGCCTTATATACATTTTTTCCATCTTCGGAAAAATAAAGAGAGAAGATAAATAGTTCAATGAAGAGTTCATAAACTTTGCATGTGATGTCTCATTGGTACGACGGAGAACGTGGCCCCCTACCATGAATAGAACAGGAGGAATGAGTGATCCCAATTCCAACCGTGTGACATACAAACTAATGTTTTGATTCACAAAAGTTTACTGACCAGTCTATTTAAGAATATATAGAGGGGGTGAGAGAGAATATACTGTGGCAAGGGAAAGAACCATGGATTGGTGCACGGTTGTCTTGGGCGGTCAGATTCCGATCGGACGGTGCTGAATAGGGTGGGTTCCTGGTGGGAATGGGAGGAAGGGGTGGTGGTGGGAGTGAAGTGAAAACTGAAAAGACCGGAGGAAAAGGTAGCACAGTTAGGTGGCGATGGTAGACCCACACACACGTGTACACGGTGGTCCTTTTTCAGCATAGAGGAATTTTGTTCATTTAGTTGAGGTCAACATCTCAATCATGGTTGCATTATTTTTTGGGTGGGCTGACTGATCTTCTCAACTTGGCCACTCAAAAATACACATCCTAGCTACAATATTGTACATGTATATTATACTATTTCTCAAAGAGATAAAGAGGCGGGGGAGGGGGGCCGGGGGGGGACTAAACATAGCATAAAACAAATGTTTCGCACTCAAAACCCAAATTAAGATCTCTCCGGAGAAACTTGAGCCTTTTTTGGACCCGTCCACGGCCACCCGATACATATCTAGAACAGAACTAGAAGCAGTAATTCAATCGCACGTACAACACGAATTTGACAGAATGATGTGAAGGATGCAAGGGTCACAGGAATTTAAATTATACGCTAAGTAAATTTATTAAGATTCATCTTTATAGAAGTATTTGTACAGGTAGCACCACTCATGTCTCTATGGGTTTCTATTGGAAAGAAGCAGACAGCAGGGACAATAGGAAGGAAGAAGACAAGAAGCAAAATGGGTAGCAGACAAAACTGTTCGACCCAAATGGATTTCCATAATCTCATCAAACAAACCACAAAACCGTGTTGCAGATACCCTCTAATGTCTATTCTTCTATTCTATTGCATGATGGTTGTTTCGGTGGTCCACGCTGCATATGCTGAGCTAATTCAATCATTTAGGAATCGAGTACGTCAGGGCTACTTGGTCTGGACTCTAACCAACCATTTGTTCAGTCAACTTCTTCACTTCATGCCTAGTTATTCTATTGTGAATGATTTGAGAAGTTGGATACTTCTTCACCAAAACGTATGTTTGGCAGAAATAAGAGCTGGAAGGAGGATAAAAGAGTTCACATGTACCTTGACTTGGGTCGACATCCTCCAGCTTAGCATGTCTACTTGTCCCCGTTAACAATGGATTCATGAACAAGACCTCCATGGTCTGGATCCAGCTTTAGATGCAACAAAAACCACAGCTACACGTTCCATAGGACTTCATGGTACAAATATGCACTATAAAATTTAACTCCCATACAAATCACCTGAAGGGTTCTGATGGTATCATAAAAATGCAGTGGCTAAAAAGCACATATCACGCAGAAGCAGATCCATTGCATAGCAATCACCTACATATTTTCAATCATATGATGAAAAAGAATCTCATCATCTATGATATAACACAAGGAAGGAGCAAGGCAGGCACAGCTGAATAAAGAATTTAAATTCATTTCTTGAACATGTTAAGAGTACAAATGAAATTTCTATTTTCCAGAATTTCACCTCCGTACTTACGGGAAGGTTTCAATCAATGACATGTATGAATGACTGCATTCAGCCACTTTTCATACAAATTTTCCTAGCGTCCAATGAATCAGTGTCATTCTGAGCAAGCTACCTGTATCATAGCAATACGCTGAACTCAACTATCACTAATTTTGTTTCTTGCTTCTATTCTTTGGAGCTTTTGATTTGTAATGGGAATATCTAGACAGGAATAAGTATACCTTTTGATCAAATTGCCATTATGAACCGGCAGGTGTATTGAAGTCATTCGAGAAATTTCTTTGGTTCTTTATCCTTTTGCCAACATCAGGGCACAGCACATCTCTTCCCAATCCTGAAGCCAGAAAATAAAAATTCTAAAGACTGTTTTAATCTGGTCTTCTAAGTTGGAGCAGAGAAGCATCAGCAAACATGAAAGTGTCCATGTGGCCAAATGGATGATGATCAGAAACCCTGAACATGAAATAATATACAGGTTGGTCTGGAAATGCTACATCTTCATTATCCATGATTGCCTCTGGAAGATCCCTTAATGCCCGCAAAAACCAAAAATTACTGGGGAAGTCTAGTTAGTCACTCTTGCTGCTGTGCCTATCTGAAAACAATTAAAGCAATAAAAATCCTGTCATATTTTCAGTAAACACCAACCCAAAAGAGAGAAGGTTGTGAAGGACAGAAGGGCACTTTTCTGTACCTCACCACAGTCTCTTCCCTTCCATGGCTTCTTTCTTTTCTTGGCAACTTAAGCAAAGGAAAGGACCATCCCAAGGACGCACTTTTGCTGAAGTAGATGAATCAGCATGTATAGAGGTACCTTCCCCAGGTTTTATCTCTACTTGACAGACTGCACAAATGAACAGCCTAAACATATTGCATAGTGGATATTCTGTATGCAATCTGCATTCAAGCAAAGTTATCTCAGATGATAGCTGTAAATAACAAAGTCCTATCTTACACAGATCAATCGCAGAAGTGCAGCACATAGTACGTGTTGCCAGAAAGGAATGGAGCCTCAAGAACCATTAAACCTCCAAATGCTTTATAAATTAAGGGCCAATTCATTTTAACTTAAGTCAATTGGCTTAATTTTACTTTTACATCCTTTTTGCCTGAAACCAATTTCATTTGAAAGCCAATATTATATAGATGCAATAATCCATTTGAAAGTAAATTTTCATGATGTTAAATTTTTATGAAATTTTCTTGTTTAATGCCTAAATTTGAAAATTTCATAAAAATTTAGTAAGATTGTAAAAAATTGTATTTTCAATGGATTATTGCACCTATATAATGTTGGCTTTCAATTAAAATTAGTTTCGGATAAAAAAGATACAAGAATAAAAATAAGCCATTTAGAATTCAATTGACTTAAGTTAAAATGAATTAGGTGTAAATCTGGCCCAATAATGAATCTAACAATGAGTTTATCGAACCTTTCTGAAAGCAAAGCAGATCCCTCTTCATATAATTCCTCCAGCATATCTGACTCAAAATATTCTTTCTCATTGTAAGAAGATGACTCAGTGGACTTCTTCCAGAACATCGACTTGAACTTTCCCTTGCCAGCCTTCTTTGTGGGTGGCAAAGGAGCAGCGGCTGGTTTCTCCTGTGGTAATACATCAATAACAATACAGGTTGTATCATCTCGAAGACCTTTTGAATGCACAGCTTCCTGTAAATGGATTACAGAAGTCATTAAGTACATAAAAATCAGCATTTTACAAATTATCACACATTTATGCATGCATATTAGAAGTTACATGTATTAACTAGAAAACCAAAAACTCATAGAAGTTTGCTTAAAAAGAAGGAAACAATATTTTGTTGAGGAAGAAGAAGGCATCAACTTACTTTGACAATCAGCTTAGCTGCAGCTTCTGGAGCCATTCCACGACAGCAATCGACTGCCATTTCAGCTGATAAAACATCCCAAACACCATCACTTGAAACAATGATCCTACCACCAGCTGTAGACAGCTAATGAAAACAAACAAACATTGTATCCATTATTTGAAAAAAGAAAAAAAAAAGTGTTCTTGTCAAATCATGGAGTTCTACTGTTAACTACGAACTCAGCTCTATTGAAAACAAATGGGAAAATGAAGGAAAGTATCATGATTAATTTCAGCAGGGACAGAGACTAATGAGAAGATTTTAAAAGCAACAGCAGATGCACATCGAAGCATTGTTAGTGGACTTCAAAATCTACTAAACAAAGGCAAGAAAAGATAATTCAGCAAGTATGCTACCAGAAACTAAATAAGTACCGCAACTCAACTTAGTCATAATTTTCACCACACTTTAGACCATAGGATGGAGGAAAAAGAAACTTGACAAAAGCTACCAATTCCAGTACAAAATGGTGTAATATAAAAGGAAGGTCAAGAAAAGCAATAGCAAGTCCAAACTAGGAACACAGTAACTATGATAATGAACTAACAGAACCAAACTATACAAATGTGTAAAATATGAAAGACAACCTTCACTTGCTTTACATGAGGAACAGGAACAATGAATTCACCGATGTCCCTATCTCCAATGGATCGTGACAGACACAAGCCTCCAGGCCAACATCTTAAAGGACCAATCTGAAAAATAAAAACAATACAATGAAACAATAACCCTTGAAACAGAGAGTGCTAAAAGGCCCTGGAAAAAAATGTATTGTATCTAACAAATGTTGAACAAAGATCTGATGAAGGAATCATGCTTGATCTTTTGGCAATCAACTAGCTTTGGCATTGTGCACTCCTTGCCATGGAGGTTTGTATGTGTGCCTAATGGTGTTTTAAACTTGCACTTGTAAGAATACGACAGACGTTTTCAACATGAAAAGGCAAACCAAGGGAGAATACAAACTATGGATGATTATTAAAAGAATAAAGAAAGGCACAATCATCATAGAACTAGAGTACCTCTGCACCACCACCAGTATTTAGCCGACCAACTTCACCCCCACTTGCAGTAATACGGTTCCTCCTGAAAAAATGCAGAACAAAACGTAAAACACAGATAACTCCAAACCAACTTGATGCAAATGAAAAAAAAAATAAAGTTATAGGACTAGCTCACTCTTCTTCATTGCATTCAAGCCTATGATCAGCTGAGAGGTAATATATTCCACCTTCAGCAGATTCTAGAATACAGCGGGAATCACCAACAGATGCAACACTAATGACCCATCCATCGATTATGACAAAGGTCACAGTTGTTCCTGATGGTTGCCCTGAAAAAGGCACATGGAAGTTTCTTTGGAAAAATAAAATATTGAATAAGAACAACAAAAATTAAAGCATGCAATGGACAGAAGGGCCTTAAGGTCAACTGGACAACATTAAACATCATAAATAGGCCCTTGCCCATGGACGGGGACTATTGTATGCAGGTTCTGACAACTACAAGTCACCCTATAAGGTTAAGTGCAAACTTGAAAACCATTCAGAAATATGAGAACAGCCAGCTGTTAGTTTTTATTTCCCTCCTTTTTGCTCCTGATATAAGAAATAACTCCAATATATATAGGTGCATGATTTACAATTCCATCAGTGGTTTTTGTTCATTGATACCTTGATCCTTTGCTCTTGGACACAAAAGGCACATCTAACACGCAAGAACCTAAAACTTCCAGAAGTGTAAATCATGTTCAAAATTGAAGAGAATGGAAGGGTAAAAGGTATTAATTGCCTCCCAAAACAGCTATAGTAATTTTAAAGAGCTGAAGGTTACAATTAGTGTAGTTATGCATAAAAACATCTACTGCAAAAGTGAGTCAACAGTTCTAGGAACAATCTGATGGAATACATGTCCACTACTTCTTTGCAGTCCACAGACATCATGAAACATACTATTTTGCTTGGATAAAATCATGTAGAAATGATCCGGACCTTTCTGCTGAAAATCTTTATCAGTTTTAACAAATCCAGCAACCAAAGCCCTAGGTAGTGCAGCCGTGCATTCATCTCTCCTAAGATCTGAGGGTATAGCATTTAATATATTGTTTAGAAGATTCTCCTTGGTGTAAATAGCAGCTGCAGACCCATTGTGGCCATCAAAAAGCTGCCAAACATAATTTGGAAAGAACGATCAGTTTAAGGCACAAAGAGCCTCCTAAATCAAAAGGTACGCTGGCAATGAGTACCAGGAAAAAAGATAAGACAAGACGAAGTAATGAATAAAAGCCATAAGATTAAGCTTCAAAAACCAAGAAACTAAATGAAATTAATAAGGATTCCACAAGAGAATTTTCAGACTCAGATCTACGGGACTTTCTGAACCACCAAACTCGTTTTACCAGAAAAGTATATACCACTAAATTCCCGTCCCTACTGTATGGAATCATTCTTATCATGCTGTTTGTCCAATATCCACGCAGACCAGTACTATTACATAGTTCACAACCACTGATCCAGCAGAAGAGTGGCTATAGTTGATCTTATAAACCAATTAAGAATTTGTAGCAATATTACCCCGAAAACGGAGAACGTAACAACACCATCTGCCATTGCCCTTTGGCAATCGGTTTTGACCAGAGTGAAATCTTCGCCTTTCTTGCTCTGGCCGGCCTGTCCATAAACCAGCTCAGGCTTTTCGATCTTCTCATGAGCTACTTCTCTCTTTAGCAGCACCGAGAGGGGCAACGTCTGATGCTCGCCTCTCACGGACATTCTTCTCGCTCTCCAGCTCCCAACTCCTTGGAAGAGAGGACGCTCTAGTTCTCCATACACTAAAATTACATGAAATCCTGCAAATACGACAATGCAAATTCCACCAAATCAATCTCGTCTCAGACTTTCAGCCAATCAAAAATAGCAACAATCGCAAGCGAAGAAACTGATCGGAATACTACTGAGTAGTAACTCTCAAATTCCACATTACTGAAAATGCCTGTGAAACAAGTCATCGAGATCTTCGCCCAAGCAAGCAAACTAGATTCTAATTTCACTAATCACTTCACACCCGTAATCATAGAAACTAACAATCAGAAAGATTGACAAGAAAACTCCTAGTCAATGCAGCTAAAAACACATCGGAAAATACCTTAAAAAGGATTGATCACGATGGAAACACGAATCTGGACGATGAAGAGCTACGAAATCCGAACTCAAACGGAAGAAGAAAGAAGTTACAGCTCTAATTTCGTAGCTCGTGCCAGCGATTAAGATCGGCACAAAAGAGAAAGGGCTGGATATTCGAAGTATCGCGAAGATCAAGAGCCGTGCCACAAAGAACCGGAAACGAGTATAGATATAGAGAGATTGAAGGGGAGAAATGGAGCTTCTGTTTTTTTTCCCCCTCTGTTTCAAGGATGCCGAAACGAAGCTGAAAATCAGTCTACTTCTCTTCTTTACATTCTGAGCTGACGTGGCGAAGACGGAGGCGACCGTCCGGTGCTAGAAGAAGCCGTTCACGAGCCAGTTTCGCTAAGTTGCGCTGGTGGCCCCACCATAGGCTGCTGATGGTTTGACAGCCGTTGGATATGATGAAGATGATGATCAGATCGACGGTAATGGGCCTTTTCGGGACTCCAGGGCCCACCGGGGGCTTATATTGTGCGGGTCATGTTGGTGCCCGACTTGCTTCTTTGCAGCTTTTGCGTTGAGCGAGCCGGTCGCGGATTGGACGGACCAATTAAAAGTCAATTTATTTTAATTGAGTCAATTTATTTTAATTTAAGTTAATTTATTTATTTTTATTTTTATATTTTTTATCTGAAATTAATTTTATTTTAAAAAATAATATTATGTAGATGTAATAATCTATTTAAAAAGTAAATTTTAATAATATTGTTAAATTTTTATGAATTTTTTTTTTAAGGCTTTAAACTAAGAAAAATTTATAAAAATTTAGTAAGGTTATAAAAATTATATTTTCAATGAATTATTGTAATTACATAATATTGGATTTTAATTAAAATTAGTTCATAGTAACAAAAATATAAAAATAAAATTAAGTCAATTTGTACCTAATTGACTTAAGTTAAAATGAATTGAGTTAAGTCAACTGACTTATTTTTATTTTTATATTTTTTTTACCTGAAACTAATTTCATTTGAAATTTAATATTATATAAATGTAATAATCCATTTGAAAGTAACTTTTTATGATGTTGTTAAATTCTTATGAATTTTTATTTTTTAAGGTTTTAAACTAGAAAAAATCATAAAATTTTAGTAAAATTATAAAAATTATATTTTCTGTTAATTATTACAGCTATATAGTATTGGCTTTCAATAAAAATTAGTTCCAAATAAAAAATAATAATAATAAAAATAAATCAATTGACTTAAATTAAAACAAATTTGGTGTAAGAGAAATTTTTATGCTATTTCTATTTGGCAGGGAAGGACGCGTAAGCGCATGATAGCAATCCACAAAGGAATAAACACAACAATTATTACTATTATTACTATTATTGTTATTATTATTATTATTACTACTACTACCACTACTATTATTATTATTATTAATGATAAATGTATTTAGATTATTTTAATTTAAGTAAATTAATAAATTAATTAAAATTAAAATAATTTTATATCTTTTTATGATTGTGTCTATTGCGAATGACACATTTTTTTTATAAATAATTCTATTTATTCTAAGAGACATGTTATTCATGAATAAATATATTCATCAGTGCAAAATTATTTGTTTATATATTCTACATTAAATGAGTAATTTTAAAAATTTAGAGAGATTTTTTATAAAATGTTATTGTATCTTAAAGGTATATTTTTTATACTTTATAATGGAAAAATAAGTGTTTTTTTAAATTAAAATTATTTCATGCTTTAAAACCTTTATTTATCTTCATCCTTATTTATTCTAACATGAACCATCTTGTAGGACTATCATAAAAATAACGGTACAAAGAAAACCTTAATTTAATATTTATAAAATTTATGATTTTTGAGTTGTGTTGAACCTTACCAACATTGAGTTGTGATGTCTGTAATTTAATTTTTACTCCCTTAATTCAATATTCTTTTCTTAATTTTTTGCAGGGAAAAGGGACAAATTTGACATTAATGTTAGGTAGATAAAGCAATTTTACCAGCAATTTATTTTAAATTTATAAGAAAAAAAAACTCAGTACAATGAAGAAAACCTCATGTATAACAACTTATGAAGAAAAAGGCGTGGGCCTACTCCTATCCCCTCTTAAATCGGGCACCGAAGTTTCTGTAATTGCCAACCTAATGCTTTGACCTTAACCCGGCGGGCCGCGCCATTCTCGGCGCCAGTTTACTCCTAAATCCCCAATTATACAGCCAACAAATAACACTGGCGTTGACGTTGGCACATGTTTAATTATGGTGTTTATGAATGATCATTATCATCTTTTGCATGTAAATGTAAGCTGGTAAGGGTAAAAAAAATCTCAAATTAGATTTAAATTATCATTTATAGTCATAGAGAACACTTGTTTGGAAAGGATTCCCACTTAGTATTTTCCCCTTTTTCTGGATCAGCATCTCATCATTCATTACTGAAATTAGTTTTCAGCGAGGGCATTTTGACCTTTAAGTGAAAAAAAAAATGACGTTTTGTATAACAAAATTATGGGTTGCCTTATTCAAATTATTTTAAAAGAGGGATACATGTGTCAAATTTAACATACACTCATATTTTAGACCTAATCCGACACACCGTGTTTTTTTGTTCAAGACAAAAACACATTATTTTTAATTTTATTTACTCTTTTTGTCTATAACTAATTCCATTTGAAAACTCACACTTTATCTACCTAAAAAGTCACTTGAATAAAGTTTTTTTGAAAAGTATTAATTTTTCACAAATTTTTTTCCTTACCTAACTAAAAAAATAAAATTTAAAGTTAAGTAAAAAATAAATAAAATTAAGAATAAAACCTTAAGTAACTCATATTAAGTCTCACCCAAATATAGTTTAAATAACAACATTCGTTTTCAGGTGACCTTTGTTTATGATTTCGCGCTGTGCAAAACTTTCGCTTGTGCATGTGGTTGACAAGCTTGTCGCTGCAGAGGCAAGCCACAACACAAAATTATCATGTTCTCATTGGCATCTGCTGTGCTAGCTGTAAAGGCTTGAAAGGGTCCAGATCAACCAATCGGTGCCAGGGAAATAAAAAACTGGCAGAAGAAAATTTCAACCATTTTTTCTGCTGTGCGTTAGGATGGCCCCTGAAACTTGTCCACCAATGGATTGGCCATGACTCATTCCATATCTATACGATGGCATAAAATAAAGGAAAATTTTTACATGCACCCGTGTATGTCATACACCCACAGCAAACTCTCTAAATTTGAGCATTTTAGTTCCTAAAATTCAATCTCTCTTATTTCTTTGAATTAAGGGTTAGATAAATTTTAAAAAATTTTATTCTTTAGTAATTAAAATATTATCGTTAAGATCTTTTTAGATTATCAACTAAGTCATCTAGCGACTGTAAGACCCGTTGTTAAAGTGGAATGGCAATAAAATCGCGTAAAACGTTAATAGATAATTGTTTAAGGTATTAACAACCAATCGATAGTTACTAATGGATAAAATCTTTATAACTTTATCTAGGTCTACTTCAAAGAGATATTAAAAAGAAATTAGAAATTTGGAATGTTCCTAAGGTTGGTAAATCCGATGTTTATCAAAAGGGAAGTTTTGAACTCGATCAAAATGACTTATGTCATTAAAACGGTAGAAATGACTATTCCAAAAATGAAAGAAGATCATAGATTTGAATTATTTTCAAAATACATGATCAAGGATCATCTAGAGAATCACTGTAATTATTTGCACATTGGACTTACGCAAATTGCTTTGAAACCTTTAACGAGAAATGATTTGAACACTTCTGTAATAATTGACTTAAGAGATTGTGTACATAATAAAATCTCTAATTCTCTGTTAGGTATTGTAGAATCAAATTTGTGTGATGGATCAATTTATTTTAATTGTCATCCAAACTTTATTGTTTCTTTAAAAGACCCTCACATCATGAAAGCCTTAACAGTAAATATCATGACATCTGATTTTGATATGCTAAAAGGATCTTAGTTGCTCTTGTTTATGAAATCTATTACAAAATAATGATAACACAGATTGAGTCTAAAACTTTAGAATTTGATACATGAGAAGAAACTTGGTTATTAAAGGCTAATACAGAAAAAAAAAAAAAGAAACTTTGTTATTAAAGGCTAATATAGAAAAAAAAAAGTCATTTTGTCATTCCAAAACTAATGGAGAAACATCAAGCTTTCAAAAAAAATGAATTTTCCAAAATAAAAAACCCATAAAACCTCTAAAATCTCAAGAATTAGATAGAATAGTTTAATATGAAAATGAAGAGGTTGAAATAATGTTTAGCAAAGATAGAATTATAATAATTGATTTTTTAAAGTTTGAACAAAAAAGGCTTCCTTCGAGAATTGCTTAGAAACCCCCTAAAGCTTCATGCTCTTATGTTCCAAAGTCTAAACATGAGAAACTTGTAGGAGGAGTTAGAGAATTTATAGAACAAGTTTCACACCTTGTTTATAGAATTGACTCACTTTTCTTAAAAAAAAAAAAAGCCAAAGTTCTAGATAACAAGAAGAAAAAATAAAATTTGTATCTATAAGATCTCTCAATCCTAGTTTTTCAGATTTTCAATTGAATGCCTTAACATAACCATTTAGGTTTGACACTTAAAGTTTAAATGAAGATTTTTTGTTAGAAAAAAATAAGATTAAAAGAAAATGATTTTTTGACGCATATACCAAGGAAGATAAAAAAAAATAGATTAAACACCTTTAGTATAAGAGAATAATGAGAACTAAGAAGAATTTAAAATTCTTTGAATGGTTTATCCAGGTCATAGTGTTGGATTTTGAAATAGTTGCTAGAAAAAGAGTTGATAATTCAAAATTATATATAGCATAAATGTTTATAACTGGTTTTACAAGTTCTTTAAGAAATTGGTGGGAAAAGTGTCTAACTAAACAGGTTAGACAATAAATAAAATATGTAAGAAAAATACTCACAGTACAACATGGGAACCGATTAATCCAAGCAAGTGAACCTGATGTTGTAAATACTTTGTTGTGTACTATATACTATCATTTTGTTGGTGATGCAACAAGTAAAGAAAGTAGAAATGGTGAACTACTATTAAATCTGAGATATAGAACTTTATCAAATTTAGAATGGTATAAGGACACTTTTATTACTAGAGTTTATGAAAAAGAAGGCTGTAGATCCTCTATTTGGGAAAAAAAATTCATACAAGGTTTACCTAAACATTTTGGTTAATTGGTTATGGATCATATTAAAGAAAAAAGAACCAAGGTCATCTTAATCTAGAAATTATACTTATGGCCAAATCATAGTAGAAATTAAAGAAGTTGGTTTGAAATGTGTCACGAAATGAAGTGGCAAAAACATGTGAAATGAGAAAAATTAATAGGAATAAAAGAAATTGGTAAATTTTGCTGCCAATTTGGTTATGATATCTTAAAGCCGTATTCTGAATATGAGCCTAGAAAATAGAAGAAACATAAATCTTATAGAAAATATAGGAGAAGAAAGTTTGAAAGATTAAAAGAAAAACCAAGACCTTCTAAAAGGTTTTTGAAAGAAAAAATCTAGAAAAATCAAAGGGTTTGCTAAAAATGTGGTAAGGCAGGATATTTTTGCTAATAAATGCAAGACAAGACAAAAAAAATAGACTATTTACAAAAAGATGAAGGCTTAAAAAAGAGTTTAATACAAATTTAAAAAGAGATGGTGAGCCCTAAGAAGTCCAAGAAGAAATATTTTCTAAAAGCTCTAAAGAAATAAATGCAATTGATCTTTTTGATAGTTCATAATCTAAGTTAGAAAGTTGTGGCTCAAATTGCGAATATGATTATTGTCAACTACAAAATACATTTGATAATCTGCAATTAAATGTGATTCAGGTTAATGCCATTACTGAAAAAGATGCGAGAATCATAGAAATTGCTAAACAAATTGATTATATAGAATTAAGAAAAGAGATTTTATTTAAATATCTTGATAAAGTTGGTGGGCAAGAAGATCAATCGAATCAAAATAAAAGAAATTCTAAGAAGAAAGTTGATATATAAGAATTAACCAATCCTTCTATTTATAGTTTGTATGAAATCCTTAAGAAAATAGATGAGACACAAAATAGTCATAAATAACCTACAATGGAAAAATTGAAGGAAGAAATTTCATAAATAAATGTAGAAATAAAATCTCTCAGAAATAGAATTAAAATTTTAGAACTTCAAAATTTTAAATGATACTCTCAAGATTTTCCAGAAGATGAGCTAGTTATAGAAACTATGAAAGAATTTAGGTTTAAGGCAAAGCAGAAAGAAAGCGGGAAAATATTTCAGAAAAAAGCCAAGAAAATAAAGATTTAGGAATAGAATTTTTCCAAGAAAAACTTTTTCAAATTAATAAGGTCTATTCTATGTCAAACCAAAGATTTACTAGTAGAATGACTTTGTTAATAAAAAACCAATTCAAATTAACAGTAGTAGTCTTTGTAGATTCATGAGCTGATAGAAACTGTATTAAAGAATGTATTGTTCCTTATTAATATCTTGATAAGTCCTTTGGATTTATTACTACTGCTAACAAGGAAACTATAACAATAAGGTTTAAACGGATAAATGTTGATGTCTGTAATGAGGACATCTGTATTAAATGGTATTTCACAGTTTTAACATGAATCAAGAAAAAATTTTAGGAACTACATTGCTAGCTACAGTCATGCCCTTTTAAGATAAGTATGAATGAAATTTCTATCAAGAAATTTTCTAAAAAAAATTACTTTTAAGTTTTTAAGTTTGCTGAACCACCTAAAAGATCATTATTAAAAGAATTCAGTATAGATTTAGGAAGAAAACATAATATTCTTATGTACTTACAAGAAGAAGCAAACCACAAAAGCGTTGAAGAAAAATTAAAAGATAAAAAATTAAGACAAAAAACAGAACACTTCAAGGAAGTTTTAGCCAACAAGGTCTATGTTAATATTCCTAATGCTTTGACAAAGAAAGAAACACATTGTGAATCTCTTTTATGAACCAGACTTTAATGAGAAATACATTCATTCAAGGTCTAGAGCAATCCAAATGCATGAAGAATTTAGGATTTGTTGAATAAGAAATTGATTAAACATAGTTATTCACCGTGGAACTATTTTGTCTTTTTTGTGATTAAGAATTCAGAAATTAAAAAAGGAGTACTGAGACTGGTTATTAACAATAAATCTTTGAATAAAGTTCTTAGATGGATTAAGTATCTAATACCTAACAAAAAAGATTTGTTATCTAGACTTTATAATGCTGTGGTATTCTCAAAATTTGATATGAAGTCAGGATTTTGGCAAATCCAGATTACTGAAAAAGATAAATACAAAATAAAATTTAATGCCCCATTTAGTCAATATGAGTGGAATGTTATATCTTTTGGGTTAAAGAGTGTCATATCAGAATTTCAGAAAGTTATGAATGAAAATTTTAATCCTTATAAGTTTTTTTAACTATTGTTTACATTGATGATGTACTTGTGTTTTTCCAATCAATTGATCAACATTGGAAGTATTTAAACAAATTTGTAAAAATAGTAGAAGTTGCAAGATTGGTAATATCAGCAAAGAATATAGAATTATTCCAAACTAGAATTAGATTTTTAGGCCATATAATTCACAAAGCAACAATTAAAGCCTATTGATAAATCAATAAATTTTTTTAATAAGTTTTCTGATGAAATTAAAGACAAGTAGTAATTACAGAGATTTTTAAGAAGTTTAAATTACGTTACAAATTTTTTTAAAGATTTTGCCAAATATTGTAAACTTCTATTTGATCAATTAAAGAAGAATCCTCTTGACTAAAGTATATAACAAACTAAAGATGTCTAGTTGATTAAAAAAAATAAAAGAAATTCTTTATATTAATATTCTCAACCTTAAAGCTTTTAAGATTGTTGAGACAGACGCCAGTGATATTGGCTATGGTCGAATATTAAAACAAAAAAATTGATGAAAATGAATAATTAGTCAGGTTCACTTTAAGAGTTTGAAATCAAGCCCAGATGAATTACACCACTATTAAGAAGAAAATTCTAGCAATTATGCTTTGTGTCACAAAAGTTGAGGAAGATCTTCTTAACATGAAATTCTTAATTAAAGTTGACTAAGGTAGCAAAAGATGTTTTGTTTAAAGATGTTAAGAATTTAGCTTTTAAGCGAATTTTTACTCGTTGGCAAGCAATTTTATCTACTTTCAATTTTGATATTGAATATATTGTAAAAGAAACCAACTCTTTTGATTTCTTAACCAGAGAAATTTGTAGGGGAAAAAAATGATAAAGAACTTGAATTAGAAAAACAAAGCTATTTTCTGTCAAGAAACCCAGGAGGATATAATGGAAATAAAAAGTTGTCTAAAGATGAATGTAGAATTAACTAGAGCTCTTCTAGCTCAGTACTATGTCCATCCTAAAGAATGAGGAATTCTCTCCCAAGAATTCATTCAGAAAAAGATAAAATCTTATGCAGAACCCTCCAAGAAAGAAGATTTTTGACTTGGTAATGATGAACCATTGTCTTCCCAATAAAGAAGAATATATAGAAATTTCCAAATAAATTTCCAAGAAACTAAACAGAAGAATATTCCTTTAAAACCCTCAAAGCCTTAAGAATTTTTCATGCACATTTTGGGCATACCAACTGTATACCAAAAAATTTCCTTCAATCATAGAAACTAGTAGCAAAATACTGGTCTGAACACTAGAATCCCCAGTGACAATTCAAACCACTAAAGAAGCCTTCATTCTTTGAATTAATTCTCCAAAAACTAAGATAGCCATTAATCCTAAATGTGATGATGATGAACCTTCAAACAAATATATTTTCAGAAATTGAAATTTTCTTATTTAAAATATTAAAAGCTTGGACATTTGATGAATAGGAAAAATCTTAACCAAAGGAAATATTCTCATATTTGGACTATATCAAAGCTTAGGATGAAGTTTTCCATATTCAGAGTAGAGACCATCAACATTCATGGATGATTTTATTCAATACCAAGTTAAAGAAAATTTTCAACTAGTTTTATAACTGATACTTTGAAATAGGTTTATTCAGGGACTCTTTCCCAGAATAAGTCATGATGTCTTTTGAAGGATTCTGCATATTCCAAGAACAAGTCCTCCAGAATGGTCAAAAGTTGTCATTCTCGGATTTCTTTTTTGTGGTCATGAACCATATTCTTTGGATCTTTCAATGGTATTATGAAAAACAAAAAGTGGGTCCACCTTGCTCCTTGCCTGGAATGAGTTTGGGAAACAAAATTATGGGATAAATGCATCCTAAATCAATATTTGCTCGAGAATATCAGATTTGATAAAATTGATTTAATTGATGAAGAAGAAAATCCAAACAAAGACTTCCTGGATGTCATACTTAACCGATTCTATCAAGGAGATAAATTCAGAGATAGCCAAATTCCTATTCCTATAATGAAAGAAAGATATTAGAGTCTGCAAAAAAATGATTTGTTCAGAAAGGCCAACAAAGCATCGAATTATCATTCAATAAGAATGACTCAATAGAGACCCATTAAAAGCATCTCTAACTCGGGGCCTTTTATTTTCACATGAAGAAATACAGTGTCGGCAGAAACCAACAAAAAAAAGAAAGTAGCTAACAGTTTGACGGCTACCCAGAATTATTGCTTCCACCAACCAGAAATATTGGTGCACCAACTGGCCATTAAGGAGAGGAATAAAAATTCTCTCGATTTCTAATTAGAGAAATTTTGTTAGCCTTATCACCAAAGGCTTAGATTTTCTGTCTATCTAAAGAAGTCTTTTTCTGAAGTTTAGGCATCTGAAAATTTCTATTTTTTTTTCTTATAGTCTATGTGTTGGACATTTTTCTTATTTCCACCAGAGTTTGCATTTTATTACTTAGTGTTTAAGTGGTATGCTTATACTTGTACCATAGTAGCATCAATCTTGTTAAAGCTCAACTTTCTACTTCAACAATTTAAGTTTGTAATCAGTTATGTGTTCATCCTCTATGTGTGATAAATTAATTTTCACTAGTTCTCTATAAGTTTGTATTTTAAGTAGATAAACCATATTAATGCATTTCTAGTTTATCTTTGTGCTTTTGTTTAAGATACCTTTATGCTTAAATTTGAACTACATGTGCGTTTTGAGTCTTTTGACATAAGAGTCAAGAATTATTGTTTGATTGTATGCTTTAAACCTTAGGTCCTATTTTGTAAAAATTAAAGAACTAAAAGTCCTAGCCTAGAATTAAACACAGGTGTACGTAAAACATACTCTAAAATAAAACTAAACTAAGAGTGATGAAACAAAAAAGTACAGTGAAAATGGAAACGAGAAGATATAGGGAGAAACAATGTATCAGGGCATAGGAACACCACATCATTCACCATCATATCAAATTAAATATTGTCACAACACTTGATCATGCCACTGTAGTGCTTGAATTTGTCATGCAGTAGAATTTTGAATCTGATTGGAAGGAACTTCATAACTCAGCGAGCTGAGCCTGTAATAAATTGGTCAAGATATAAGAAAGAACATTTAACGAGAAATAGCAAAAAGAATACTCATTCAACCTAAAATGCTACTAGAATCACCATTACCACTCATATCATATTACCAAGAAAAGATGCAGATTAGTGCATGATGATGGCACTTATACATGATTTAGATGCCATTACTTTCACACCGTAAAGGGGGATTGGGGCTAGAATAGATAACCTCTCAGCCGTAGCCAACTTGTCCCGCAAGACAACCACTCTAGAAGAAAACTTGTACGGAGAAATGGGTTCAAATTGTTTCGTAAAGATGCAAATCATGCACAATTATGTCAACAGAGTGCAAGACAAGATACGTACTTCATGCAAAACAACTTTCAAGTCCATGTTTGAAGGTTTGATTTCTGTAGGTCCCAGTGTCAAAACAATTCAAAAGGGGAAAACAAGGGCAGTATACTATACTATTGCAAAATCCATCAATTATGTGATGGGTACATTTCATGAGCTCGTAAATAAAAAAATGATAATAAACTAGACACGAAACAGCTTTTGGAGGTAGTTCTCCAAAAAAATTTTATCTCAAGTTATAGAGATGAGTATAGGTTGAGTAAATCTGAAATCTAACCCAAACCAACACCATTAGATTAGGTTGAGTTGGGTGAAAATGGATCATAGTTTATGTGTTGGTTTTATGTATAGGAGAACTGACTGTTTTTTTGTTGATTTTATGAAACTAACCCAAAGTGAAACCGAATCCGAGGTATATACATAATTATATAATAAAAATTATAGTATTACTAATATGTGTGTGTGTGTGTGTGTGTGTGTGTGTGTGTGTGTGTGTGTTTCTTTGAAAAATTATGGTGGTCATCTTATATTTTTATATTAAACCCTTAAACAGATGTCCCAAATTGAAATAATATGGAATTGTGGGATCATTTATGAAAATTTTCCATATTCTCTTGAATCATCATTTTACTTCCTAGATCGATTATCCTGGGTCATTTTACTTTCGATCTCTCTACTCTAGACTATTCTTTGTGATACAATTATCATATTTTTTTTCATTTATAAGCCATACGAAATTAAAAATTCATGACATTAACATATTTTAGATTTTGATATTGAAGAAGATGGTCCCAAAAGCTCAACTTTTCATGTTGAATGCTGTGTCAATGTCAGAATCACTGGAGGGAAGTAGACTGGATAAATAATTCATAAACTGGTTATTGATGCGATTTTATTGAATTTTGGTATTATTATATGTATATTATATAAACAAAAAAACCCAAGAATCAGAACAAAAAAACCTAGAATCATGGTTTTGGTTCAGTTCAGTTCTCAATTCTCAAGTTGGGTAGAAAAATTTTAGAATCAATGCTATTTTGGTTGATTCGGTTCCACTATAAAACCAAACAAAACCAAATCATGCTCACCCTAAGCAGCTGTAATTCCTTTTGGCACAACATTGTATTGAAGATTTTTGGTAAACTACAAACCCCCCCTGAGTTATAGCAAAACTTACCTTTTGTCATCTCTATTTCAAATACCTAAAGTTACACCGAACAAGATAAAACCGTTAATGATTGTTGAGACAAAAAAAAGAATAAAAACTCTATTTTACTGTCCTAACTTTTTTTCTTTCATAACTTTGCCCTCCTAGCATTTTTTTCTTGTCATTTACAGACCCAACAAGCGTCAGATGCTTCCAACCTACAAAACCCATCATCCGACGGTGCACCAGATGGTCAACGAGGAGGTTCAGATGCGACGGCGCACCAAATGGTCATGCAACGTCTAGTAACCTTCCGCCTGTACTTCTTCGCGTCACCGAGGAGGTCCAAATCCGTCGTCGAATCGACGCTGTCGCTTTGAACCGCTCAGCCCTCAGCCATCAGCAATCGCTGCAGACGCCCCTTTCTCTCCCTCTCCAAATCGCCTGCTTCGCCTCTCCATAGCCGTGCGATTGGGCGAAGAGGAGGCTGTGGGCAGCCGAACGTACGATCGAAGGCAGCGATTCCAATCTGCAACCCAGTGGCGATCTGAGACCGAATCCGAGGAATCAATGACGTTCCGGCGAACGACCTGCTATTTGTCCGCAGAACTCCCGCGGGTGTTCCGACGTACGGATGAATCGACGGATCCGAGAGGCAACGACCTGGTAATCTCCTCTGTTCTCTCAGTCGAATCGAGCATCGGGCAGGTACAAGCGCGCGGCGGAGGGCTGAGTAGACCTAATCACCGACGAAGTCAAATCGCAGCTGGGGCGTTAAGGCTGCCGCAAGCGAGGACGAGGGCGAATCACGCCTGGGATCGAAGACTTGAATGGAGGAGAGCATGGCCGTCGGGAAAGCATGGCCGCTGGTCCCTATTCGCTCGCCGTTCGCGATTCCTTCTCCGATTTGATGAGTTCAGCGAGAGAGACGGATGAGTTCAGCAGGGAGAGTGACCTAGGCTACGGGTGCTTATTTGGCTTGTTGGGTTTTAACTGAACCGAATAAATTGGTTTTTTTGGTTATTGGTTTTTGATGGTTACAAACCGAATAACTTGAAATAGTGCTTGGGACCGAACTCAAGCTGAACCGAAATTTTTCACTTTGGTTCGAGTGAAACTAAATTAACCAAATAATATAAAGAGGAGAATTAGTCTAGCTCCTCTTGTACTGAATAAACCAAACAAAAAATGGCAAAATTAAGATCCTGCTGAAGCTGAAATCACACAAATAATATTCAAACAAGCATGAGTTAAAAATCCAACTCTATTTTATTCCCCACATTTTCCAGACACATTTAATTAACAAAATTTGTAATTTTTCTCTCTAATCTACCTAATTGGTTCCTTTAACTAAATCTACCTAAATACCAAAATATAATATTAACACAACAAATAATCAACAAAATTAACATACCTAATTTTACTTGCTTCGATTCGAGCTTGGTGGGGAGTGACTTGCTGGAGTTGGAGAACGGGAGAAGTGAGGATCAAAGGCAGAGATTGCTGGAGACACCAAGACGAAACGGTTCCTCACCCGTTCCTTCTACGGCGGCGACGATCAGGCGATCAAACGGTCGGCCTATGATGGTGGGGGCTCGCGCGACCTCCAGGAGGGTGGAGCAGTGGATGAACGGTGGCGTATGGTGGTGAGACGGGAGCGCTTCTCCTCGGTTTGGCGCATCGGCGGTGGAGGGAGTCGAGCAGCGAGCCGGAAACGTCAAGGGGTAGCGGCGGCGCTTGGCTGGAGGGCGACCGGAGGACGGAGGCTGAAGGGTGGAAGGCGTCAGGTGACAGAGGGGAAGCACAAGGGGTGGCGGCGCTGTGGGGGAGAAGTTTAGGGTTTCTGGGGAGGAGGGAGGAGAGACAGGGGCTAAGGTTGCAGTTTTCCCTTTTTTACCTAGGAGCTTAGAGTTTTGAATTTTCTTCTTACTTTTCCGTCAAGGGGATCTTAGGCGAGATTAACTAGATTTTAGAAGTTTAAAACTCATCCGAATTCAATTTGAAGAGGTTAGGACATAATTTGGATAATACATCAGTTTTAGTCCAACAAAACTTTTAAGCTACTGATCTGGTCCCCATTTTTATGCGAAATGCAATTTAGCCCAATTTTTACATGATTTGTTAAATTAGCCTAAAGCTTTGTAAAAATAACCAGATTTTCTCAGAAATTCATGATTTTACCAGATTTGTCCCAAACTTTCCAATTTTACCTAGAATCTTCTAAAAATCTTCAATTTCCACCCAGACTTTTCCTTTTTGCCCAAACTAAACCTACAAAACCTTCAAGACTCTAAATTAGTATCAAAACTAAACAATGTAACATAAATATGACAAGATCAACTAACTTTAAAATGACAAAAATGACCTAAATGTCATAATAATCGACCAAATTGCCCTTAAAAATGAAAATGCCTCCTAAACTAATTTCCCTAACCTAAAACTTAAACAAAAGTCAGTACCCGGGTAAAATTGAATGTCAACACCTTTCATTAACAATTACAACCAAATTATTATAAACGATTTTGCTATATATACTAAAAACTGTGTACAAAAACCTTACTGTCAATGTATTATTGGATGCTGAAAACCACTTACTTTTCCAAGAACCAGTCAGATTGTGACATGTAGTATTTAGTAGAGTTTCTGCACGGAAGTTTTAGTACATCTAATATTATTCTATTATAAAATTGAAACAACAAATTAGAGGCATCATTGGAACTTCAAAGCTGATTGGCAAACACCTCCCTAGCTTGGTGCCGACTGGTTAAAATGGAACGCGGAAGTGAGACAACTTCATTGCTAGAGTACAAAGCATAGAAGGATGCAGGGAGTAGCAATGCTATACCATAAAAAACAACAGCAAAATAAAAGATTGAAGACATTTCCCTGTCAATATTTGATGACACCCAAGCTCTTTAACCACGGAAGCATCTCTTCTAGTCCCCGTCTCAAGCTTCTTGGTTTATAATCCAACTCTAATTTAGCCTTCTCACAAGAATAGGCCCATTGATGCCTTAGAACATGCACGGTCTGCAACGTCATCAAAACATTAGGCTGAAATATGCCAGAGCAAAATTGTTGAAATTGAACTAGCTGGTGAATTTGAACTCAGAAAAGCAAACCATACCGGGGGACTAATAAGAGGAAGCTTTCCGGTGATTCGAGAGAAAAACACCAAAATCCACCCATAAGCTTCAATAAATCCAAGAGGGATGCAAAATTTAGGCTTAGCCGTACCAGTTAAAGCAGCAGCCAAATCAAAAACCTGCCTAAACGATGCATTTTCCCCTGTAAGCAGATATCTCTCTCCTGGTCTCCCTTTCTCCATGGCTGCAATATGACCTTCCACCACATCATCCACATGACTGAATGAATATCTATCTTGTCCATAGCCTATGTAGCCCGGCAATCGCCAATTAAACCGCTCAATTAACTGGTCCAAAACTACCCATCAGATCATCATTATCATATCCTACATCCTACAATAACTAGAGCACAGTTTAGGGATTAACTTAAGCATAATTCTTAATCTAAACTATGCTGGATCAATTAAATGTTAAAAGTCATTCACATTACAAATCATTCAAAGAACAAAGAAAACGTTTTAGATCAGATGCACTTCCAGACACGATAATCATCTAAAACAGTTTCTGATTTCAGGGAGTCGAATGAATTCTTACCAGTCGAGCGACGATATTGCCCGTTGTGAGCTTACCCGGGCCATATATAACGCCGGGATATACTGGTATGATCGGGACCCCTTCCGATGCAGCTTGTAGAGCAATCTTATCAGCAACGGCTTTTGATTTCTCGTACTCAGTGCAGAAACTCTTCTCCTGATGAACTTGGTTCTCATCGCCGACATATCCGTCGGTCGGGCCGAGAGCAAAAAAAGACGACGTGTAGATTATTTGTCCGATCGTCTCCGTCTCATTAGCTGCCTGTAAAACGTTCTTCAACCCACCGACATTGACCTAATAACGTAGCACTGAAATTTCAGTTTTGGTCTCAAAGCTTTGGGATTGAGTGAAATAGAACTTGATTTGTACAGACAGTGAAGAATCTTGAAGGATCCAACAGCCACGGCTCGACGACGGCGGCCGAGTGGAAGATGACGTTGCAGCCAGAGCAAGCGAGCAGGAGAGACTGGTAGTCGGTAACGTCGCCATAGATGAGCTCAAAAGAAGAGTCTCCGGTTGCAGAAGGAAGTTCGGAGAGGTCGCTGGTGTGTCGGACCAGTGCCCGGACAGACTGGCCGTGGCTCAGAAGACGGCGGCAGAGCCGTCCTCCGAGGTAACCGGATGCGCCAGTCACAAGTATCTTCATTTTACTTTCTCGCCGGAGTCAAAATTGGTCCTTCTGGGCGATGAATTCTGTGATGCACCTAGGTGTACAAACACTTATTGGATGCGGTTATTATTCCATTTATTTTTTTATGCGGAAACGATTTATTAGGGATAATTTTAAAAGAAAAAGAATTTCAGTTATAATAATTTAAGTGCCAGATATGGTTAAAATTAGAAGGAACACCATCTCCGGTTATATTTTTATTTTCTTTCACAAGATCTAGTCATTCCTCCTATTTTTCACAAATCCTAGCCGTTCCCCATTTTTTTTTTTTCTCCAATCAGCTTTGTTCTTCCTTCACTTTCTCTTGATTAATTCAAGCCAAAGGGTCTCTCGAATTTATGGGCGAAGAAGGAGATGCTGCAGCCACCAATGCTACTGTAGAAGAGGACGCGCTTGGATCAGATTGTGGAGATGCAGTGGTTTTGACACAACATGACAAAGCATCTTACAAAGTCTTGTTGTTTCAGCAAGTAAAGTTAGCATCTCAAGATTTTGCGGCCAACAAGAAGATAAAGATCGGTATTGTTTTTTACTTGTTTTTTTCAATAGGTTTTCTTTTGAAGGATTATAGTTGGGTAAATGAATGAACTCAGGCGGAGAAAGCAAAGTTTTATTTTTTGAATTTTCTGGAATTGTCTTCTTTGGCAAGGTTTAGTTTTTTTTTTTTTCCTAAACTTCCCATAATCCTTTTGTATATATATTTGGGGCTTTTAATAAAATCCAGCTAGATGTTAACAAAGACTTCATTGGTTGGTAAGAAATTTGTGCGAACAGAAGAAGAATTAGCTCTGATTTTGGTAAAATAATCCACCAATGAGATTCTCTTGTTTTGGGGCTACCTACAACTTGACAAGTTGAACATTCTTGTTCAAAGTAAGTACATTTAATTGTTAATCTTTGCTAGGAGCAAAAAACCTTAAAAATCAAAAGTGGGCATTTTCCGAAACTAGAGTAGTAGGGAAAGTTTTTGAAACTTTATATATATTGTATGAAATTGTGTTAATATTGTACGAAACTATGTTAATAATGTGTTAAATTGGGCTTTATGAAACTGGAATATAGTTGTTTGAGACTTGATTCTTATTGAATGGGTGTTGTATGAGACTAAGCTCCTAATGTATGAATGATAAGATTGAGTGTACGAGCTATTACTGTATTAATAAGTATATAAGTATGTTTTTGGGTTTTATATGTATGCTTTTGAATTTTTCTTGTAAGGAACACAAATTTATATGTATATGTCTACATTTTTTTATGATATATGCTTCAGGATGTATTAATAAGTATATAAGTATGTTTTTGGGTTTTATATGTATACTTTTGAATTTTTCTTGTAAGGAACACAAATTTATATGTATATGTCTACATTTTTTTATGATATATGCTTCAGGATTTTTTTTTGTGAAGATCACGTATATATATGTATACGTTTGGATTTTATATGTCTTACATTGGTTTATATATGTATGTCTCATATAATATATGTATGTATACACACAAACACACACGAATCTATATTCCTATTGTATGAAATGAGATTTGTATGGAACTAGGATTTTTTTGTATGAAGATATGAACAATTTGTATGGAATTGAGTATATTTTTTTTGTGTGGAATTGAGTACATTTTTTTGACATAGTATACATGTACAACAATGAAATGTGAGAATACACCCAACACTTATGTACAACAATGAAAAATGGGAATACATCTAACACTTTAATTAAAGGGGAAACAAAACCTAAAGACAATTCGTAGATACAATTGAGATTGTATTATATGAAATTGAGTAGTTTTTATATGAAACAAGATTTTTATTATATGAAACTGAGTTACAATTGTATAAAATTGGGTTTTTATTGTATCAAATTGAGGTTTTATTTTATGAAATTGAGTTCTTTTTATATAAGAAGAGTTTCTATTATATGAAATTAAATATTCTTCATAAAATCTAATGAAAACTATCCGAATATGGAATTGAATTTTTCATATATTAAATTAGCAACCAATTATATGAAACTGATATCCAAATGTATGTCACTCTCTAAACACGTTTGATTATGTAAAAAAAATGAATGAATAAGCTCACTTTAAATAATTATCATATTTATCATATTATATTTATTTATTTATTTAAGATTATCTTTCCAAATGAATTTAAAATAAAAAAAAATTCCCATAATTAAAAATTTATTTAAAAAAATTAATATATTTCCTAATTATCCTAATCAAATATGATTTATTCTAACAAGCAAAAGTTACAATTTATATTCAAAACTAACAAACCCCTAACAGTGTCAAATTAGTGCTTACAAGAAAACAGAGCATTTCAGTCGAGAAAAAACTTAGGAAAACCGTAGGAAATAGGTATTTCCTACAATTAAAATCGTCGGTCAAAACCGTAGGAAAAAGTAGTGTCGGAAATAAAAACCGTCGGATAACCGTAAAACACCCCTACGCTTTTGTGATGGCCGTGGACCCCATTTTATCCGACGGTTTTGAGAGGCATTAACTCCTACGCTTTTCTGACACCCCTTTGTCCTACGGTTTTATGACACCTATTGTCCTACAGTTTTCTGACCCATTTGTCCTATGTTTTTGTGATGATTTTCTGTCATGAATATTATTCCTACGATTTTGTGACAATTTAAAGATTTTATTAAATTAATTTATACACGAATTAAAAACATATTATATTGCATTATATAATAATAATAATAATAAAACAAATTATTATTATTATTATTATTATTATTATTATTATTATTATTATTATTATTATTATTATTATATAACAATTGATCAAAGTAGTCAATAAATTTACTATACATAAAAGTAATCAAATTTTACAGGAAAAAGTTAATTACAAAGAACTGAAGGTCTAATATAAAATCAATGGGATGCAGTGCCGGGCTGATCATCGTCATCTCGCTGGCTACGATCGTCGTCATGATGCTGAGTGGAGGATCCGGTCCGTAGGTCGTCTGAGAGCGCCGATGCAGGTATAATCCCCTGCTGGATCAACCTGTTAAGCATGGCGCTCATTGCAGCCTCGGTCTCTCGCTGAACCTGAGTGCGAACGTCTGCCTGTAACCGCGTAAAATCACTCCGTAGCTGGGTGTTCTCAGCCCTCAGCTGAGCAATCTCCTCCGAATCAGCACGTGGAGCCTAAAAAATTTTGTAAGTAGCAATTAGCAATGTAAAAGTGATAAAAATAATTAATAAAGTTAAATACGAATGAAAAATACCCGATTTGGTCCAAAGGTCTGGGGATCAGTGAGTCGATGCGGAACACCCGGTAGTCGGCCTTTTTTTGGTGGGCCTCGTACCTCATCCATACCTCTGCATCGAACTGCGGGCGGTCATCCGGATTCTGGTATTTTTGTTGAATCCGCTGGACATATCCATCCTACAAGAAAAAGAAATTAGAGTTAGTAAGACAAATATTATATTTTTAAAACATTGTTTATAGTGGTAAATGAACATTTATTACCTGCAGCTGCTGTGAAATCAGATCGATGGGCTGACCGGTCTTCTTCCGTCTATGAGTATGAGACCACCACTCATCAAATGATGGCTCAACTCCATCATTTGCTTTTGTCTGCACAATTTTAGATATCATTAAAAATTTAAGTAATTAATAAATCATAAAAAAAATTATAATGTATGGAAGGTCCAAGTTGGTACCATACGATCCCAGTGCATCTCGCCTGGGATTGAGCCCATCGTGTGCTTCGGAACAAGGCCTGAGCTATCCGCTATGTGCTTGGCATGGGAACCAACCTCCAATAGCTTCTTCCATCGCTCCTGCTCCCACTGGTCACACAACTGATTCCACAACTGATTCCACACCTGCTGACTGTAGCAAGGTGGAACATGTGGCCGCAGCAAATTGTAGTCAGGGTTGTCGAAGAAGACGGGGATCTTCTGAATCACGATGGACCTCCAATGATAGACGCGGTTCCGCACAGATCGCGAACAATAGTTGAAGACAATTTGGCGGATGGCGCCGAAGTCTCTAGGGTCCCATCTATAGTAGTTCTGCAATTTCACGAAGAAGAAAAAAAAATAATTAATTTTTCCATATACAAAGTATTGTTTAAAAATGTATAACAACCAATTACCTCTAACGTGGTCACGTGCTCCTCTCGTGCAGCTCGAGATGCATGTGACCAAGATATAGAACTTTCATCCCACAACCTCACATGAATAGAGGCTATGGTGGAACGAACAAAGTCATCAGTGAGTAAGCTGTAACAAATGATGATTATAGTAAGATATATATATATAAACTGATGTATAAGAAGAACGTATAATTATATCAAAATTAACTTTGTAACAGTCAGTAATACTTACTCCCGAGGGACGGTGAGTGGACGGTCCTGCGGAGATGGAGGTGGTGGTAAGTCAACTACCCGTGGGCGTTGCCCTCTAGGTAATGGGGCCTCAGCAGCTGGCTGCGCGTCAGGTGCGACCGCTGAGCCGCCAGTGGCCTGGCCCTGCTGAGCCAGCTGCTGCTGTTACTAACTCGGGTGTAGGCCGGGTAGATGAGGAGTGGATATACCGAGCTCATCTGGATCAATGAATGAGTTAGGATCGACATCCCATGTGGGCTGCCCGATCCCTGTCTACTGGTACTGAAATGACCCGGATATTCTGCTCATATCCAGGTAATACGCATTAGTCTGTGTGTCTTGAAACTGCTGAAATGCGGATCCGGAGCTCGATGCGCCAAATGTATGCGGCACATGAGGTCGTGGCGCCAGAGTATATGGCAGCTGCGTCTGTGGCTGGGTCAGATGCACCGATGTTTGAGCCTGTGCCTGTGGGAGCTGGGTCTGAGTCTCAGTCTGTGACACCTGTGTAGGTGTCACAGCAGGCTGTTGTCGACCCTGACGTACCTTGGCCGGGGCTTTGCCCGAGCCGGACTGTTTGAGGCGAACCATCCTAAAATTAAAGTTTAACATGTTTATTACATATATATGTAATACTAAATTAGCATTACGTCACTAACATTTACATATTAAATTTCATTATTTTAGTAAACTCTGTAATTTTTAGCAATATTTCAATCATTTGAATACCATTTGTTCGGTAACAGTTTTTAAAATTGTCAATTATTTGATATATAGTTATTTATAAAATTAAATTATTAAACTAGCATTAGCTGATTATACTTACATTATTGAAGTAACATTAGTGTTGTAACTTGCTCTCCTTACACTACCATTATTAAAGTGCTAACAATATTACTCTAACATTATTGAACTAACAGTTTTTTATATTAACCACATATATAGTAATATGCTATAGTAGAAATAGAAGTAACCATTATTACATAAAAAATTATTGTTGTCCCTAACCACATACATATTAATTACTAACACCATATAACTAACCACATACATATTCATTACTAACACCATATATAACATTACCTAAAACATATAATATAAAAACTAGCTTCTTAAAATTTAACCTTCAATACATATATGTAAACAACAACTATATGTAATAACAAACATTAATTATATATGAAAAAGTACTTAAAAATAAAAATTACCTAGTTTAAATAGCTCTGGGGGAGATTTGGGGAGTGGGTTTGGAAGAATGTGTCGCAGAAACGAAGGAATGGAGTGGTGAAAACTAAAGAAATCCCACGAATTTAAAGGGGAAGTCTATCAATTTAGCTACCAACTTGACCTACGATTTTCCTGTATTTTTTAAAAATATAGGAAAACTGTAGCAATATTTCCTACGGTTTTCCTACTAAAAATATAAAATGCATGAAAAGCGTAGGAAACTAAAATTTAGAATTTCCCGTCAGTAATTGGTTTCCCACCTTTATTTCAACGAAATTCCTACGGTTTTGCTTCTTTACTCCTACGCTTTTATGACATCTAATTTTCCTACAGTTTTACTACTTAACTAAAATATTGACTCAAAACCGTCGGACAACGCGCTACCCTAGGTCATTCTGGTCCTACAGATTTCCAACGATTTTTTAAATAATGACTCAAAACCGACGGATAACTCGCTACCCTAGGTCGTTATAGTCCTACATATTTCCTACGCTATTTAAATATGACTCAAAAACGTCGGATAACGCGCTATCCTAGGTAATTATGTTCCTACATCTTTCCTACCCTTATTAATTACTAACTTAAAATCGTCGGAGAGAGTGAATATCAAATATTTATATACATATATATATATATATATATATCTAATTTATAATTTTTTTATATATGAACTAATTATATGGTTGGAGAAGTTAATTATTACACTTTTTTTAGTTGAAGAATAAATGAAAATATTTATATTTTGGAAATTAAATATATAGAATTAATGTGTATGGTTAGATTGAATCTCCCAAATATATTTTGCGCTGTGACACTCACCTAGAAATTTCATTGTCTCTCGATCCATCAACCTCATACCTCATTTTTTATACGATGTAAGCAATTTCTAGCCACTATAACTCTGAAATTAACAGAAAATAGTTAAACAGGAGACGCGATAAAAGGTAATGTACCTTCCTAGGACAATTTGTTTGAACCAGTAAGGTACCCATTGAGGACAAAAAAATAAGTTAGGTGACCCCCGGTGGATTTTACCCATTTATTAACATTATTATTATTATTTTAATAGCACACAATAATTTTTGGTGGGAAAAAAGTTAATTATTTTCATTTCAACTACACAGGTAATTAATTAGATATGTGATGATTAAATTTCATAAATTTTTTTCCTTAACCATTCACAAACATAAATGCATTAAAAGTTATATTACGATTTCAAATAAAACATGTAAATGTTTTAAACAATTACACTTAATCAAACATCATTGCCTTCATTTGACTCAAAACTCTCGAGCGATGCTTCATCATCTGATGTATCCCCATCGGCTTCTGTGACATCGATGTTCTCATCCAGGTGTTGGACGATTTCAGGAACTGACGTTCTATCGACAAGTATGTTAATCTCATCAAGGGCAATGCCATCAGTTGTTTCCATTAGTAGTTCACTTGAAATCACTTCTTGGAATGGCTCATTTGTGGTTTCTAACCAACATGTTTGCTCATCAGACATTTCCTCATTCTCGTCAGATCGAATACTTAAATTATTCGATGAACAATCGATGAAAGCTCGTGGCTTCGTCTTAACCACCGGCCACCACTGATGAAGAGTCTTGTTAGGGTACTCACAGTAGTAAACTTGTTGAGCCTGTGTCGCAAAGATAAACGGCTTAGGTGGTGATAAGCTTGACTTTCATTTAACGTCAACAACACCAATACGTGCGCAACTTCGAACACCACGTGTCGGATCAAACCAAGTACATTTGAACAGCATTATGACTTCATACCCACTCCCGTGGTACTCAATACGTATAATCTCATCAATAAGGCCATAAAAATCATAGCCACTGGATCCCCATGTCTCACCCTTCACGCAAACACAATAATTCTATGTCGTTTTGTCTTTGCCGTAGGATTGTGTGTGAAAACGAAAACCATTCACAATACATCCATTGTATGAAACGGCAACGCGAATAGGACCACAGGCTAATTGTACAATACGAGGATCTAATTTATCCTTGAAACGGTTAACCTGAAAATATCAAGTTAATATAATAACATAATTGCACAGTAAATTCAAATAGAACACAATTAGGAACATGAAAATTATCATGCCATGAAATTCACGTATGATGCGAACCATTCGGTCAAATGCTGATCTCAAACACTTTGTAATTCACTTTCACTTAATTGGGGAAATCTTGTTGATATATAAGAGTCAAAGTGCCTGAAATGATAACTAGTTAATAATGAATTAAAGCAATCAGATTGATATAAAAACCCTTACAGTTGTTTACATATATGTTACCTGACAATCGGTATAATCTCATTACAGTTGTGCAAAGTGTAGATATGCATTTGATGTTTCTCAGTGGGATCAAGTAAGCGTTGTCGCCCGCAGTTGGGTATGTTACGACATCTTGTATTGAAGATAGATAACAATTGACCCTCGACATCAGCCACAGGAATAGGTATATCATCATTTCGTGGGACCCTGTTTAACCGTGTATGAATATTTACTTCAAAGTAATGGCTACAGAATGTAGACATTTCCTGGACCATGTACGCTTCCACAATTGATCCTTCAATTGCAGCTTTATTTCTAGCCTTTCACTTCAATGACAGCATCAGTCTGCCAAGTTAAAAAAATATAACAATTAATGACATGTAATATGCAAAAATTATTGACATATAATATATGAAAATTATTGACAGAAATATGAATGCAGATTAAAAAATTACCTTTTAAATGGATACATCCATCAAAATTGAACTGGACCACACAACTTTGCCTCATGAGGGAGGTGGATAACAAGATGTTCCATCGAATCAAAAAAGGCAGGAGGGAATATATTTTCTAGCTTATATATGGTCAACACTATATTCCGCTCCAACTGTTGTATGTCATCAAATCGAATCCTACTTGTGCATAAGGTTCTGAAAAATGAGCAAAACACAGAAATCGTCTCCCATATAGGACCTGGCATATACCCACGTAATGCAATTGGAAGCAACTTCTGCATGAACACATAACAATCATGACTCTTGAAGTTATAGAATGTACCATCACTCAAGTTAATCGTATGACCCAAGTTCGAGGCATACCCATCAGGCATCTTTATCGTTCTCAGCCACAGAGTAACATTTCTTATATGTTCCCGACTCAATGTATAAGATGCTTTTGGTTTTACACATTTCCCCCTAATATTTCGTAAATGTAGATCACGCCACATATTTTTTAACTCCTGAAGAGAAAGGCGAGAATTGGAGTTATCTTTTGTTTTCCCACCTATATCCATAACAATATTAAAAATATTCTCGAAACAATTTTTGTCAATATGCATGACATCCAAATTATGGCGAACTAACAAATGCTTCCAGTACGGCAACTCCCAGAATATACTCCGCTTTAACCAATTATGCTACTCTCCAAACCCCGCAACTCGGTGTTTATCATATGAAGAGCCAAACGGAGGAAAACAATACCCAACCAACATAGCATGTATTTCCTCACTTGACTTATATGGACTAGTGACAGCACTAACCTTCTTCCCTGGGATGAACGATATTACATTCGAACGAAATGTGTGATTATGCGGTAAAAAAACCCTGTGACAATCAAACCAACATACCTTTCTGCATTTCTTCAATATAAATGTGTCAATTTCATCCATCCAATATGGACACGCCAGCTTACCATGGGTACTCCAACCCGAAAGGTTTCCTAGTGCAGGAAAATCATTAATTGTCCATAATAAATATGTCTTCATAAGAAAATTTTGTTGTCGAGAACTGTCTCATGTAACAACCCTTTCTGACCATAAAGTTTTAAGCTCCTCAATCAATGGTCGTAAGAATACATCAATGTTGCGTCCTGGTGCTCTAGGACCAGGAATTAGAAGAGTCATAAAGATGAAGGGTTCTTTCATACATAGTTCTGGCGGAAGATTGTAAACAACTATAAAGATTGGCCATATCGTGTATGTTCCACCAACAACATTATTCGGGTTAAATCCATCGGTACACAATCCGAGCCTAACATTTCTAATTTCATCAGCAAATGATGGGAATGTTCGATCTACGTGATGCCACAATTCAGACTGACATGGATGAGCCATACTTCCATATTGCATGATTTATTATAAGCATGCCAAGTCATGTGAGTCGCTGTTTTTGATGACATGTACAAGCGCTTCAACCTGCTTGTTATTGGTAGATATCGTAACAATTTTTTCGGAATCAACGTTTTCCTTCTGGAGATTACTCTTTCTTTACTACTGCTTCCACATTCACGATAATGTGTTAATTTCTCATCTTCTCGATAGAATAGTATACAGTTATTCTCACATGCATGAATTTTTGTATATGGCAACCCAAGTCCTTTGTGAGTTGTTTCACATCATATAGGGTGGATGGGAGTCTATTACTTTCAGGCAACATTTATTTCATAAGCTCCAGTACTCTATCGAAACAACGATCTATCATATTAAACTCACTTTTGCAACTTAACAATTGGGTCGTTGCAGACAATCGTGTTTGTTTAGTGCACCCATCCCACAATGGTGCATTTGCATCATCCAATAAATTATAAAATTGTTGTGCGGTCGGATTAGGTAACCCTTCTTTCATTTCAGACACATCGAACACATTATCATTATTATCACTGCCATTATCAGGTTCTTCGACATCAGTATCGATAAACTCTTCATCCACCAACATTCTTTCACTATTTTCAAATCCTAAATTCGATGATAACAGACCCATTGATTCACATACCATCTGTTCATACGCATTTACACTACTTGATTCTCCCCATGTCCCTCCATATAACTGTAATGGAAAATAGCTACGGGTCATATTGAAATTGTGCAGATTGCTATCATATTGTTCATTGTGATAGTGCCATATGTAATAGTTTGGCGTAAATCC
This sequence comes from Aquilaria sinensis, assembly GCA_005392925.1. NCBI lineage: Eukaryota > Viridiplantae > Streptophyta > Magnoliopsida > Malvales > Thymelaeaceae > Aquilaria > Aquilaria sinensis. Next base: position 80,058 of record SMDT01002625.1, on the reverse strand, counting down.
ATATCGAAACAAATGCTCTCTAACTTTCAGCTCTATTCGATAAAATCTGTTATTACATTTACGACAAGGGCATTTAATCATTTCTGACTCCTTCCCACTAAATGCAAACTGTAGAAACTCATTAACACCAGCCATAAATGCAGAATTCATATATCCATCTGTATCTGTCCTCTGGTACATCCACTCACGTCCATTAGCAGCCATTTTTTTTCCTTGTAAAATAGATAGTAAAAACCCTCAACATAAATACATAATATATTTATTACATTTCATATAATATAAATATAATGAAAATGTAAATGAATTACTTATATATGTCATGCATACACCTCGTACCTTCTATAATTGAACTACCTAGCTACTCTATTAAGGTAAGGGCCCTACTCCATTGAAAGTTGTATAAGCAGCAAACCATTTTAACTGTTCTATGTTAGTAGTATTTTATGTAAATTTCGGTAGCATTTCCCTTCAGTTTCCGTTCACAGTGTTTCTCAATAATATCAACTTATTGAGAAACACACTACGGGAACAATTTGGGAAATACTCTACCAAATTTCACATATTGCTACTATGACAGGAACACATTAACTGAAATACTACTTATACAAGTTTCAACTGTCCAACTTGGACAATCCATGATTATGTTAATTACAAATATAACTTAATCCAATACATCTTGTTTTCCAACAATCTGAATCGGACTAATATTATATTTGTCATCAACACAATCATGGATAGAGAATCTAAGGTATAATAAATAAATATTTATATTATGCAACTACATGCTGTGATAAGTCAGCTACCTAAAACAACATAAGTATATCTCATAAAAAATAAATAATTACCATTTAAATCACTAACCTCAAAAGTCAGCTACCTAAAACAACATAAGCATATCTTATAACAAATGAATAATTAACAGATAAATTACTAATCTCTAAATTATTTATAAATACCTCTATTGAGCTGAAGAAGATGTTGAAGCGGAAGTGAAATTTGATGTAGAAATTGTTGCTGGGACGAGTTGGAGAAGAGAAGGGGGGAGGTATTTATAGCCAAAATTTGTAGCAATATCGTAGGTATATATGAAAAGTTAAACTACAAGAATAATGTAGGAAAGTTGTAGTAACTAACGTCCTACATTTTTAAGACACTCACTCTTTTTTTGTCTCAAAACCGTAGGAAAAAAAATGAAGGAAAAGCGTTAGATACTTTTTGTCTAAAAAACGTAGGAGTATAAAATGCAGGAAAAGTGTCGGATAATGTGTCCGACGCTTTTCCTACATATGTGGTCCCATTCGCCTCAAAACCGTCGGACTACTTGGCGCCATTATTTCCCGCCATCTTACTCTAACATTTATCCTACGCCTTTTTGTGTCAGAAATTTATTAACTCAAAATCGTCGGATATAAGATTTTGTCCGACGGTTTTGCTGTGCATAATATTCCTATGCTTTTTTTCGTAGGAAATTTTCGTAGCAAATAATCCTCATCCTTGTAGTGTATGGAGGAACTACTCTAGATGGAAGCATCAATTGGTTTTGTTACTCTGTTAGCCGAGAAAGAGAGAGGTGGGTATAGGAGCATTATTGCAATTTTAAAAGAAAAATGGGGTGGTGTATTAATTGTATTCATTAACTTCCATCATTCGTGGATTTTAGTTGTCTTTCTTAATAATAATATTAGCTTCCAATTTTGTCTAAAGGATTTTTTTGGATTATCAATTTTAATTGACCATTAAACTGTTCATAAAAAAAATAAGGCAATTAATGGATACGTGGCAATCAAAGAGAGTAACAATTAAAAAAGAAAACTAAAATCTCCTTATAGATTATCCTGCTTTATATATATATAATTAGATAAGTTGATAATTCAGTTGAAGTTTAACAATTTTTAAATATTTTACTGAAAAATAAATAATACATAATTTAAATTAGAATTTAAAAAGATAATATTAACAATTAACCATCACTGTAAAAAAGTGTTCCCTTATATGGGGGTAATGCAAAACTTTTAAACTAATAGAGACAAACTGTATTTTTAGTCACATCATCAAGGTATTTTTTTATGTACTCATTTTTACCACCCGAATCAATGTTGAAGTGATGTCTATACATCTGTTTCTAATATTGTCTTCTGAGGCAATTCGTGTGGCTCTAAACTACTTGTTCTCTCTTCCACTTGCAACTGATGTTTATTGATGATTACTTGGCTTAGAATCAATAAATGTTCATTGATGTTTAGTTCATGAGTTTGAAAATAGGCTCATAGCTGCACTTAAAGTCGTTTGAGGCCAATTAGTAAACAAAAGTCCTTATTGAAAACTATGTTCCTAGTTTTGAGTCCGCTTGCTAGGATTGGGAGACCCCTTGTGTACTTTCCAGTTTTTTGTTGGCTTTGCAATATAATCTCCTTGCTTTGCCGATAGTAAAACAACTTAAATTAAAGAGAAACTCTTACCTTAGTTAACGAGCCACCAATTCTATAAAGAGCAGCCCATGGAAGAGCCTCGCACGCTCGAGTTACTTTTTGAAATTTTCGAAAACACTTTGCTTCGGTCCTGGACTGGTTTAAAATTTAGAGAATTTTCCTCGGACATAGAGCTCCGGGGACAGCCTAACCTGGGCTTTTATTGCACGTTTCACGGGCCATCTCCCTTCCTTTAAACTCACCAATCTCAAATGGATATTAGCACCTATAATTGGTTGGTTGTTGGAAGTTTATTTCCTATGGATTTGACTGACAAAGCATTCTTTTGCAACAATTGATTGGTAAATCAAGATTCATCAAACCAATTTTGCCCGGAAGGAAAGATCGTAAATAGTGGATTGAAACTCTAAGTCATGCCAAGGCGACAGTTGTGACTTCCGAGAGCAAGTAAGGAGGGGCGAGCAGCTTAATTCAATCATTTTGATTCTCATAATGCCAGTTGTGTTTAGTTTTGCTTATGATTATCGATTTTAAATATCACCTTTTCATTTATTGTTTCAGTTTGGAAGAAAAATTTGGTAACTAAAATAACAGGGTTACTAACTCATTACTATTTAATTGATCTGTTAATTTATTCACATGTGATTTATTTATGTTGTCTGTTTGGAAGCAATTTAGTTTTTGTTGTTCATGGTTTTTATGTAAAGTAATGAGAATTAATGTTTCTCCTAGGTGAATCTGAAAGATGTCCATGAAAAAGAATAATAATGGTTAGAATTCGATTAAAAAAACCATAAAACCGAAAAAATAAAAATTATTGTTGACACCTAATTTTGTCCGGTTATTATTTTAAAAAATAAAAAAAAACTAGTTTAAGGGAGGCATTTCATTTCGTAGGGTTAGTTAAAAAAAAATAATAATAAATAAATAATATAAAAATTAAAACAATAATAATAATAATAATAATAATAATAATAATAATAATAATAATAATAATAAGGAGGAATAAAAAAATGACAAAATTGAGAAGTTTGGGATTAATCTACCAAAATTGAGAAGTTTGGGAAAAATATGACAAAATCTTGAAATTCTAGGGAAATCTGGTAATTATTAGCAAGCTTTTGGGCTAAATTGACAAAACAGACAAATTTGGGCCAATTTGTAATTTCACAAAAACTATGGGACCATACCAGTAATCAGTGAGCGATTAAGGACTAAAAATGTAATTTATCCCAAATTATGTTTTAAATCTATTTTTAACTAAATTTAGAATTTTTTTAATTAAGGGAATCCAATACTCCCACTACTATAAATACGGGTCCAAACCTGCAAATAAAAAAAGGAGATTAGTAAGATTTTTAGCTACTAACTTAAAAAGAAAAAACTGTAGCTTTAGTCCCTGGCCTCTCCTCCTTCACCCAGAAAAAAACCCAAACTTCTCCCCCACTACGCCGTCACCTCCGTCGATCGCCCGTCCCACCTCGCCTCCTCCGCGTCGCGGCCGTTCTCGCGCAGCCATCTTCGACCTCCTTCCATTGTCCGTAGCCCCTGACGTTTTCTCCGCCGCGACCGTCCTCCACCATCCCGCCGTCTTCGACGCTGCCGGCCTCCATGCTCCCCTCCCTGGAGTCGCTCCAGCCGTCTCCATCAAAACCCAAGCCGCCAATCACTCGTTCGTCGCCGGAGAACGGAGAATTGAAGACGAACCCGCTTGGACGATCGTGACCCGGCCCGTTCTAACCGGATCCGACTCCGTCAGCTTACCTTTGGGTATAACTCCTCTCCAGCCCTCTGACTTTTCATTTCATGCACTTAAGTCACTAACATGTTTCTGTTCTTGCAGATAGGCCATTAACAACAATTTCTTTTTTATGTTTATTTTCTTCTCTTTCTTTTTTTTTTTATGGAAGGTTATATCTTATACTTTTACTTAGATGGTCAAGCGCCCCATTTTATTTATTTATTTACTTTTTATTTACTTTCTGCATTTTACTGTATTATTTTTTGTTATGTGGATGGCCAAGTGCCCCACATTATTTATTTTTATTACTTTTTGCATTCTATTTTTATTTCTTTTTTGTGGAGGGTCATATCTCCCACCTTATTTACTTTCTAGCACTTTTACATTTTATTTTATTTTTGTTGTGTGGAGGGTCATATCTCCCACCTTATTTACTTTCTAGCATTTCTACATTTTTATTTTATTTTTATTTTGTGGAGGGTCATATCTCCCACCTTATTTACTTTCTAGCACTTTTACATTTTATTTTATTTTATTTTATTTTTGTTGTGTGGAGGGCCATATCTCCCACTTTATTTACTTTCTAGCACTTTTACATTTTTATTTTATTTTTGTTGTGTGGAGGGCCATATCTCCCACTTTATTTACTTTCTAGCACTTTTACATTTTTATTTTATTTTTGTTGTGTGGAGAGTCATATCTCCTACCTTATTTACTTTCTAGGATTTTTACATTTTTATTTTATTTTTGTTGTGTTGAGGGTCATATCTCCCACCTTATTTATTTTCTAGCATTTTTACATTTTATTTCATTTTTATTTCTGTTATGTGGATGACCAAGTGCCTTACTTTACTTACTTTTTATTTACTTTCTGTGTTTTTTTATTATTTTTGTTATATGGCCAGCCAAGCGCCCCATCTTATTTCTTTATTTATTATTTTTGTAGTTTATCTTATTATTTATATTATGACCAAGCCCTTGGTCTTTTATTTTTCTGTCATTCTTATCATGTTTAGCATTATTGGTCATTTGGAATGTTGAGCCACTAACATTTTTATTTTTTTCTCTTCCTTTAAAATAAAAGGTCGAGTCCCCTACATTTTTTTATCATTTTTATATATGGAAAGATTGAGCCTCCTACACCTTCCGTTAAAATAACTTTTAAAAATCTTTAACCAAGTCTCCTGTCTTTTATTTTTCTGTTAAATTTTTTTTTCATTTGAAATTTTGAGTCATTTACCTTTTATTTTTTTTATTATTTCCTTTAAATGACAAAGTCGAGTCTCCTAGGTCGTTTATAAAAATAATTTCAAAAATTCATAACCAGATGATCCAATAAAATCAATGGTTTTGAATAAGTATTTTCTTTTTTTTTTAATATATATATATAATATAAACAAATTTAGAATCCACATCTGGCTGATCTAATAAGATTCATGGTTTGAATAATTATTTAAAAATCTTTCAAAAAATAATAAAAAAGGTAAAAAAAAACATAATAAAAAATAATATTAAAATCATTAAAATCCATATTCAGATGATTCGGTAGAATTTATGATATTGATTGATAATTAATTAAAATATTTAATAATAAATTAAAATTAAAATTTATTAAATTCCACATCAGGGTGACTCGATAGAGTCTATGGTTTGGAAATATCAAATTTATTATAAAAATGAATAAAAATCAAGTACCAAGATTTAGAAGTCCATATCCGGGTGGTTCGGTTAGAATCTATGGTATGGAAATTAATTGAAATTATTTAAAAGCAAGCAAAACAAAAATCAAAATCAACTAATGTGCCAATTTTGGGCGTTAGAATAAAGTTATTTTAGCGTAACCGTACTCCTGAACCCTCGAATTTTCATAGACCATTTTAAGGTGTCCAATCGACTTAGGTGAAACCGATTGGTGACGACTCCCAAAAAAACACATTGCCACAATTATTTTGGTTTTTTGTTTCATGGTTTTGAAGTGTATATTTCTTAAACAAAGGAACAAAATATAATATCACATAGACCTTGAAGGGCAAATTGCCATTACCCCTATATATGTAGGGGTGTTCATTATTTGAATAAAACTTAATAATCTAAATGAATTGTTTGGATTGAGCAAATTGGTTCAGTTATTTAGTTCAGATTTGATCAAAATCAAATGAATAGTCCTTGGATAGCATTTCCAAAATACCAATACTAATTGCTAACACTATTGTCAGAGAGAGCCAGTAAAAAAAAATGCCAAAGAGAAACTACATCTTGATAGTTAATAACGGTCAGCTATGCTTGCAATAGTTATTTCTTGTTAGAATGTTTTTGTTTTTTAATTAAATTTAGTTGTTTCTTTATCCTTTCTTATTTCTATTACCTCTTAAACAAGTTATTTTTCTTACTGAAAAACTCATGTTCTCTTCTACATTCTTATTTTTTCTTGATAGTTATTTTCTTTTTCTAGTTCCAAATAAAAGAAAAAAACAGTGCAGAAATTATTTTTTGATATATATCTTCTTCTTCCAGTCTGAGAAAAAAGAAAAAAAAAATAGCAGGGGTGTTAGTGTTTCAAACCCTGCCTCATAACTTTTTGTGCAAGGCTTTATGACCACTATGACCAATGGCGTAGACAATGGGAAGGGGGGCAGGGGAGTGATAAAGCAAACGCAAGCTTTTTGGGAAAAGAAAACTATTATGCCATATTTATAAAAGAAAAAAATATTAAAATATGATATTATAATATATTGAGATATATGGGTTGGGAAAAATGAAGTAAAATAGTTAGACTTCTGTGGGCCTAGCTAAGAAGCGTTATAAATTTCACAAAGCCCATGTGGACATGTAAATAAAATTATTTAAAATTTGTAAAAGCATCAATTATCATAAAAAATGTAAGAAAGCTGATGTTAGATAACTGAACATGCTTTTTCTGTGGTGAGATTCTGAAAACTAAATGACAACTTTCTAGATGATAATTTAGTTTTATATATTGAGAAACATGTTGCAAAGATTTTTATGCCTAGTTCATTTAAAATTAATTCAACCCAATTAACAAGTTTTTGTCTTTTTGGGTCGGGTTACATGCTTATCACATTTGTCTCAGTCGATTTAATTAAGACAATCGGCCTAATTTTGGTCTAAATTACATCCCTGCCATGTTGAGAGGACTATTCTTTATGAAGTCGGATTCAAACAATCAAACCAATTTGACATACTCGACACCGAAGTTGCTGCCAGTGAGAGATAGATCTCAATGGAGGTAGATTTGGCCATGAATCTCACCAAGGTTGGGGATCGAACTCGATTGCAACAATCGGAAGATCACACTAGGTGGAATGTAGTTCTAGCAATTGAAAGAATTTTCAATCGTCCTTTGTCAATGCTTGTATCGAGCAGAAGGAGACTCTAGAGGCTCACATATTAACAACAACACATGCTTTAAATCAGCAGCGAGAGGAAGATTGAGGAGGAGAAAATCGAGACATGACACCAAGTGGTGTGGGGCCTCCAGGAAATTCACACGAAGGTTTTGTCCGTTGGAGAATGCCAAGATACAAGAGATCTCGACTGTCGGAGAACGTCAAGATGGAGGAGACCAAGGCTGGTATGAGGATTGGCATTCAGACGATGACAGATTGTTCTTTGGCGGTGGGATTAGGCGGCGGAGAGGGCGGCTTCGCCGAACAGCCTTAAAGTTGGAACCCTTTTAACATGGCAAGACAGTAAATTTGATGAAGTTTGAGGGTGCTTTCATATATTGGCTCAAGTGGGTCTAAACCCAATTTGTTAACACGTTAACATGCATGAGTTAAAGCCAAACGAATAGGCAGTTAGTTTAGATTCAATAATTGATGAATTTAGAAATCTAAGAGAGCATCATTTCAAATTATAAGCTTCAAAAACTTATTATTCTACTTTTTGTGAACTTTATTTTTATTGCATTATATAATATTATTGGATATTTGTATAATAATTTTATTTGTTTGGACTTTAAAGATATCCAGCACCCCTAACTCTAAAATTCTGGTTATGCCAATGACCGTGACAACACACCACTTTTGTTAGAGTTGCGGACAAATTACTTATGAAGAAAAAACTGCCGGCGTGCATCCGAGCCTTCTCCTAAATCCTTCAATTGCGTAAATCAAAACTTTAAGAACCTACATGATTATCTAGTAGTTTTACATGGCATGACAAAGAATTTTTCAATTGACTACTCGGACAGCTAAGTAGCCTTTGTCCAGAACATTTCATTTTTCATACAAATTCGTTTACGTATATTTACTCGGCCCTCTCGTCCACGATGGATACCATTCTATTTTATTTTGATCGTATACCTATGAAAGACATTTTATTTCAGTTCTTCATTAAATGAAATCACATATTATACTCTATAAATGTTAATTTAATTTTGACGGATCATTTTCCTAATTACTTATTACAACCTCATCTTGAAAAGTTTATTCTCTTACTGTTCACAGTAATTAATTCATAATTTTATTTTTTTTAAAATTTTTTATATAAGTATAAAATTTTTATATGAAAATAGTATCTTAAGAACTCTAGTTTAAAAAAAGTAAAATGGTCAATATTTGTGAAACAAAGAAAGTATACTTTATAAATATCAATTTAATTTCTAAAGTTATTATATACTAGATAAGTAAATTTTGTGGACAATCTCTTAATTTTCAATATCATACTATTTTAGTTTCTAATCTATTACCCGTTCTGTTTTGGCCTTAATTAAACTCATTAAAAATTATTCACTTTGGTCCATCACAAAATAAAATCACATATTATACTTCTGCAAAATATTAGCTCTAACTTCTCTAATGACCATTTCACCAAACCCATATTATACTCTATAAATGTCAATTGAATTTCTAGAGTTATTAATAATAACTAAAGTATATGATGTTATAAATACAATTTTGTTTGTATTTATTCCACAGTGTAATCAATATTTTTCAGTATTTCTTTTTTATGTAGTACAAATTGAATGGTTGTTGGCATTTCCAACATGTATGGCAAAAATGAAAACATAATATCATCTAAGAATATTTAACACCTATATATCTATATATATTTAATGAATAAAGAAAAATAAAGGTCAAACTAAAAAGATTATCCTACTTTTCCATAACTGGTAAAGTGGGCCTAGTAGTCAAATTATAAAGATTGCCCTACTATTCCACAAATAACAAAATGGATAATCTAAATGTTTTTTACAGATCCCCAAATACATTTAAACCTTATTTACAAATTCTCAAATGCATGCATATATGATAAGCAATAAAATTTTTATGACCGAAGTACAAAAATTTGGCTCTTATCTCTCAAAATTTTCCTTTTTAAAAAAAAATTAAGAGTATAAAAAATATAATAAACGTAAACTCTAAAAATATTAAAAAATACTAGCCTGATGTATCGCATGTTAACTAGTTTGCAAATATATTTTGTGCTTTAATTGCAGAATCAAAACAAATAAATCGAACAGTTTCTCAGTAAGTTTGGATAATTTTTTTTTAGTAGTAATGATCGGCCTTAGCTTGACTTTTTCTGGGTTCATCTAATTGAGATGTCGATGACTAGTTGACCAGAATCCATCACGCCCCCTGTCCCCCACTACTGTTCATTTCGGCATTATTTTTATTATGATCTTATCATCATCAATCAGGCACAAATTGGTTGGGACCAAGTCACGTTGTTTTTATAACTGATTATTTAATTGTTAACATTAGAAACGTGATTTGGATGCAATATAGGATTAGTTTGGAAACAATACTAGTGCTTAAAGTTGAAAATTGACAACAATATTTAACAAAGGTTTCAAGAAGATACTTCATGTTTCATAAATGTTGGTCGTTTTTTCATTTTTTTAATTAAAATTTAACTTAAATATATTCATATTAATTTTTATTATAAAAAAATTTTAAAAATTATATTTATAAATTAAAGTCTTTAAGGTACTATTATTTATAAATTAAAGTCTTTAAGGTACTATTTTTATATAAAAAATTTATATTTTTAAAAAAAATTTAGAAAAAAATTTAAAAATTAATTTGAATATATTTCTGATTATGGTCTTCTCAGTAAGTTTGGATAATTTTTTTTATTAGTCATGCTAGGCCTTAGCTTGACTTGTTCTGGGTTCATCGAATTAAGATATCCCATGACTACATGACCAGAATCCATCACGCCAACTGTCCCGCACCTACTGTTCATGTCGGCATTATTTTTATTATGATGTTATTATCATCAATCACGCACAAATTGCTTGGGACCAAGTCACATGGTTTTTATAATTGATTATTTAATTGTTAACATTGGAAACGTGATTTGCATGCAATATAGGGCTAGTTTGGAAACAACACTGGTGCTCAAAGTTCAAAATTGAAAATACTATTTAATAAAGGTTTGCAGAAGGTATAACAATCATTTAAACACAATTCATTTAGTATTAAGTCAACTTAGTCTAAAAAGTACTTATTTTTAGGTAAAGTAAATAATATATTCTTAAAATTTTAATTTACATCATAAAAAGATTTTATTTTAATGGCTTATTATATCTATATAGTATTAGTTTTGAAATAATATAGGTTCTAGATAAAAAAATTATAAAAAATAAAATAAATTATTTTAAATTAGTCAGACTTAATGTGAAAACATACTAAGTGTTTGACACTAGGGACATACATGAAAACAGTGTGAATAAGATAGTTCCTTAATTCAAATTTTAAATTTAATTGAGAGATAATCATGCTATTTTGGAGGATATTTATTTAGAAAATCATGTAATGTTTCTATTATTCTCTATTTTTTGGAATTCAAATTAATTGTCATTTCTCATATCATGTTTAAGATGAAACATTTACAATTTGTGGTTATTGAATGTCCAGTATAATAATTTGGGTGTCTACATATGGTAAGGAGTTGTCTTGTCTATATGATTATGCTCTCCAAGTGCCCAATTGTAATGGTTGGATATCTAGTATGGTAAGTTAAGTACCTAAACTTGGTAAGGGAGTGTTTCTTTCTACATTTTTATGGTGACTAAATATCCAATTATTGTATTTGAATGTCCAATATGATAGGTTGAGTGCCTAAATCCAGTAAGAAAATGTCTTGGTTACATGTTTGGGTATATATTTCATGTTTGTTTGGTGTCCAAGTATCTAATTATGCCAGCTGAGTATCTAGTATGATACATTAAATGTCTAACTCTGGAAAGGGAGTTTATTGTCTACATGCTTGAGCATATGCTCTAACTAATACTCAGTTTGTTTTAACGTAAGCCAATTGACTATAAAATGACTTATTTTTATTCTTACATCTTTTTTACTCAAAACTAATTTTAATTAAAATCCAATATAATGTAGCTATAATAATCCATTGAAAATATAATTTTTTTTAATCTTACTAAATTTTTAAGAATTTTTTTAGTTTTAGGCATAATAAAAAAATTTATAAAATTTTAACAACATCATGAAAATTTAATTTCAAATGAATTATTACATCTACATAATATTGGATTTCAAATAAAATTAGTTTCAGGTAAAAAAGATGTAAAAATAAAAATAAATAAATTGACTTACGTTAAGACGAATTGGCTAGTTTAAATAGTGTCCAAGTGTCGGATTATGGTGGTTAAATGTCTAGTTTGATAGGTTAAATGTCTAAATTTAGTAATGTATAGTCTACACTTGTTGTGTCCAAATATTCAATTTATAGGTAGTTGAATGTCTACTATGATAAGTTGAGTGTATAAATCTGGTAAGCAAATATCTTCCAATATAGGCAGATAGTATTAAGACCATAAGTAAACACAAGATTGTAGAACTACACACCAGCTTTTTCACTTTGGAGTCTTCGTTATCATTGATTAGATTGAGAATTGTTTCACATTAAAAATAATAATGTGGTTCCTTAAAAATAGAAACAATAAAACATATTTTTTTTAAAAATAATCCTTTTTTTTTTTTGTAAGTAGAAGCAAAAATATGCTAAACAAAAGCTAGAGAAGAATAAGCAAGAGAGTGAGTTAGAGCCACAAGCTGATGAGACACGACATCCAAAGTATAGCAGTCCAAAGACTTCATGTCAAATTTGATGGTTTGCACTAAACCCACCAAAGTAATATGAGGGGCCTCTATTTCCCAAAAAGCTAACAAAACTTGGAAGTTCAAAAAATATCCTATGATTTTCTACTCATTTAATGTGGAATTGAAATAAAATAACATGATTATCTACTCATTGAATGTGGAATTTAAAAAAAAAACCCAGTTTTTTGTTTTTCACTTTCTGTACACATCAGTCTACATGTCAATTTTTTTTGGCATGAAAAATGGGAAATTATAATTAATTTGGTTAATGTTATAAACAAGAACAATAAAAAGAGATTTAATTGTATAAAATATTTTTAAAAAAATAACATGATTATCTCCTTATTTAATGTAAAATTTAAAAAACCTAAAACTACCTTATTTAACCCTCACAAGTTGTTGACTCCGTTTATAATTAGTGACTAGCGGATGCCGAAAACATCCATCCACAAACGAAACCAGAATCAACTTGCAGAATTCCTTTTCATACTCTATGACATTTATTACTGTAAGTTGCATTTATGGAGAAATTAAATCTGAACTTATCATTTGTCAACCCCTCAACACATGGTAGATTAAGTCCAGGCTCAACAGAGAAAAAGCAAACGACATCACCAACAAGTAATATTGTAGCCATATCTTTGAGTACGGTTTGAATTTGATATACACAAGATCTTGCCATCTCTCTAAGTCCAGGCACTAAGGTTAGGTTTGAACAACTGATTTTGTCAAGTTAAAGGGCTAACTAGCCCGATTCTCTAAGTTAAATGGTTCTTGGTGCAATTGGGCTTTATATTTGTACATCTTAAGATTCAAAGGCTTTTTTCTTTTAGCCTTCTTATCAATTTGTAGCAAAATGTTAGGCAATATATCATTTTTTTTTGGTAAATAGGAATGCATTACCAAAAAGGAAAGGATACGGCTTACACAAAAGTCAACCCTGCATATCCGCTTGGCCAGCACAAAGTCTAGGGAAAACAGCCATTCCCAAAGCATTAGACTATAAAAAATACAAAATAAAGCTAGGGCATTTCCAAAAAACAACAATGCCTTCTTCATTCCAAGTGGCTCCTCTTTTAGCCAAAAGATCTGCCACTGAATTAGCCTCTTAGAAAGTATGATCAATCTTCTAGAAAATGTGCTTCTAGCACATGAGCCTGTTGAAGTTAAGTAATGGTATTAGTTCAATGAAAGTGGATGTGGTTGAATTCATAAATTGCACAACAACTTTAGAATCCAACTCAGCAATTAGAGGGAAAAAATTCATGTGCTCAACAAGCTTGAGCCCTTCAATCAAAGCCCAAAACTTAGTGAACACGCTACTAGCATTTCCCAAATGGCAGGCAAATCCAGCTTTAAAATTGCCCACTCAATTCATTATGACTACCCCAGCAACAGCTCCACCTTCTTCCCTTAGAAGAGATCCATCAGTGTTAAGTTTAAAAACATTCACCGATGGAGGAATCCATTTCACCCCAATTTGTTGCTTGGGAGTAGAGGGGGGGTGAAAAGGTCCCAAAGTATGAAATTCGGCTACTTCTAAAATAATCTTGTCACAAACATTTTTTGCCACGAAGGATATCTTCTCAAATATTTTTTTATTTCTAGAGCACCAAATTTCCCTAAAGAAAAAGGAAAAGATAGCCCCTTTTGGAATACCTAATGGGTTTAGAATAGTCCAAACAACAATCTTTAACCCAGGTGGGGAAGCCATTGTTACCCACTTGAGTAAATCTGAAGTAGCCTTTCACTTCTTTAAGAATGGGGCAGGCATAAAAAATGTGAGAGATATTCTTAACATTGTGATAATAAGCATTATAAAAAGGGGGAAACATTCATTCCTCTAGAATTCAAAAGAGAATTGGTAGGATGCTTACCATTTAGGATGAGCCAGAGGAAATGGCTTATCTTTGGGATGATATTAAGCCTCCAAATCCAAGTCAAACTCTTATTATCTAAGATGCAAGTTTCATTTTTGAAGAATTGATAAGTAGATTTTAGGGAAGACTTACCATGCTTTAAGAACCTCTTAGCAGACAAGTCTGAAGTAGGAATAGCATGATCCACAGCACAGGACAGGAAAAAACATTTGATGCTATTTAGAATAACAAAGAAAAAAGTGTTCCATAACTACTTATCACCATTAAAGGCATCAACCATGGAGAAAGTCAAGTCTTGTTGAGAAAAAGGTATCAACCAATTATTAAACCAAAAACTAGCATCTTTACCACCTAGCACAATTTTCCTCAAGCCCTCCCCATGCACCTTATCTTTCATGATCTCTTTCCAAACATGAGAATGGGCCTAAGAGGATCTAGCTCTCTTATACTTATTAGCAAGAATCTGGCAATAAAGCTTATCCCCATAATGGTTTAAACCCTAAGCCAATCTAGCAATATGAGCCTTGTTCAAAGAATTGGCTTTCTTTATACCTAGACCTTCATATCTCACTACTAAAAAAATGGAGTTTACTAAGTGAATCTTATGCTTTTCAAAATTAGAACCAAAGATGAAATCTTTGTTCACTTTATCAAATAGATCAGAGTTTTGGTAGGGAGTCTAGCAACTTGCTTGTAATAGCTGGGGATGGTGGATATGATAGATTGAGCAAGACTGACCCTACCTATAAGTGAGAAACATTTAGCCTTCTAACCTATAAGATTTTTAGACATTTTATCAATAATAAAAACACAATTAGTAGCAATCCAATGTTTATGTGAAAGGGGGAGACCTAAATATTTACCAATATTGTCCATTTCAAGAATGCCAAGATAAGTCACACAATCATCTTGATAGCCGAAGGGCTATCGCCTCCCAGTACACACTTCATGCCAATAGTGCGGTCGGGAAGTCTGGCGTTACCCGAACAATGCGATATCATGGACCTCAGAAATAGCGAAGTCGGACACCTCGAACTCGAGACTTGGGCGGGGACGTCAGGAATTCCAAAGATGATACCGGCTCCCTTGGGGCACCAAACGGATCGCCTTCGGAGATGAAACACCAGCTATTGCAAAAAGAAGAGGATTTCCCCGAAGGCGGAACCCCTGAACCAGGGAATTCCCCGAACTATGGGCATACTTCCCGAAGAGGGGCGTCCGTACCAAAGGACGACCTCGCCCAGAGGACTTCGGGAGTACGGCATGAGCATTTAAGGAGCCTCTGACATGTCACCCCAAACGGCGGTCTGACACGCCGACGCCGTCCAGGTCTTGTCACGACCTGTCTCGGTTCAAGGCTCAAGGAACCTACCACCGGCTACTTGTCCCCTACGCCCAGAAACTCAGAAAACATCCGACCGAACACGTGTCGTCATCTGAACGGGCTGGACACTCCTATAAATACCAGGGAACAGACCCTGACAAAGGGTTGTTGGACTCCTCCTCCTTGAGAAAACACAAAACAGGCAAGGTCGCTAAATTTTCTAGTGTTCCCTTTTTTTATCGCTCAGGACACTGACTAGGGCGTCGGAGGCTTCTCCCCGGAAAAATACCCCGGGGATCTCCTAACCCTCATTTCTAAGCATTTTCAGGCACACTCCCCTGGGAAATCTGGGCTTCCGGCGTTCTCCCCCTCAGGAAGTCCCTCCACAACTCACAATGTCATCCAACAAAGATGTTGCCGGGCATCATTTGGCGCCGTCTGTGGGAACTCACCCTGAGGTCGCCGTTGTTAAAACTCAGCGTTCAAAGGACAAAGGACTCCCGAGGTCTTCGTCCGCGCCTGAAACTCAATCGGCTACTGAGCAAACCTTTCTCGGGACTTTCGCGCCCGAGGAAGAACGCCCTCTAGTCATTACTATGAGCTTTTTTCACGACTTTCAACGGTTTGTTGTGGCCAAAATGACGCAACAGATAGACCGAAGGTGGCCGCAACCAACTCAGGCCCAAAGGCCTCCCTCACCAGTACGCCCTCGGGAGAAAAGCCCCAAGCCAACCTACCACAGTTCGGGAAGTGGAAACCAGCGTGAGGAGTCTTCCACGGAAAACATACCCCTCGGGGTACGACAAACAGGGTCCAAGCAACCCAAAGTCCAACATGGAAAGTGTTCATCGCTTGAGGTGAAGTCCCTGTCCCCCTGACGCCGAACTCACTCCTCGAAAAGGCGCCGGCAATCTCCCTCCCCAGAAGAAGAACCTGCCGCCACGATCCATATGGAGAGGATACTAGCGAGGCTAGATAGGGTGGAAAAACAGGTAGCCCGTAAACCTGTCTGGGCCAGGCTGTCGAGAACCTTTTGTGAGGATGAGTCCCCGTTCACCCAGGCTGTAGTTGAGGCAGCCATGCCAGGTGACTTCAGAGTACCTCGGCTGGAGATTTATGATGGCCGCACTGATCCACAGGCCCATCTGACCAAGTACAGACGCAGCATGATGATGCACGGTGCCGACGATGCCACTTTGTGCAAATGTTTCGAGGTCACCCTCACAGGACCAGCAACTGCGTGGTATAATTCGTTGACTCCAGGAACCATCACAGAGTTCCAGGAGTTATCCACGACCTTCACGCAGCAATTTATTGGAAGTCAACCAACGGCTAAGATGCCTGTTCAGATGTTCGACATAGAGCAAAGAAATGGAGAAACCATCCGCGACTATGTCGAAAGGTTTAACAAAGAAGCTTTGAGTGTCCCGGACTTTTGGCCCGAAATATGTATTCTCGCCATGACGTGGGGCCTTCAGAGGGATTCACAGCTATTTTACGAGTTCTCCAGGGACCCCCCGGACATGCTTGGCGAATTTTACCGAAGGGCCGAACAACACATGACCGCCGAAGAGCTAAGAATGGGCGGACCGAAGTCCGATCACACCCGTGCCGAAGGGTCCAACCAGCAAACCCGATATCCAGCCGAACAGGCAGGCCGACCTCGGAGAATAAGGGGAAGGAAGCCCCCAATTTTGATGCCCCTGAACACCACGAGAACCAACATCCTCTTGACAATGGAAAGGCAGGGGGCACAGATTCAACGGCCAAGGGCCATGACCGCTGATAACAAAAGGAACGTAAAGAAGTTCTGCCAGTTCCACCGCGACCATGGCCACGACACCGAAGACTGCTTCCAACTAAAGAAGTATATAGAGTCGCGGATAAAACTGGGCCAACTTCGACGTTATCTACGGATGCCTTCCCCAAAGGGGAGAAAAAATGAGGAAGAAAAGGCAGAAGATGAGGATTACGACTCTGATAGGCGGAGGAACCGAAGTCCGAAAAGGCGCCCTCCACCTCCGGCGGGAGTAATACAAACAATCATGACGGGGCTCCCATCCTCGGAAAGAAAGAGGAAGGCCAGAGAAATAACAGTCATGGAATATCAAAGTCTGACAAAGAAACTGGCCCGCAAGGATGGTTCCGTCATCATCTTTCCCCATGACGATCCGCTGTTGATCATGGCGAGGATAGGAAACTGGGACGTCAAGAGAGTGTTGCTTGACGATGGATCAAACGCCGACGTCCTGTTTTCACACTTACTGCCGAAATTGGGCATATCTAGCAGTGACCTCAAGCCCATCACCTCGCCTACTTTCGGGGTAGGGCCATCCGAACTGCCTGTCCTTGGATGGATCGATCTCCCCTTAATGATGAAAGGAACTCCGGTAAATGGGACTGCTGAATTATTCGCCTCCACAATGGCAAGATTCATTGTCATGAATTTCCCTTCATTATACAATGCCATCCTTGGAAGGCAGACACAGGGAAATCTGCACATTCGCCTTGATGTGAGATACTTAACAGTCACTTTCGCCACCAAGGATGGAGACGCAGAAATCTTCATCAATCAGAGCGAAGTAAGGAAGGTGTTCGTCAAGGCACGAAAAGCTCCAGCAAGCAACTTCGCACAAACGATGGAGGCAGAGGCGTTAAAAAAGGGCAAGGCAGGCCAAAATACCCGAATAGGGAAAAACTTGGCCGAATGTGACAAGAAAAAAATTGTATCTTTTCTGCTGACAAATAAAGATTTGTTTGCCTACTCGCCGAAAGATATGCCAGGGGTAAACCCTGGCGTAATACAGCATAGCCTTAAAGTAAGTCCAGAGGCAAAACCTGTCTGGCAAAAGAAACGGAACATCTCGGTCCATAAAAGTAACTTCGTCAAAACCGAAGTGCAACGCTTGTTAGACGCTGGTGTCATCAGGGAGGTCAAATACCTCGAATGGTTAAGCAATGTGGTTATTGCCACAAAAGAAGGAAGCATTAAGCTCTGGATTTGCATCGACTTCATAAACTTGAACGATGTTTGCCCAAAAGACTCATATCCCCTCCCACCAATAGACCAATTGGTAGACTCAATTGCCGAATACGGGTTCCTAAGTTTCTTAGACGCCTTCAGTGGGTATCATCAAATAAGGATGGACCCCAAAGATGAGGAGAAAACCGCCTTCATCACCGAGGGAGGAACATACTGTTACGTCAGAATGCCATTCGGGCTCAAAAACGTAGGAGCCACCTACTAGAGGTTGATGAGCAAGGTCTTTAACAACCAAATAGGGAGAAACATGGAAGTATATGTCGACGATATGATAGTCAAGAGCAAGCTACCTGACTACCAAGTCGCAGATCTAAAGGAAACTTTCCATCAGCTCAGAGCCTTCGGGATCCGTCTCAATCCCGAAAAGTGCATCTTCGGAGTGACCTCGGGAAAATTCCTTGGGTACATGGTATCAGAAAGAGGCATTGATGCTAACCTAGAAAAAATTAAGGCTCTGCTCGAGTTCCGAACTCCTGCCACAATAAAAGATGTGCAGAGACTTACCGAAAGGATAACCTCTCTTAGCAGGTTTATTTCCAGGTATGGAGACCGGTGTCGACCATTCTTCAAAGTCCTTACTAAGGCAACAAAAAAGGAGAACAACCTCAAAAATAATGATCATCCTTGGAATGAAGAATGCCAAAAGGCCTGGGAAGAACTCAAAATCTACTTAGCCAGCCTGCCCACTCTACGACAACCTCGCGAGGGAGAGCCCCTCGTGTTATACCTCGCCGTCACAGAAAAAGCTGTGAGCTCGGTCCTTATGAAATAAGAGGGGCCAAAGCAATGGCCGGTCTATTATGTAAGCAAGTCCCTGCATGGCGCCGAAGTCAGGTATCCTTTATTGCACAAAGCTATATATGCCTTGGTGCTAGCATGGAGAAGGCTATGACCATACTTTCTGGCTCACCCTATCATAGTCCGAAGTAGTCTACCACTACGAGATGTCATGAGGAAAGTTGATCATTCTGGAAGGCTCTCCAAGTGGTGTATAGAGCTTGGCTAACACGACATCACTTATGACCCGATAAAAAGATATCTCGCAGACAATATGCTCCCCGAAGACCCCAGCAAAGCGGCAAAAGTGCGAAGACGCTCCTGTCGATTTTTCCTAATTGGCGAAGAATTATATCGGCAGGGATATGCAAATCCGCTATCGAGGTGTGTTGCCGAAGAGGATACTGAAATGATCCTCAAAGAAGTACACGAATGTGCTTGTGGTTCGCATATCGGAACCGACGCCCTTGCAGCAGTAATACTTCGCCAAGGATACTTTTGGCCTACCCTGAGAAAGGACGCTAGGCAGTTCGTCCGAAAATGCGGTAATTGCCAAAGACACGCGAATATCTAGAGGACACCCTCGAAATTGATAACTTCGGCTGACTATCCCTGGCCCTTCGCAGTCTAGGGCATAGACCTCATTGGGCCGCTCCCAACAGCGCCTGGAGGCGTAAAGTTTTGCGTGGTAGCAGTAGACTATTTCTCTAAATGGGTCGAGGCAGAACCTCTAGCGACTATCTCGACAAAAGAGGTGCAGAAGTTCCTATGGAAGAACATTGTATGCAGATACGGCATACCAAGGGTACTAGTAGCTGATAATGGGTCCCAGTTCATAGACAAGGGATTCCAGGAATTCATCAGCGACCTTGGAACAAGAATGCACTTCGCCTCAGTAGCTCACCCCTAAAGCAATGGGCAGGTAGAAGTATCTAATAGGACCATAAAAGATGGTCTGAAAACGAGACTAGGGGAAGCAAAAGGGAAGTGGCCAGGAGAGCTCCAAAGCGTGTTATGGAGTTACCGAACAACACCCTAAAGAGCCACAGGAGAGACACCCTTTTCACTCGTCTTCGGTATAGAGGCCATCATCCCAATCGAAGTAGTGCAACCATTGGTACGGGTACAAGTATTTGATGAAAGTGGAAATGACCTCGGCCTAAGAACCAAGCTCGACCTCGTCGGCGAACACAAAGAAATAGCTGAGCTGAGAAGAAAAGCTTTTCAGCAAAGAGTGGCCGCGGCCATAAACTTATGAGCCAGGCCAAAGGGAATCAAGAAAGGAGACCTCGTTATCCGAAAGGCTGATTTTGCGCCCCGAAGGCCATCCCACGGGTACTTCGCGCAAATTGGGAAGGACCTTACTTGGTACTTGCCGAAGTATGAAAAGGGGTATACAAGCTCGGCGATCACGAAGGCGTAGAATTGAAAAATACTTGCCATTCGGATGCCTTGAAAAAATTCTACGCTTAAGATTTTGCGGAAGAATTGTGTTGTACAAATTAGAAAAATATTCTAAGTACAAATGTTTCTTAGAAAAGTTCCTACGCATAAATTGTACAAGTCAGAATTTTGCAAAGGCGATCGCCGAAATGGTTTCCGAAGTCTCTTGAGCGAAGACGTTCGGGACAATGGGAAATGAAAAATCTCGCACAAAGTCTTTATTAAGATGAATCTGCTTACAAAGAAGAAGGATTGCTAAAAGAAGAAGTACAAAAAAGAAGGAGAAAAAGGCAAAGAACCCTAGAACAACCTAAGGATTCTTGGCGTCATAAGAGCCACCAGCTCCTGTGTCCTTTTCTACCACCGCTGGCGTCGGGAAAGAAAAAGGCAAGTTCAGGTGCTCAATCTTGGACCAAGACCACCGAGGCCCCTCGGAAATGTTCAAGGCCTCCAAGAAAGAGAGGTCCAGATCTGGGAACCTCTGAAGAACTTGGTGCCGAGCGAGGCAAAACCCGTCTTGAAAAGCAACCTTGGTCATCTGGTCGGATTTATCCTTCTCGACCTCAAGGTTCTTCTTCAAATCCGCGACCTCCCTCTTCAGTATCTTCAAGTTCTTCTTTTTCGGCTTCTTCTTCAAAGAATCGACCTCGGCTTGGAGCTCTGCCTTTTCAGCTAGCGCCTTCGCCAGGAGAGCCTCAGACTCAGACTTCTCCTTTTGATGCGCCTCGATTTCCGAAATCAGCTCCGCCACCTGGGAGTCGAGGTCAGAAACCTTCTGGGAGGAATCCTTCAAAATTTCTTCTTTTTCTTTCAGGAATTCCTCCCGAAGGGCAGCAACCTCTTTCTCTGCAGCATCAGCTAACTGCGTGTTCCGAACAGCCAATTCCGAGCACATGGCCTTAGTTTTTTCTATTATCTCTAAGGCCGAGGCTCGAAACGCTGTCTGCCTCGCCACCTGAACTCTAAGGAAACCAGCGTACCCCAGCAGCTGCGAAGAAATAAAGGCAAAGTCAGTAAGACAAAGAAAGCGCCAAACACTTAGAAAAAATTAAGAGATAAAAATCAAAAGAGAAAAAGTAAGGCGTGAAGAATACCTGGGCAGCATGCTCGGAAACTTTCGCAGTGAGGGTATCATCGCCTGGATAGGCCTCCGCAATGGCCCTGAAGGAGGCCTCAGTAAGCATCCCTTTCGAGATCACTTTGGCCATTTGCTGGCAGTCTCCAGAGTACAAATTCATGTCCTCCGTAAACGACCAGAAGGGCTCCTTCGAGATCTTCCCCTTCGGGATTTTGGCATCACGGAGGGCTCGCTTCCGGGCGTGTTCGGCTCTCCAGCCCAGAGTAAGTGATTCCCCTGCACGGCAAGACAAGAAGCTGGTCAAGACAAGTACATCCCGAAATTCAAAAAAGTAAAGGCATCACAGTCTGTCCGAGAGAGCGAACCTGGCTGCACCTTGGCGACTTCATCATCGAAGACCAAGGGCTCCTCGGTAGAAATCCCTTTGCCTTTGCTTTTACGCCGCTCCTTGGCAGAGGGAGCCTCTACCACGGCATCGAGAAGAGTAGGCGATGAAGTAGGGCTCCGAGGAGGGACGTCGGCAGCAACCTCGCGCGGCGGAACGGCGGCAGCTTCGGGCCCTCCGCTTACCTCCTCAAGAACTTCCGGCTGAGGAGATGGAAGAACAGTTTTCTTCGCCCGTTTGGAAGAAAACCCAGCCCAGTCGCTTTCCGCCTTCGGGAGACGACCTTCTTCATCTGCTCACCCTTTTCGACTTGGCCAGTGAAAAGGGATTTGTAGAAGGCAGCAGTGTTGTCGCCCATCTTTGGAAAAGAAAGAAGACATCAGCGTGAGTCCAAGATGAAATCTATAACAAAAGGATTCGGAGATAACTTGCTCTCATAAAAAGTTTTGTAAGTAACTTCCTCCCGAAGGAGCTTCACCAACCAGGAATCCTTCCCGGCGATGGCAGGAGCTGGCATCTCGAGGTCTGTCTTGTGCTCCTTCACTACCCCTAACTCCCGAAGAACCTCTTCGGTCAACAACCTCCAATTGATGGGGAAAGGGTAGAGAGAGCGCGAAGGGACCTCGGGACCCCAGTCGGAGACAGCACGGATACGTCCGTCGAAGTCCGCGAAAACAGCAGCCAACTCCGGAGTTAGCATTATCCTCGGATCTACGACGTCCATCTCCAGCTTTCCCTGAGCCCACTTGGTCGGAACATGCGACCAGGCCTCCTCCATCTTCAGAAAGAAAAATTTTTGTTGCCACCCTCGCCAGCTGTCCTTGGTGGCAAAGGTGAACATATACTTTTTGCTCTCGGATCCCCGAGGTAGCATAAAATAAAAGCCACCCTTCGGGACCACGAAGAGCTTGTAGTACTCCATAAAAATAACGAAGTGGGGTTCTATCCCGAAGACGCCACACATACAGAGGAAGGCGTTAAAATAGCAGTACGAGTTTGACGGAAGTTGATTTACGGCAATGCCATGGAATTGGCAAAAGTCGCAAATCATCTTTGGAGGAGGGTACCGAAGTACCGCCTTCAGTTGGGCCCGGAAAACGGTAAACTCGTTACTACGGTTCGAAAAACTAAATTGGTCAGAACGCGGCAACCTTGTAATGGTATACAAAGGAAGGAAGAATTTTTTCTTCCATCTTTCTAGTTTTTCAGAAGTGGTGCAGCAAGGGTGAGACAAAAGAGGTTGCCAACTCTTGGGAACAGGCATGTTGGCTGAAAAACAAGTTCGGAAAAAAGGCAAAAACAACTTTGGAAAAAAGCCTGAAAAACAGAAGACTCAGGAGGTTAAAACCCACCAAAGGCTTTGCCAAAATCCGGATTTGAAGACGCCGTCGTGAAAGGTGGCCGGAAAAAACTCTGTCAAACAGCACCACCGCGAAAAGCAGGAGAAAACGCAAAAACAGTTGAAAAGCAGAAGAGAGCAAAAACAGAAGCAAAAGGGGGTTATAAAGGAACAAGAGTATATATAGGCCGATGGGGGGTAGGCGAACCGGCATCATAAGTACCCCATGAAGGCGAACAGTTGCCGTAACTAATTACGGCGCGCGAAAAGACACGCCTGTTGTAACCGATGCAACCCTCACCAATGACAAACGTGCCACGTGTCAGCAATCGCGCCAGAAGGGGGACACGTTTTCTGACACCCCTAAATCCTGGGCACACCGCTCTAGACTGACACGCCTGGTTATGAGACGTGATGTTTCGCAGACCTGCAAAAGGAAAGAAGTAGGTTACCTCGAAGACACCAAAAGACAGGCTATGGTTGAACAGCCTATGTCTTCGGACAAAAGGTGCATCTTCGGCACAGGTATTACACCCAAGGCCCCAAAGGACGCCCTCAGAAAGCCTACAAACCGAAGTTTCCACTTCGGCCTTCCGAAGGGAGGCATGTGATAGCCGAAGGGTTATCGCCTCCCAGTACACACTTCCTGCCAATAGTGCGGTTGGGAAGTCTGGCGTTACCAGAACAATGCGATATCACGGACCTCAGAAATAGCGAAGTCGGACACCTCGAACTCGAGACTTGGGCGGGGACGTTAGGAATTCCAAAGATGATACCGGCTCCCTCGGGGCACCAAACGGATCGCCTTCAGAGATAAAACACCAACTATTGCAAAAAGAAGAGGATTTCCCCGAAGGCGGAACCCCTGAACCAGGGAATTCCCCGAACTATGGGCATACTTCCCGAAGAGGGGCGTCCGTACCAAAGGATGACCTCGCCCAGAGGACTTGGGGAGTACGACATGAGCATTTAAGGAGCCTCTGACATGTCGCCCACAGACGCTACAAGCCGCCCCAAACGGCGGTCTGACACGCCGACGCCATCCAGGACCTGTCACGACCTGTCTCGGTTCAAGGCTCAAGGAACCTACCACCGGCTACTTGTCCCCTACGCCCAGAAACTCAGAAAACATCCGACCGAACACGTGTCGTCATCTGAACGGGCTGGACACTCCTATAAATACCAGGGAACAGACCCTAACAAAGGGTTGTTGGACTTCTCCTCCTTGAGAAAACACAAAACAGGCAAGGCCGCTAAATTTTCTAGTGTTCCCCTCTTTTATCTCTCAGGACACTGACTAGGGCGTCGGAGGCTTCTCCCCGGAAAAATACCCCGGGACCTCTTAACCCTATTTTCTAAGCATTTTCAAGCACACTCCCCTGAGAAATCTGGGCTCCCGGCGTTCTCCCCCTCAGGAAGTCCCTCCACAACTCACAATGTCATCCAACAAAGATGCTGTCGGGCATCACATCTCTAACACTAGCCATAGTATTTTTACTAAACAAAATTTTTGACTTCTACAAACTAATAGTTTGACTAGAAAGTTTATAGACAACATCAAAAACATCTTTAAGGGCAACACAAGCATCAGTAGAGGCTTCAACAAATAAGATCAAATCATCAACAAAGAAGAGATGAGAGAGTTCAAGTTTACTGCAATTCATTCCAAGCCCTTCCATTTACCTTTTCCAACCATGAAAGATATCATTCAAGATAGAATTTATAAGCAAAGGATGAAAAAGTAGAGAACAAGAGGATCCCCCAGACAGATACCTTTAGACTGAAAGAAACATTTAGATTGAGAACCATTGATAAGCACTAAGAAGTTAGTAGAAGAAATACAGTTTATGATGAGATTAGCAGAAGAAATACAATTAATAAGATGCTAAGGTAACTTGAAGTATAATAAAGCATTTCTCACAAAATTCCATTCCAACTTATCATAGGCTTTTTCAAGATCTATCTTAATAAGCATAAAGCCTTTTTTGCCCTTTTTCTTAGAAAAATAATGGATGGCTCCCTAAACAATAATGGCATTGTTAGAGCCTTTCCTTCTAGGAATAAAAGTAACCTAAAAAGGCCTAATAATAGATCTAAGAAAAGTCTAAGTCTGCCAACAATAATTTTAGAAACCATCTTGTAAATAGTGTTACGCAAGCCATTGGGTTTATAAGCAGTAATGGTTTCAGGGTTACTCATTTTAGAAATAAGGGAAATGAGGGTACAGTTCTAGTCTTTAGGGATCCTGCTAGTAGAAAAACCTAACTAGATATTAGTGATGGTGGAAGAGGAAACAGTCTCCCAAAGTGATTTAAAGAAGATAGCATATAGCCTGTCCTGGCCAGGGGCCTTCAAAATCTTAATACTACTGGGAACAATTATGATTTCAAGCTCCTGAAGGATGTTGGCAAGTTTAAAGAGAGCACCAGGAGACCAATAAAGATAATCAAACTCACCACAAGAATGATAACTAACATCCAATGAAGTAGTAAAAAGAGACTGAAAATAATTCACAATGTGGTCCTAAATTTGAATAAGATCCAAAATCCAATTACCCACACTATCTCTCAAGTTCACAATTTGGTTTTCTTTCCTGCGTTTCAAAGTCAAAACATTAAAAAGCCTAGTATTTTTTTCTCCATCATTCAGCCAATTTATACAAGATTTCATCTTCCGAAGTTCTTATTGACAAAGGAGAATTTCATTAAACTCAGCAATAAGATTGATAGCCGAAGTGCTATCGCCCCGATCACCTAAGGACTTCGACCAAGCACCACGCTCGAGAAAATCTGGCATCACCGACGAGGAATGCCAATAACAACCTCGGAAAGGAGGGAGTTCGACACCCTGGATACATGATCTCAAAAGTCCGACAGTGCCCTAAGGATGATAGTACCAACTTCGGGAAACTAGCATGTTACCCCCTCGAGAAGGTAACCAAACTGGCTTCGAGGGAGAAGGACCATCCACCACTCGGTAGGAGAGAATCCCCTCGAAGGAGTAACTTTAGAGTTAGGGGATCCTCCGAACTACCGGCACGACTCCGGAAGAGGGCCTCTCATCCCGAAGGGCAACCTCAATAAAGGGACCTCAGGTGTACGGCGGAAGCAATTAAGGAGCCTCTGACATGTCACCCACACATGCTACACGCTGCCTTCATATGCACTCTGACACGTTGACACCATCTACGTCTTGTTATGTCAAGAGGAGCCAGCAGGCAGCTAGAGGCCCTTACGCCCAGAAAGGACAGATTACATCTGACCAAACACGTGTCGCAATCTGAACGGGTCGCCTCTTCTTATATATATCAGGGAAATGGTCTCAGCAGGGGATTCCTCTCCTCCCCCCTAAAAAAGAAAACGCCACAGGCAAGAATCCCTCATCTTTAGTATTCCCTCTCCACCTCCAAAACATTGACTTGGGCGTCAGAGGCTCCTCCCCTGAAAAAGACTCCGGGGACCTCCTAACCCCTATTTTCTGAGTATTTCAAGCGGACTCCCCTGGGAAACCTACACTTCAGGCGTTCCTCGACACCAGAAGTCCCTCTCGATCACACCATGTCCCCTGACAAAGATGCTATTGGGCATCAAAGATCTTTTTCCAAACCATTAATAAAATCAAATGGGGGCTTTTTTGGATTCCTTTCATTGTATTCAAGATCTTATTTTTATGATAAAACACATTTCCAAAAGTTTCTTATTCCATTTGGTCATAATAATTTGAAAACTTTCAGCATTAAAAGTGGTAGTACTGCCTCTATTCCAACAATTCAAAACCACATTATGAAAATCATTATGTCTCATCCAGGCAATATCAAATCTGAAAGGTCTTTGACCTAATTTGGCTGGCTTCACTTCAATGTTAAGAAGTAAAGAATGATGGTCATAGTGGGTTTTAGGAACAACAACAGAAGAGGCTTTAGGAAAGAGGATTCTTCAATCAACATTAGCCTTCAAATTAGTCTAGGTGAAATGGACACCAAAACAACTCAAATCCATCAAACCACATCTATCAAGGAAATTTCTAAATTGAAGGGTTCTACTATGATTAACAGGAAGACCTTTAAATTTATCCAAAGGGGAAAGCAAATCATTGAAATCACCAATTAAACACCAAGGACCAATAATCAACGTGCCAACCTTAGCAATATAATCAAACAAAGAATGTCTAATAAAGACAGTCATGGGAGCATATGCTGCAGTAAGAAACCAAGGAAAGTTAATGAAAGGGTTACTGCTAATTACCTGAATTGCAATGTGAATGCACCTGTTACGATGTAGAAGCTTAGTCACATCCAAGATGTCTTTGTCCTAAGGATCCTTATACCCCCTAAAAAGCCCTCGACATCTTACCATAAGACACCTGAGAAACCTAGCTGCTTAGAGACCTGAATAGCCTTTGAACCACTTAGTCTTGTCTCTGTTAAAACTACCAAAATAGGGTTATGCCTTCTGATTATATCCTAGAAATTCGTATGGAATGTTGGATTCTGTGTCCCTTGATAGTTCCAATAGAGAATCTTCATATCAATAGTTGAGAGGTGATGATTTCGTATCTGAAACTCTGATTGACTCGGGGTTCCCATCCACTGACTTGATTGTCAATGCTTTTTCATGGTAAAGGTATGGGCATGATTATGAGGTATCCATAGAATAGTGTACTGTAGTGAATTTTAGAAGGGCGTACGGGACGATCAGGAGCCTTATCAGTTGAGCCCCCATCATGAATCAGATTAGTTTGTTGTAGGGTTCCAAGTTGAAATATCTCCCCTGTT
This sequence comes from Aquilaria sinensis, assembly GCA_005392925.1. Taxonomy (NCBI): domain Eukaryota; kingdom Viridiplantae; phylum Streptophyta; class Magnoliopsida; order Malvales; family Thymelaeaceae; genus Aquilaria; species Aquilaria sinensis. Next base: position 51,755 of record SMDT01002625.1, on the reverse strand, counting down.
AATTAGAATTAACCAAGGTGATAGAGAAGTGACTACATCTTTCTTTAAAATGTCATGACTACTTATAACGGCTAATGTAATGGCTAATACTTTGCCGCCAATGGCAGTATCGACAAAGGAGCAAGACTAGCTCCATCGCAGCACCAAGCGTATTAAAAGCACCTCCAATATGGATGAAGATCCACCCTTGTAACAAAGTAATCAAAACACCTTCTCTAGGGTGTCGTATAAAGAATCCCTTCTTAATACCTATACAAGCTGTTCTATTCTGACTAGCTATCATCTGGATTATCTTGACGAAGCTTCCAATGATGAAATTGACTTAGAGGAGGAGATGTTGGTGGTTTATTTGTTGTGCAAAGAAAAAAGAATCATCAAAGAACCACGAGTTAACTCTATAATTGTGAGAACATTTGGAAGGAAAGTTGGTTACAATTACCTTTTCCCAAGAGTGAAAAAAATTTGGAATTTAGTAGGGGATTTCAAGTGTGTTGACATTAGAGAGGATTTCTTTATATTCAAGCTTAGTCTTACAAAAGATTTACATAGAGTCCTATTCAATGGGCCTTGGTTTGTTGGTCCATATTACCTAACAATCAGACTTTGGGTTATTCTCCCAAGCCTCCCATCGGAATATTACCTTGAGCACATTTTGTGGAGGATCAGTGAGCAGCTTGGGAAAGTGCTCAAAATTGATGCTAATTTTGCCGCCAAGCTCTAGGAAAGATACGCTCCTATCTATATCCAAATCGATTTGGATAAACTATTTAAACCCGAAATCTGGATCGACCATCACATATAGAGGTGTGAAGGGGCTTTAGCACTCTATTATAAGTGCGGTTGTGTTGGCCATAGGGAATAGTCAATATATCATTAAAAATGTTTTGCCCTTGTAAGTAGAAAACAATGCAATAGAAAAAAGGGAAAAGGGACAAATCGCCCACCATTGTTTGCACTATAGTGCAGATCACTCACTATTGTTTTTTTGTAATTAAGCCATCATCCAAGTTTATTTTTTCAAAATATTGGCGACTAGTATTTGCAACAAGGATAAATTAGTAGTAAGGAAACTATAGATAGAATCTTTGATTATCTTATAGAATATTCCATGAAATATGGTGATAATATGGTTTCTATTGAAATGGTAAGTTACAAAATTCATCCTTTAATTATATGCTCTTATGCACACTAATCCTTAAATTGAAAAATAAAACATAAGAATCATCTTTCTCATTGAATAGCCCTAGTCTACCATGGCCAGTCCGGAAGCAAGCTTTACAATGCTGCCTATGCCACCACTCCCAAACTGAAATAACTGTTGCATTGTTTCTCTCCCCATACATTTTTCTGTTTTCTTTTTTATCATTTTCAATTTCAAAATTGAAAGATGGTTTCTTTTGACTTAGATGCTTAGAAAAATCTTCGGACAAATAAAATAGACAAGGAAGCTAAAAAGATGATAAGCAGGAAGGCTAATCCAGAAAAGGACGAGTACGACTGTTAGGCACCTCCTAAGTGCTTGGCTTAGGCCAAGGAGGACCAAGGAAATAAGAGAAAACAGAAAGGGGAGAGTAAGAGGAACTATGGAAACTAGTGCAGTGACCTAAGTGTAAAGCTGGAGACTTTCAGGGCCAAATTGCACATGAAAAGGAACTGTGGAAAAACATGCAGAATCTAAGGAAGGGAATCAAATAGCACACTTGATTGAGTGCTACAATTAAAACTACAAACTTGGAATTGGAAGTTTCGGCCATGCAAAAGTTATGTGGACTAGTAGTGTACTAAGCCAAATTGTGGGAGACAACAATGATTACTAATCAAATCTTGTCTACCACTAGTGTACTATTCACTAGTTACTAGTTAAACTAACTAGTTGTTTGTCTAGTTACATGGCCGGTTATGCATGGGTACTATGACATCTTGGTACTTGTGTTGTTTACTTGCTTGGCATTATGGGCCATGTATGGACTAAAGTGTCATTGGAATCAAGGTTTTAGTGGTGGCATTGAGCACATGAGGAGCTAAGGGCTACAATGTCTCATGCAAAATTATGGAAGCCAAAGTTAGCAATTTAGCTAACTAAAACCCAAACCATTTCGGCCGAGTTAGTGAAGGCCATTCACTTAGCACATTTCGGGCTCCCTTTGTTCTTCTTTGGCCGAGTGCGTTCTTGAGAGTTCCTTCACAAATTGATCTTGAATTCAAGAATCTTGAAGACACTTGAAGGATTCAAGCTTGGAAGGTTTGTTTCGGCATAAGCTCACTTGGATTCAAGCTCTAGTTCTTGAAAATTCAAGGAAGGCCGAGACGTTTGAGCAAGGGTTTTGAGGTAATGTTTATGTTTCCTTGATTACATGGTATTCCTTCCATGAACAAGGGATTTAAGTGCTCAATTAGTGTTGGATTGAGTTAATTGAACAAGCTTGATGTGGGTTTAAGAAGTTGTTGTTGGCCGAAAGTTTTGGAAGATTAATCTTGGTGTTCTTCTTGAATTCCATGGAAATTAATCCATGACTAAGTGTTGTTGCTGCCTATTTGATCTTGTGCTAGGCAAATTGGAGAGGAGAACAACAAGTTGAGCAAAATTGTGTTTGGCCGAAAAGTATACTTTGAGATAATTCATGTTCTACTCTCGATTACATGGCATTGATGCCATGAACTGTGATTAATGATGAGTTGGTGAGTGTATGTTGGTTTGGATTGATGAAGAACACAAATGTGTGGTTATGGGCATTGTAACCGAGAGCTAGACTTAATGTGAAATGATGTATTTTGCTTGGTTACATGGTAAGGATGCCATGAGTGATGTATATTGGTGATTGAATAACCATGGAATGAATTAGTTAATAAAGGACACTAATATGTGAAATGGGCATCATTGCCGAAAGGTTGGATTAATATACTTAAATGTGCTTTACTTGGTTACATGGTATCTATGCCATGAGCAAGCTTTATGGGTGATTACATGATTATGTAGTGAGTTAGAATGATGGATAGTATAACTATGTGGATTTGGGCACTTTGGTCGAAAGCTTGGATTAGAGTGGAATGGTGCATTTCACTTGGTTAATTGGAAATAATGCCATGGATGATGTTCATTGATGATTAGAATATCATGTGGTGTGTTAGAATGATGGGTAGCACATGTATATGAAATTGGGCCTTTTTGGCCGAGAGCTTAAGTGTGTGTATCTTAGTGTTCTTCATGTGAGTCATGGTAATTTAATCCATGAGTTTGTGTGTTGATGCCTATGTGATTGATTTGATAGGCGTTGAGGTTGAGGAACACTTGGGCACTTGAAGCTTGGTTGTAAACCGAGAGCTATTGAGGTAGGATTCACTAACACTTGATGTTGCTTGGTAATGTGCCATGGTTCAAGTGTTTACAGTGGCTAAGTGATGGCTTGATTTGCCAAATGACCTTAGTTGCTTGATGGGCTTATTGGTTATACTTGGGTGTTTTGTTGATTAGCTAATTGACTAGTGTACATGTACTAGAAATGCAAGTAAATGTGGCCTATTTGCTTGGCATTTTGGGAGCTCCAAGTGGAATTGATATTCAGTAATGGTTTGTGTGCAAAATGCACATGGGTACATGTATGGTTGAATATGGCCGAGAGCTACAATGTGGAGTGTGGGTGTGTACTTGTGTGCTTTGGTGTTTCCTTGTGCTTGCTAACCCCACTTATGAATTATTTTGTCATGGTTATCTATCTTGTATATGTATATGCTTGGTTTTCTTGTCTTTGTGTCTGTTTTGCAGGTTGAGCTAACCAATTGGAGGTTAAGCTTTGAGTGAACACTCAGCTTAACTAAATAGACTTATTTGAGTTGCATAAGTATATAAATGTGAATCCTATTGAGTTATACTCACTTCCCATTCCTTTATTTCAGGCAAGGACATTCGGCTTGAATAGTGTTTGCTTGCTTGTGCTTGTGTTTGCACTAATTTTGCTTAAGTCCCAAGGTATGTGCCAATGTGTGCTTGGCTTATCATCTTGGTTTCATTACAAGTCTTATTTACCTATGGTTGGCCAAGACTTATAAGTTAAGTTTGCAGGCATTAGTTGGAGACTTGTCTAGGAGAACTATGGATACTTGGACTGTGGTTTTGATCATAGTATTTTCCTTCATGACCATGAATCAGGCTATTGGGTTGGTGTTGCAGTGTGTGCTCTTGTATGGCATACTTAAGGTCATGTTTGACCATTAGGGGCCTTGGCATGTAATAACTTGGCATGGATAACTTGGATTCATGGCATGTATATAGCCATGTTATGGTTGCTAGGTAGACTACCTTTTTGAGTTCATATGTGTAGTCCTTGATGCCTAGACTTGTGATGTTTTGTTGGTTTTGTATGCCAAGTTATGTATGTACTTATGGATGGCATTATGCTTGCTTATGTATGCTGGTTATTATGGGGGGAAAGTTGCCAGCTTATGTGAATGGTTATGGACCTGGACTTGTGAAAATGTTGTGCACAATTATGTGTACCTTGCTTGGCCGAGAGCATCATGCATCCATTACTTGTGGTTTTCAAAATCTAAACCAACTTTGTGGGCTTCTTGGTTGCCATATAGGTAGTACACTTGATTGCACACCATGTATGCACTTAAAACCTCATTAGGTGTTGCCTTGCTTGGTATGCAAGTAATCAACCAAAACCTTGCTTGTTGTGCAAGTTAGGGGTATTGGGCCTTGCCCTTGCTGCAAATTGTTAATGGACTTTGTTAAAGCCTCCTGGGCCACCTCCCAGGCCTCTTAACTTAAGAAAATAAGACTTAAAAGTTGCCATTGCTGGCTTGGCCGAGAGTTAGAGGCTTAGTTTTGGGGTTAGGCTTGTGAGTTAGTTTGAAAACTTATAGGCCAGGGCCTGAGTGAGGTGTGACAACGACGACAAAGAGATTAGTTCCAGAAAATAAGCCCTTACTTATGCCGCTAATAACAACAGCAAAGGTTTTTCACAATTCATTTCAGATTCAACCTTTCTCAAATCTCTTTTATGTTTTCTTGTCACTTTGTTCATATTTTTTTCAAAGGGATTTGCGTCTTGTTTAAAAGGTTTTTTTTTTGTTTTCTTCCTTAATCATTGGGAATTGGGTTATATATTCATTGGGATTTAACAATTACAGGTTTTTCTTCTTCCTTCAGTTTTCTATGAGAACGTAAGTGAGAAACCGCAATAAGGCAAACATAATTCGATCTTAGCATTCTATTATAGAGCAATGAAGAAGGAGCTATATTAACAAGGATGTAGGAAAGTGCTGTAAATTAAGATGTTGGAAGTGCTACAAGTACTATCTTATTTTGATTCATCCAATGTTTGCAATTCTCATCCAGGCCATACCTCCATTGCCGTCAGAGAGAAATCCATGCCTGACAATGTGGCAGCACAGTACTTGAAAGGAAATAGAGGGAAAAGGGGGAAGAAAATGGTGAAGAAGAGAAAAAAAGCAAAGTCTATCGTGGATTTGTAGTGTTGGGAAAAAGTTTAGGGGCCATTTAGGACAAGTTAGGACAAATTAGCCACATCATCGTTCACCTAAGCTTGCCATATCAAAGACATGTGCCACATCTTCGTCCAACGTGTATAACGTAATAATGGTGAACTAATTCATGAGAAAAATAATGTTGATAATAGATTTAACTCCCAAAGAACAATAGTAGCTAATCTACCTATTTCATAAATATGGTTTATAGGTGGGAGGTTTGTCCCATTTATAAGGAAAAAGAAATTCAAAATTCAAACTACTGTATAACTTTAATAATAAGTAAAGAAAAGACATACATAATTATCTTGTTAAATGGAAAATTAATTACATAATTGGATAGCATAGCCCGGTAGGAGAATTTTCTATGGTCCAAATTAAGGATTGGGGCGGGTGGTGATAACGTCTTTTTTTTCTGATTTAATATTCAAAATCATTAAAAATACAAAGCTAAAACTTACTATAGGAAAGTTAAGACGATGAAGTGTTTACTATGTAAATCCCTGAGGACTCTATTATAAATTGACCATTTTCAAATTTCAAGTATTTTAGAGTGCAACACCACTCGAACCTCGATTTTCTACCTAAGATGTCACATTACCGCCAATTGAGTTAGGCATGCTGGAAGGGTGGCAATACGGTTGTATGACACTTTAACCTGTACTCTCAATCGCCCATCCAACACTCTAGTATAATGGCTAAGGCCAAAATGAATATTTGGATGATTCAAAGTTTGACTTTGGACTTACACTTCCTACACAATGTCATAAATAAGCAGGTCTGGTTACCCTTACGTTATGGCTTTGGAAAACTGCCATTTCCCTTCTCCTTTATTACAATAATAGAACCACATTTCTTATACACTTGTAATGATACTTCTGAATACAAAAAAAAAAAAAAAGTTCTCTAGAATAATTTTGCTTAAAATAATAATAATTCTTAATTTGCTCCATTTTAGTTTTTTTTTGCTTAATTTTAATTTGAATTTATTTATATTGTTCACTAAATTTTTTACAAAAAAAATATATTTAGAAACTAAAAATACTTATAATTTGTTTAAAATATTAAATAATAATTACAAATTTAGAAACTAAACCAGGATGGAATGAGTAATAAAGATATGGATGTAGTTTTTCAAAATGAAAAGAAAAAGATTTTTATAGTTGTCAAATCACATGCACCTACTAGGCTAATGATTAATGAAAAAAATTTCAGAAAAAATTGGCACGTTTTATGTAATGGACAATCTATTCACTATTAAAATTATGTCGTTTACCAATGCACACCATATGTTGGAAATCTGCTACCAACGGTAAAAAAATATGCACATTGGTAATTTCCGACGCATGCACGGTAGTAACACGCAAGTTGGCAATTACCAACGGTCATACACAAGCTATGTTTTCCAATGTGCAAACAAATTACCAACGTACACATGCGTTGGTAATCAAGTTAAAATTTTTTAAAAAAGTAAAGCAGTTACCAACAAGGAGTCGTTGGAAACTGCATTTTATATATATATATATATAATATGTAATATTTAAATAATACATTATATTCATTAAAAATTATATAACTAAGATTATATTATTACATAAATTAATATTAAGAAAACAGAAAAATAACCAATAAAAATTATATTTATTAAAAATATGTCATATTTACTAAATTCTATATTGAATAAAAATAATATTAAAATTGTAAAACTAATATTTTATTAGTACACAAAAATTTTAATAATGCAATAAAAATTCAAAAATATATAATTTAAAAAAAAACTAAAAATTCACAAAATTGAAAAAAAAATTACAAAAATTCATAAGAGCTAACTGAAATTTAATAAAAAAATTTAAAATTAACAAAAATTCAAAATAATTTCAAAACTTGAAAAATAAAAAAATATCAAAAAAATGAACTAAAAATTCACAAAATTTAACAAATTACAGAAATTCATAAAATGAAAATAAAATACATAATCAAATAACAGATCTGGAAAATCAAATAACAAAATCAACACAATGGAAACGAATATTAGGGAGTCGGGGCGACGAGGAGGCGAGGAGTCGAGACGTTGGTGGCATACCCAGTAGGCATCCGACGTCGGGCATAGGTGGCAAGGCACGGAGGTGAGGGCGATGACACACGGAGGGAGAACAGCAGAAAGGAGGTGACGGGAGGGAGGAAAGATGGAAGTGGAGAGGAGACGATTGATGAAGGAGATGCGACGGAGGGAAAACAACAGAGAGAGGAAGGACGATGAAAAAGAGACGATGGACGAAAGAGAAGAGGAAGAGATGAGGGGGCGGAAAACAGATGAGGCAGAGAGTGATGTGGCAGGAAAGGAAGAGAAATAGACGATAGTAGACGGAGGAGAAGTGAGGTGGCAGAGTGTGGGGAGAAGTTAAATAGTTAGGCTATTTATATGGGTTAAGTTAGGGTTATGTTTGGGATTTTTGGGCTTCCACACACACATATATGATTATATTATATTTATATGTATTATGATGCAAATCATATGTTATAATATATGTTATGATATATATTTATATGCAAAAATATGTTCATAAGCATATTACTACTTTAAAAAATATATGATATACATATCAATACACACACACACACACACACACAAACACATATATTTATATATGTAGTATAAAAATTATATACACACAATATTATTATTGTTGTTGTTATTATTATTATATATTTAACGGTTTCAAAAGCAGCAACACGTTGGTAATTACAAACTTTTTCAAATATTTTAAAAAAAAGCAGTCTTCATTGTGGAGAAGTTGAAAACTGGAATTTAGTTTTAAGAAAATATTAAAAAATTAAATTAATTAATATTGTAATTTCTATTAAATTTTACTAAATTAATGTATGAAAAATTTTATTTATTAAAATTATATAACTAAAATTATAGTTTTTGTTATATATAATTTTTTTATATGAATTGCATACTATAATTGGTTTATTATATACACTAAAACCATTAATTTTAATTTGACTATAAAAATATGTTTGTATGAGAGAAACATGTTAAGGTTTTATATAAGGTAAGTTATGGCTCGGTTTGGGCTTTTAATGTATGTATGTATCATATTGTATCATAATAATAATTATATGTATTATGATACAAATCATATGTTATAATATATGTTATGACACATATTTATGCACAAAAATATGTTCATATGCATATTACTATTTTACTTTCTAAAATTGTAAAATAAATATGATAGGTATGAAATATATGATATATAAATAAATAAATAAATATATATTGTATAAAATTATATACACAATATTATTATTATTATTAACACACATGAGCGATGATAATTACCAATGTGTAATTATCAATGTGCATGCATGTTGGTAATTACCAACGCATTAATGCATTGGTAATTATCAACATGCATTACCAACACGCTGACACGTTGATAATCTGGCCGTTGGAAAATAGCTAATTTACCAACACGTCTGGTCATTGGTAAATTACCAACACATTTGACTGTTGGTAAAATTGAATTTTTTTTATCAACAGGTTAATGCGTTGGTAATTTGGCCATTGGAAAAGCTAGTATTTTCAGTAGTGATTCTAAACTAATTTCATAATCAATCTAACAGATGAATCAATACTTCATATAAGAATGCGCATTGGGACGTTGATCATATGGAAAAGATGTTAATTAATTTGGTTGATGTCTATAACATCAAGTGTTGTACGTTACATAAAGTGATTTAAAGCGAAAGTCATATAACATGAACATTGGAATTTTTTAACTGTACATAGTCTCGTAACACTATAAGTTTTACAACCCAAATGTGTTTGCCATGGTAAAGTTGAGAAAAGGGAAATTATGTGGGCCATAATTAAACACAACCTAATAGCTATGGACACAATAAATGTAACAAACTACTCAAATCCAAGTACTATAACAGTTAATAAACATAACTTGTCCTTGACCAGACACTTGTCACACAACCAGATCGTCAATCTCATAATAATATAGCTTCTAGTTGTTAATACGCAAAGCCAAAAAAATATTTGGTACACACGAGATTCATTAACCGTGACGGAGTTAGATATTGAATTGTTCAATAGATAGAGTAGACGGCCTAGGATTGCCACCTTTTGATAACCATAGTCAAATCACATGCACCAACTTAGTTAATGATTAATGAAAAAAAATTAGAGAAAAAATGGCACGTTTTAAGTAATGGGAAATCTATTCTAAACTCGTGGAATAGAGTAACACGTAAGTGTTGGAAATTAATAACAGACGATAGAGCAATGCATTATTTAGGGCCTTAACTGAATCCGGACGTACGCGTATGAACTATTATGTCTTAACTAATATAAATTGAACAGCGTCAGATTGCGTCTAGCAATAAAACTCTTTCATAATGTTATTATCTTATTCAAGGAAATATGAGCTTCTTTCCACCTTTGTATTCCAATAAAGATATTGTTAGTGAAGATAGATATGCTTGTAACGATGCAATAATTTCGCCGGAACAGATTCTACCATCATTATTTCGGGTTTTAGAAGCTATAGTGTTATATATACTAAAATTTCTACCCAAATTTCTAATTATTAAATTAATAATATGTACAGCTAGTTAGCATATTTAAATATTCATCTCTGGTCATTGTCTGCAACATTATTTAATGAAGAAAAATTTTGTAAAAAAGGTAGCATACCATACATTTCTCTTTACGAAGTTGGCATAAAAACCGATTATATGTTTTCCAATTATATGATAAAATCGATTATATGTTTCTTATTCTTGGACACGCGTTAATATTTGTAACAGTTTTGTTGGTTTAAGACAAGGATAAATCTTGGGCAGGTTCAGTTATATACTATTTATGCACTGCATTTGACACTTCTCCCAGATTGTCGGAGCGGTTGGATTCATTTGGCAAAGCTAACCATAAAACTAATGGTGTTATGTAATTATTATTAAAATATAAGAAATTATCATTTTAAATAAATATATGTAATTATGGCGTAGATATGGTAGTTATTATTAAGTGAGGGAGTTACCATTTTAGATAATGTTTATAATCATGGAACAAATAATTTTTAAAACTTTAATTATTTTTGTAGAGAAAAAATTTCTCATTTTCAAACAAAAATGTTAGCATCTTTTTTGTAATTTTGTGTGTAGTGTATATGAAATTGATGTCATATATTGGCTGATGTAGTGTCTAGAACTGTTTATTATGGTGTCTATAATTATTATTATGATGTCTAATACTACATTTTTTATGTCTAATTATATTGCATTGATGTATAAATTAGTTAATCTAGTGTACAGTGCTATTATCTTGGTGTCTAGTACTGCTACTCTGGCGTCTAAACCTGTTATACTAGTATTTAATAATACTTTCATGGTATCTAATTATGTTATATTGGTGTATAAATTTATTAGTTTAGTATCAAAGACTACTATTCTGATGTATATGACTATTTTTTTTTGTCTAAAATTACTATTCTAGTGTCTGTAATTATTTTTTTTTATTTTATGTCTTATCCATCTAATATTAATACCATTAGAGTCCATCCATGGTGTACATCTACCCTTTCTCGGGAAAGCATGACAAGGCGAGTTCGATTCCGTTATTACTTTCTTCTTGTCTGTCTTTATTTTGTCCGCCTTTTTGTATTGCTTTCAGCTTTTTCCTTTTTTTTTTTTTTCTGTCTTTGTGTTTTTCAATTCATTTTCCTTTCTTTGTCGACCTTTTTACTGCAGCTCCTTTTTTCCCCCCCTTTTCCCCTCTTTTTACTAACTGTTTTTTCACTTTCATATTCTTTTTTATTCTTTTATCTTTTTCTTGTTCTTCTTTATGCCATTTTTTATTTTTCTCATATTTTTGGGTTTTCTTTTTTCAGTTATTTTATTTTATTTTTATTTTTTTGTATTATTTTTTATCTTATTTTTTTATTTTTTTTCATTTTTTTTGCTTATGAGAAAAGACATTTTAGTTCAAGAAACATAAAAAATATCCAAGAATAAAAAAAATATAAAGACTAAAAAGAATAAAAAATAACAATGAATAAAAGAACATGTGAGAGCTGAAAAAAAAAAGAAAGAAAAGAACATATAAGAACAGAAAAAGAACATATTTACAAAATGACAAATAACAATGCATAAAAAAATGTATAGAAATGAAAAACAATAAAAACAAAAGAACATATAAGTACTAAAAAGAACAAATTTGTCGGTTCTTTTATAAGTTCTTATTTATTGTTTTATCATTCTTAGATGTTTTTATTAGTTTTATTTATTTTTTTCTAAATTTTTTTTATTTGTTTACTAGCTCTGTTGGTTCTTGTACATGTTTTATCAGTTTTAATTTTTTTATCAATTTTATCTATTTTTTATCAGTTTTTGATGTTCTTTTATTAGTTTTACTTTTTATTTTTTGATTTCTTATTTGTTCTTTCATAATTTTTATTTTTTCTTTTATTAATTTTTATTTGGTTTTTATCAATTTTTGTTTTTTTATCATTTTTATTTTTTATTTTTCTCAGTTTATCTGATTTTTTTTATCAATTTTATATTTGCCTCCCAAATATTTCCTCTAAATGGGAAAACTACTTATTTTTTTTTCTTTTATTATCACCCATTTTTTTTTAGTATCTATTAGTTTTTCTAGGAAAATTTAATTATTCTTTTATCTGTATTTGGTAGTTCTTTTTGAGGATTCATTTATTATTTTATTATTAGTTATTTATTTTTTTTCTTAACTAGTTATTTATTATTTTATTAGTTGAAAATTTTGAAACAAAAAATGAAGAATAAATAGATAAATTTTAAAAAAGCAAGAATAATATAAGAAATAAAAATAAAATAGAGCTAAGAAGAAAAGATAGAAAAGTTAAAAAACAAAACAAGATAATAAATAAAATTGGAAATAAAACAATTGATAAATTTTGAAATAAAACTAGAAAAAAAAAGACAAAAAATCTAGAAAAAAAAAGAAAGAAGAAGTTGGGGGCCTCGACTCTCCTTTGTGTATGTGCTCATAATGCTCCCAAACCCAAGCAGTTAGTCTCTGGGATTTACCTTGTGCTTGAGTTTTCTCCACGACTGGTCCATGATTTGTAGACGTCGGTTCTGTTGACGGATTCCCGGACGCCATCGCATCCAACTCTTCCACTTCATCATCGGATAATTAATCATGAAGACCCAAATCGTAATTCGTCATATCGATTCTGGCATCATCATCGTGCAATTCTTAAATTGAGATGGTTTTATCGATGGGCTGAGAACTGCAACAGAACAAAGCTCGGAGGCCGGTGGTGCGGGAAGATAAACTCTCTGTCGACTTGTGCTTTCCTTTAAAGCCATGACTCACAAACTAATAGTAGTGATTAATGCAAAATTAAGAGAAGATTATGAAGATATCAGGGGGAGATTAGTAAGAAATTTGAAAGAGATTAGGAAAATAAGGAGAATGCTTAAGGGAATATAGTAGAGGAAGAAGAAAGATTGAGTGATTGTATGATGATAGAATGAAAATGACATTAGTATTTATAGGGGAAGGTAAAAAATTATTTTGACCAAAAAGTCCTTGAAATTTAGTTGTTGGGAGGGGTGAAAATGAAATTTTGGGAGCTAAAATAAAGTAGAAAACTGTTGGAGGGCATACTGTGTAATTAACCCATGTTTTAAATTTTTTTTGCAGGTTTCTGTTGTGCATAGAAGCCGTTGGGCGCCAGGCTCGATATGGTCTGGTCCAGTCTAGTGTGGTGGGGCGGGGCGGCGGTTCGTGGGTCGTGTCCTAGTCCAGGCCGGTCTATTTTGCACCTCTGCCTCTTATTGGGCCTATATTCAGCCCACATCTTAGTGGGCTTTGGCCAGGGCGAGGCGAGGCGGGTTTGACCGAGTTGAGCAGGGCTTGACTTCCGGTCCTGTCTTGGTTTAGGCCTGGTCAACCCGACCTAGGTCCCACCTTTACCTGGAGCGGTGAGCACACCCCCCGCATAAAAGGTCCACTAACCAACCCACTTGACATGAAGATTTTGCCTGCGTAATGCAAAAAATATATGAATACACATTTTGAGAACAGGGCCAAAATGACAATTCTCAAATTCTTTAGGGACGACATACAGAATAAACTAAGCCTATGTAATACTTCTATTTTCAATAAGTAATAGGTTAGAAGTTGTTAGGTTGCGGCATTGGCAAAGGTCTACCACTCTTTGGACCTGCATAGGAGGCAAAGTGTGGTGATCAAAGCCGTGACAACCAAAAGGTGTTAAAGGGCGGTCTCATGGGGAACATGAAGCCGGATATTGCTAGGATCGCCAATAGCCACTTTAGTGAGGATCCTAGCTGTTGATATTTCCAACAGTTGATCTTCATCGTTTGGTTCTGCCACCCGCGCTGCATATTTCACTACAACTTGAAGCCTGAGAACCTACCCCTAGATGAGAATTGGGATTTGAAACCCTAAGATTTCGAGCACATCACTATGAAGGACTAAATCCAACTTGACGGGTTTCACTTCCTCAAATGGACATTACTAAAGCTTTGACAGTTCCTATCCTAGCTTCTAGATGCTAACCCAGAGACTTGAATCATCATCAACTAGATTATCTCCAACCCCTGGTTCCAAAAAGGCTACGGCTGACCAATTTGTAAAGGGCAGACACATAGCCGTCATCATTGGTAGCCGAAGAAACAGATATAGAAGCCATCTGATTAAAGCAGATCACATGGGGCACACATGTCGTTAAAAGGAGTTGATTGATCCCTTTTGTCAAATTGAGGGGTTGAGTTGCCCCGAGTTAAAGTTCAGAGGGGAAAGTGTCCTAATCAACGGAGTTGAGGGACTTTTGCTGTATTTTGGCCTAAGTAAAATTATCGAAGTTTTAACTTTTCAGGTTTTTTTTAACAAAAAAAAAATGTTTCTGTTTCCAGAAAAACATTAGAACATTTAAACAACCATATTCTCCCATAACCCCGCAGAACCCACCAAAGTTCACGATGCTCGGGGATAAAACAGCTTGTCACACGCTTCTTCGCCCAACCGCATTAAGGAAAATCATACTTGGGACGACTTAGAACCCAAAATGCTGCTTGATGGGAACAACTACAGCACCTGCATGTGTGCTGCACTGTGCATAATAAATAACAGCTTCGCCGATATCAGCCTAAGCTGGTAACAAGTATCCGGTGTTGGTGAGTGATTTTGTGTCTCATGTGTGTGCTATGTGCAATCTTTCCAGCAAATGAATAACTAGCCCTTCGATCTCCCAAGTAGGAATTAATGCATCATAATGTTGTTCATTGGCACCAGCTAATGGTGGTTAAACAAATCAGTAAGTTGGACAATAGACGAATATATCTGCACAAGTCCTTGGACCTAAAGCCAGCAATCCAGTAATGACGTAGGGATATTGACAAAGCAAAGATGGTATACAGCTCCTATCGTGTAGCGATTCTCGGCAGCTCAATCAAGCTTCTTTGCGTCCTCCTGAAATAGGACAATCGGACCAACAACACACTACGAGTGAGCAAGATGCAAGGAAAATCAGGAGCAAACACTCGTATAAAACCAGCTCTTACATGAAATATGAATCCAATAGTATCATTGTAATCAAGGAATTCCTTCCACAGCTTCCCAATGCTTATCCGCATCAAAACATATTGCAGTGCTTAAATTTACAACAAAAGTATCAAATGCCTCCAGACAGAACAACATGCAAAAGACCCACAGCTTCCTGACAGAAAGCTATTTCCAGAACCTTTGTGCATTTCAGCATAATTAATGACTTATAAGCACTTGAACTTCAAGGAATCAGCAGTGAACTTCATAAAGGAAAAACTAATTTTCAATATTCAAATCTAAAACGAGATATAGCACACATGATAGCACACATGCAAATGAAATGGATGGAACCATCAAGGAATAGCTGACTTTTGAGTTTAAATTACCGCAATCTTACCAATGAGCATAGAATATCTCAAAGTTTATGACAAGTAGTTCAATTGTTTTGCCACACTCACCTGAGCAGTTTCATTAGCAGCATTCTTTGTCCACAGTGCTATTTTCTCTTGCTTGGTTCTCACACTGACAACAGCACCACAAATTTCATCACCCTGACAACCACTGATGAAGACAGAAATCAAAGACAGATCAGGGCACATTTTTGTCCCAGCCCCAAACTTCAAATGGACGGATCCATGTCACAATCTAGAGCATACTGTGTACAGCCAATAGGTAACTGACTCCCCTTTAGACAATGTTACGGTCCATTTCCCGCCATTTGCATAGACAGTACCCTCCCACTTTGGCTCAATTTTATGTTTGAAGCAATGAAAGTCTACACCTACACCTAACTTGCTTGGGCAATGTACCTTATTGTACACACTGCATATGTAAAGGGTTGTAATCAAATCGCATGAACACAAGGAACCCTATCTAAAACCTTTTACTGAAGTGTAGGGTAAACATGTGAAAAATTAATGGCATATATTGTTCTCTCCCCTACAAAAATTCTCTAGTCATGAAATCATATATATTCAATATCAAAATTAAAAGCAAATAAAACAACTTGCCAACAAGCAAAAATTTGCTTAGAAGCTAAATTTTTAACTTCTTTAAGTAAAATATCTTTTATTGTTTTACAATCAACTCTAATTAAGAATTTCTTATTGAGGAGATTTTCATCAAATTTTGTGACACAAAGCACAATTGCCAAAATTTCCTTCTTAATAGCAGTATAATTCTTTTGGGCTAAATTCCAAGCCCTTGAAGAAAATCTTACCAATTTTCTGTTTTAATATTCCACCATGGTCAATATCACTGACATTTGTTTACACAATTTTAATAGCTTTAGTTTGCTTTGTGCTCTAGTCAAGAGGATTCTTTTTTAACCTATTAAACAAAGGTTTACAATTCTTAGCAAGATTTTTATAAAAATCTGCAACATAATTTAAACTTCCCAAAAATCTTTGTAATTATTTCTTATCCATAATTTCATTAGGAAACTTATCAGTAAAACTTATTGATCTATTAATAGGCTTAATTGTTCCTTTGTGAATTATATGCCCAAAAAATCTAATTCTAGTTTGGAACAATTCCTTCTTCTTTGCTGATACTACTAATCCTACATCTTTTACTATTTTTACAAATTTGTTTAAGTGCTTCCAGTGTTGATCAATTGATTGAGAAAACACAAGCACATCATCAATGTAAATAATTGTAAAAAAATTATAAGGAGTAAAAATTTCGTTAATAATTTTCTAAAATTCAAAAGAAGCGTTTTTCAATCGAAAAAGCATTACATTCTACTTATATTGGCCAAATGGGACATTAAAACCTGTTTTATATTTATCTTTTTCGGCAATCTGAAGTTGCTAATATCCTGACTTCATATCAAATTTTAAGAATACTATAGCATTATGAAGTCTAGATAACAAATCTTTTTTGTTAGATATTGGATACCTAATCCATCTAAGAACTTTGTTCAAAGGCTTATAATTTATTGTCAGTCTTGGTACTCTTCTTTCAGTTCTAAATTCTTAATTACATAGAAAGCAGAACAGTTCCATGGTGAAGAACTATTTCTAATCAATTTGTTATCCAATAAATTTTGGATTTCTTTTTTACAATGAGTCATTAATTCTTCATTCATTTGGATTCCTCTAGACCTTATAGAAATGTTTTTCTCATAAAAGCTTGGTTCATAAGAGAGATTCACAATGTGTTTCTTTCTTTGCTAAAAAGCATTGGGAATATCTACACAAACTTTATTAGCTAAAATCTGTTTTTTGTTTTAATTCCTGATCTTCTAATTTTTCTTTGACACTCTTGTGTTTTACTTCTTCTTGTAAATACATAAGAACATTTTGTTTTCTTCCTAAATCTATACTAAAATTTTCTAGTAATGGTCTTCTAGGTGGCTCAGCAAATTCAAAAGCAATTTTTTTTCCAAATTTCTTGGTAAAAAATCCATTCATACGTACCTTAAAAGGCATGATTGCATCTAAGAATAGAGTTCCAAAAATTATTTCTTAGTTCATATTTAAAATTGTAAAATGTTGTTTAATACAATATCTTCATAACATACATCAACATTTGTCGGTTTCAACCTTATTGGTATTGTTTCTTTGTTAGCCGCAGTAATAGATCCATAGGATTTATCAAGATATTGATAAGGAATTCATTCTTTACAACAATTTCTATCAGCTCATAAATCTACTAAAATTACTTCTATCCATTTGAATTGTTTTCTCTTAACAAAGTCATTTTACTGGTAAATCGTTAATTTAATATAGAATAGACTTCATTAAATTATAAAGGTTTTTCTCGAGAATATTCTATTTCTAAATCTTTATTTTTCTTGACTTACTTCTGGAATATTTTTCTCTCTTTCTTTTTGTTTTTCCTTGAACCTAAATTTTTCCATATCTTCCATAACTAGCTCATCTTTTAGAAAATCTTGAAATATCCTTCAAAATTTTGAAATTCTAAAATCTCAATTCTGTTCCTAAGAGATTTTATTTTTACTCTTATTTATGGAATTTCTCCTTTTAGTTTTGCTAGTGCAGGTTCTTTATGACTTTTCTATGCCTCGTCTATTTTCTTAAGGATTTCATTTAAACTATAGGCAAATGGGAGGCTTGGTTAATTCTTGTACATCAACGTTCTTTTTGAAATTTCTTCTACCTTGGTTCATATGATTTTCTTGCCTTCCTACTTTATCAAGGTATTCAAACAAAATTTCTTTTCTCAATTTTATTTCATCAATCTGTTTAGCAATTTCTAGGATTTTCTCATCTTCTTCTGTGATAGTATTAACTTAAATTACATTTAATTGAAAATTATCAAATGTATTATGTAGTTGATAAAAATTACAACCACAATTTGAACCATAGCTTTTTTATTCAAATTTTGAACTATCTGAGAGACTAAGTACATTTACTTCTTCAAAACTCTCAAAAGTTACTTCTTTTTGGACCTCTTCAGGTTCACTATCACTATTTAATAAGATTTACATTAAACTCTTTTTTAAGCCTTCTTTTATTTCTAACTAGTTTATCTTTTGCGTTGTTTTACATTTATTAGAAAAATGTCTTGGATTACCATATTTCCAGCAAACCCTTTGATCTTTTCTAGATTTTTTCTTTTCAAACATTTTAAAAAGTCTTGTTTTTTCTTCTAATCTTTCACACTTTCTTGTCCTATATTTTCTTTAAGATTTATGCTTCTTTTGTCTTCTAGGCTTATATTCAAAGTATGGTCTTGGGATATCGTAACCAAATTGGGAGCAAAATCTACCCATTTATTTTCTTCCTGCTAATTTTTCTCTTTTCACATGTTTCTGCCATTTTATTTCATGACACAATTTTAAACCAACTTCTTTAATTTCTACTAAAATTTAACCATAAGTATAATTTTCTAAATTGGGATGACCTTGGTTTTTCTCGTTAATGTGATCCATGACTAATTGACCAAAATGTTTAGGTAATCCTTATGCAAATTTTTCTTTTCAAATAGAGGATCTACAGTCCTCTCTTTCATAAACTCTAGTAAAGAAAGTATCTTTATGCCATTCTAAATGTGATAGAGTTCTACACCTAAAATTTAACAACAATTCACCATTTCTACTTCGTTTACTTGCTGCATCACCAACAAAATTAGAATAAATAGTACACAGAAAAATATTTACAATATCAAGTTCACTTGTTTGGATTAATTGGTTCTCATGTTATACTGTGAGTATTGTTTTTGTATTTTTTATTTCTTGTCTACCTTGTTCAATTAGACAATTCTCCCACCAATTCCTTAACTGTTATGTAAAACCAGTTATGATCATTTCTGCTATGTCTAGGTTTGAATTATCAACTTCTTTTCTAGCAACTATTTCTAACATAATCATATGTTGGATAGTATTTATTATTTGATATTCTGACAAACTATCTATATTTCATTCTTTTATTGAATCTCCTTTATATTTTGCAAAAGCATATGGCTTAGAATAATTATTTAGTCTAAAATCCACTGGAGATGGTTTTGTTGGAGCATAAAAATTAGACACATTCCAAACTTTTGACGCATTTCTAATTGGACTTTCTCTCCCCCCTTCAAAATGAAGAGGATTTAATTCTAAAGTTTCATGTATTGAGTGGAATCAATTAATTCTTTGATGTTTAAATTTTTGCACTAAAATTTCTTTGAAGACCATTTTGTTTTATATTTATAGTCTTCTTTGGTTCTTCAAACCTAATTGTCAATTTGGCTATTTGATCAGCTAAATATGTAATTCTATCACTTGGATTTATTTTGAATTCTGGAAGTTTCATAAAAAAACTCATTGGCAATTTTGTTGTTTCTGGCAAAAGTTCTGGTTTATAGATTAAAGCTTTTGTGAGATCAAACTTATGCTTATCCAAAGATATTTTAATTCTATTCATTTGTTTACCTATAGATTGTAGTTAAAGGTTTGTATAATTATTCTATTCCATGAAATTTTGGAGCTCTTTCTTATCAACAAGTTTCTTACTAGTTTCAGGGTTTTCTACATCAAAAGTTTTGAAGGATGAAACAGATGTTTTAATTTTTTCTCCCATTATAACTATAGTATTTGGAGGATGTTGAGATATAATTTCTTTTTCATCTTTAGTTTTATATGTAAACTAAGTTTCTTCCAACACATCTAATATAATTTCTTCATCCAACACTATGGCCAGAATAAATAATTCAAGGAATTTCAAATTCTTCTTGATTCTAATTATTTTTTTTAAACCAAAGGTTTTTAATCTCTTTTCTGTCTTCTTTGGTATATGTGTCAAAAACCCATTTTCTCTTAATTTCAATTTTCTTTGGCCAGAAATCTTTATTTAGACTTTGAGGATCAAACCTAAATGATTCCGTTAAGACATGTAATTGAAAATCTAGAAAACTAGGATTGGGAGATCCTACAGATATAGATTTTATTTTTTCTTCTTGTTGTCTAGAATTGTGACTTTTTTCTAGGACAGCTAGATCAATTTTATAGATAGGATATGAGACTTGTTCCATGGATTCTCTAACTCTTACTACAAGTTTCTCATGTTCAGATTATGGAACATAAGAGCATGAAGCTCTAGAGAGTTTGTAAGCAATTCTTGAGAGAAACGTTTTTTGTTCTAATTCTGAAAAGTCAATTTTTGTAATTCTGTACTTGCTAAATCTTATTTTAACTTCTCCATTTTCATATTCAGTAATTCTTTCTAATTCTTGAGGTTTAAAAGGTTTCATTGGTTTTTCATTCTGAAAAATTCATTTTTCTGGAAGCTTAATGTCTCTCCATTTAATTGGTTTACGAATGACAACATAACTTTTTTTTCCCTGTATTAGCTTTTAATAATAAAGTTTCTCCTTATGTATCAAATTTTAAAGTCTTAGGCTCAATTTATGTTGTCATTATTTTGTAATAGATTCTATAAACCAAAGTACGATTTTGGGATCCTTCTAGTATATCAAAACCAAATGTCATGATTTTTGGAATTAAGACTTTCATGATATGAGAATCTTTCAAAGAAACAGTGAAGTTTCGATGACAATCAAAATAAATTGGTCCATCACATAGACTTAATTCTACAATACCTAATAGAGAAACACAGAATTTATCATGTCTACAATCCCTTAGGGCAATTATCATAGAAGTGTTCAAACCATTCATTGTTAAAAGTTTTAAAGCAATTTGCAGTAATCTAACATCCAAGTAGTTATAATAATTTTCTAGATGATCCTAAATCATATATTTTGAAAACAGTTCAAATTTATAGTCTTATTCCATTATTGGAACAATTTTTTCTACTTTTTTAATGGCATAAGTCATTCTTAAATCGAAAGTTGCTTTTTTATAAACATCCCATTTGTCCATTTTAGGAATATTTCAATTTCTTATTTTCTTTTCAACATCCTTGATTACTACAGCTTGTGAGTTTTTCATTTTTCTATCCTTCATAATTTCTTCTTCCTCTTGTCTCTTTGACTTGAAGCAGACTTAGTCAAATTTCTAAAAATTTTATCCATTAGTAACTATTAATTAGTGTTAATATCTTTACCAGTTATTTGTCAATATTTTACACAATTTTACTACCCTTTCACTGCAACAACGAGTCTTACGGTTACTATGTAACTTGGTTGCTAGTCTGAAAAGATCTTAACAATAATCTTTAATTACTATTGGGAGAAAAACTTTGAAAATTTGATTAATTTTGAAACCAAAGAAACAAAATAGAAAACAAACTTTAAGGACTAGAATATTCAAAACCTGAAAGTTTGGCTTGGTGTATGGCATACTCCACGTGTACATAAAAATAGGCCTTTCTAGAAATAGAATCTAATATATATTATAAAAGTAGGATACGCTTAAGGTTAAAAATGACTTCTCATTTAACAGACATGATATAAAGGTAACATATGGCAAAATTATTATTTTAGGCAAGAATTTTACATTTTTTTATATTAGGATTACAAAATTACCCTGCAAATCTGTCTATTTTTTCATTGCACCATGCCCGAATGAAGTTTAAATTCAAAGAAATGTAAAGGAAATGAATTATCTTCTTAGCCCGAAATACACCTAATTTGATTCCTAAATGACGTCATTTATTTTTTAGCTCGGTCAGCTTATTGATCTTCATGTTCTTTTTTTTCCTTTTCAATATCCTCTCCCCAATCATCTCTTAAACCTGCTTTCCTATCTCTTCCTTCTTCCTGCCTCTAGTTGTGTCGAGGACCCGACCAGACGACTTAAGGTGAGAAAGTGAGGAAGATGATTGATCAAGATTGGCAATAAAATCACTGATGGGGATGGTGATTTCCAACAAGAAAGGGAATTTTCCACTTGTCATGTGCTTAGGTTGAAAGGGAATTTTCAATGCCACAGTTGAAAATATGCATCTTCATTTTGAAGGACAAAGAACTTGTGAAGATAAATTTGAAGGAAACATTGAAGCTGTGCATCTGGTGATGCAGACCTTTAAGGCTGAAAGTTATGGACTACTGGTGGCAGTAAGTATATGAAAGTTATTGTTAGTTTCTTTTTCCATTCATTTTGTTCTTAGGTGACTAGAGCACCAACCAAATGCTTTTTATTTCTTGGGTTTATTTTGTAAGCAAAGCTCTTTAACTGGTGTTTGTTGCTGAAAAAAGTTGGATGAGATGGTTATGAAGAAGTATTCATCAATTAATTCTTCCTTATGTGATAGACACTTTTTAGTTTGATAAGAAAAGCACCAAGTTTGCTAAAACTCCTTTACATGTCCTTCCCTTTCTCTTCTATATTCATTGATGAAGCTATCCCCTCAGGTATCTAAGTAGGTATTAGAGTGATATTTGAAGATTGAAATAATCAACCATGTTTTAGTTTTGTTTTCTGGCTTTGAGTCTTCTTTTATTTGTTTTAGCATACCAAGGTAAAATGAACTTAGTCTTGATTCAAAATTTTGTTCTATAATCCTTTTTTTTTTGTGCTTTGTTTATTTGACATTACGTCTTCTCTTATTTTGGTGTGCTTTCTTGTGCAAATTTTTAAAACACTGGGCACTTTTAATGACAAGTTATGGCCTGGATTCTCTCAACTACGTCAAGCTAAAGCAAAATTTTCATTGCATCTGTAAGTATCTTCTTTTTAAGGCCCCTATTATTATTAATTTGTGACTTTTAATTATCTTTATTGTGTATTATTTTATCATATGAAATTTTATGCAGGTACAATCTCTCATGGAAGAAGTTCCTCGGAATTGCCTTTCTTACTTAAACAAGAAGTGATAGTGTCACTTGGAAGGTACATGATTCATGGACAAATATGTTGTTTGATGTTTATGTTGAAGCACCCCAAATTCATTTGTTTTGTTGCTCATAATGCGTGTTGTGCAATGTGGATCATTTTGGTTCATAATTCAATTGTGTTATCAGTTTGAAGTACAATTTTTTATTTAGGGGCCAATAATAAGAGTTGATGAGCATGCTTATCTTAAGAGGCATAGAAGATCCTTTTGCTAGCAAGCAGCAATGGTATATTCCTAACCTTTTTGGTTCATCATTTTTTAGCATAGGCATGTATGTTGTTGTTTATCTCAAGACAATGGATTCTAAGCATCCACTTAATTCAATTTTGTTTCTATAATGAGTATTATCTAGTATCTTCTGAAATACCTTAAAAGTGTAATTGATAGAAGAAATGACTGGCAGCTTGTTTGACTTAACTCCACATGTGAAGCAATGGTACATGGCTTTTCTGCTGACTCCGGTTATGGGATGACAGGCGGTCTGGCGGTTACTTTAAAAGAAAATGCTTTTCCATTATGGTTTTATGATATTATGCTGAAGGTTACATGAATCTGTGATGTTTCATAATGTCATTGATGTATCAAATAAGTCATGAAATTAATTGCCATGAGCTGAACTGTAAAAAGATGGCGTGTCCATGAAATGAATGAATTCGAGCCTAAATTTGGTTGACACATGGTAGAATAGATAATGTAGTAAATGCTAGAAATTTTAAAAATTGGATCTTATCTATCTATATGTGAAATTTTAATGACCTTTCTTGCAAGGATCAGTTAATGTTGGGAAATCTACATTTATCAATGCTTTAGTGAGTGAGTCTATATTTTTCCCAAAGAATTACTTTCCCTGAAAAGCTCTTTCTCCTGAAGAATCGAATCTAACAGGTAAATTTCACTCATTGCATTAAAGAAACTTAATTATTCTCGTATTTCTAACCAAAGAAATTAAAAAAAAAAAGAGTGGATAACTTGAGTTTGTGTTCTTTATGTCATTTCCGAGTTCAGCATTAGATGGCAGATTTTTTCTTGGAAGGACTGCGATTATTAATAAACCAATTTCGCTGAAGATTCTAATGCTATGGCAATTTAAAATTAGAAAGAGCAATAACTTTTGGACTAAGTTACATTCTAGGTTTAGAGTTTTCTTGCATAGTGTGTTGAATTAGAAGTCTGCCTTTTCTTTTTCATAAGCTTTTAATTGAATACAACTATTAACTTTAAAAAAAAAAATGCTAGTAGAAAGGGACCCAATAGTCATTGAAGAAAAGGCAATGCCTAAAACTCTATCACTGCAACCTAAGTTCTATATTAAAAACCCCAATACCCGTTTCAATAATGCAAGCTTGGTGCCTACCATAGTGACATCAAACACATATGGCACAGGGGCCTGGAATAGTGACACAACATGTCACCTTTTCATTTCTCAATAAGGTGAAAGCAATCGATGGACCACAGCCATTAAAGCTTCATTTTGAAAGCAATTCACAGGATTAAAAGCCCTTCATGTAGGAGTGTCAAAGCCTTGCAAGGATTTCTTTCCATTTCAATCTATAGACAGGACATATTTGGTTACCATGTTTTACATGTGAAGCAATGCAGTGCAAATGAAAAGAATGTGAACACTCTACCATAAATATTTCATGATCAGCACCTTTCTTCATTTTGGTCATACGAATAGAGCAACTTTACTAAAACAGTAGAGGCAGAGAACACAAGTATGAGTAAGCTTCAAAATTATTATAGAGCATTAATATTTTAGTTCATTTAAACTTATCCTAGCATTGACTTCAGGATAGGAAGAAGGAAAAATACATAAAAGCCGAATATGTAAAATGTGCAGTGAGAGAAGCTTGTATGGTGATTGCTTCCATCAAGAGTTCCGAACGATCAAATGGATTATGAATACAAACGATGAAGCCATTCCGGTAGCCTGAAACCCTTTTTCATCCACTTGCACAATTAACCATAACTAACCTAATAGCAGAACAGGATCAAACGCCTAAAAGAGTTCAATGAAATATTCTACATTGTATTTGAGTATCATGAAAGAATCATGAAATTAAAAACCTTTCATTTTTCAGCCAACGGCCTAAATTAAACATAAGTTGGGCATATCCCAATTTGTTGTTATGTCTGTCCCAATTTCTTCATGCCATTTTTTTTTTCATATTTGACTTAAATTTATTTATATTAATATTTGTTAAAAAAATTTCAAAAATCATATTTAAAAACTATATGCCTTTTAGTTTTTAAATATAATTTTTAAAAAAATTTAAGTCAAACTTAAATAAAAAAATAAAAATGGTGTGAAGAATTTGGGATGAGGAGAGTTTTTCTTTTATCTCGTGCCCGGTATTTAGACTAGTTTTCGTAATTGCCAAAACATATTCTGCAAGTTGACTAACGATTAACGAAACAAAATTCAGGGGGAAATTAGCACGTTTTTAACGGGCAATCTGTTTTAAATTCATTGAACAGTGACACGTAGCTGTTGGAAAATAACAATGGAAGAATGCGTCAATGGGACGTTAACCGGATGGGGACGTCTAACTATTATAATAAAAACATTATTAGTGAGGATATGCTTGTAACGATGCGATTATTTAGCCAGGACAGATTCCTACCATCAATATTAATTTCAGGTCCTGGAAATAATAGATAATGTTATACATATTAAAGTTTTTATAAAATTTTTCAATTATTAAATCAATTGTATCGAACGGGTAATATATTGTGTATGTAATTATTTTCTGGGGATAATTATAATTTATCCCTAAGGTTTAGATTAAGTTACACTTTGCTCCCTTCTGTTTTAGACATATACACTTTGTCCCTGCCTTTTTATACAGTCTAACAGTAACTTCTGAAATCTTAATTTAGACTATATGGTACTCATTTTTAAGTAATTTCAACATGTATGGTACTTTTTTATAGTTAATTGAATTTTAAAAAATATTTTTTTATTTACAAAAATAAAAAGCTGATAATTTAAAATGTCCATTAATTATAAAAAAAATATTATACAGATTAAAATTACCAAAAAATGATTATCTTAGTGTTTTAATTAAAATTTCAAAAGTTACTGTATGACTGTATTAAAGAGACAGGAGTATAGTGCATATTTTTTAAACAGGAGAGGATAAAATGTCATTTCACCTAAATATCAGACAGCAAATTGTAAATAACCCTTATTTCTATCACATTAGTTAGTAAGAAAAAATTTGTAAAAACTTAGTATATCTTACAAATTTCATTAGAAAGTGGGCATGATTGGATTATATATTGTCTAACCATGTGTTTAACCGGCTTAATCTTTTAATTTTTCTTCTATTTTTATTTATTTTTTGTTTCTCTACATATATACCCAGAGCCTTAGCTTACAAGTTAGGAAACTTTAAGAAAGAGAAATAAGGATAATCCAAAGGGCTGGGTTTTTTTTCCTTTTTTTTTTTCTGTCCCTATAATTAGGAGGCATAACCTAGGGCTAATTATACTCCCTCACAAGTTGTCACTATGGAAAAACTTTTGGTACTTTTATTTTGTTTAAATATTAAGAGGTTGATAGGATTTACGGTAACATTATGATTAATTTTTATTTTATCTTTTTTATTTCAAAAAAATTTGTTTAATCTCCTTTATCTTTTGGTTTTCTTATTAGAAAACCTGATGCTCTTCTAATAAAATTTGGAAGTGAAAAATCTATGTAAGCATTCAATCAGCTATAGTTCTTTTCTTTTTTCATTTTTCTATCTTAGATCACAGGCGTTAAATAATTAAACAAAAAATAAAGTACTTCAAAAGAAGAATAGGGCGCAAGAATTACTCTCCCTATATTTTTAAAGAATTATATCTATGTGTATTCGAGTGTGCCTCCATACACGCGCGCACACATGGTCATAAATGATTTCGGTTCCTACAAATGTATAAAATAGTTTTGTGTTTAAAGAAGAAAAAAACACTCTAGAAACAATAACGTTTCTTGTAAATTTCACAAAAAGTCTGAAACTTTTAATTACCATTCTATTTTAGAACATACTAATATTAAATATTTTGTTTTAGTTCTTAGCCTATTAAAATGGTTTTATTTTGGTAACTTAGCAAATGGAATATACTCTGAGTAGCTGTCTGATATAAATTTTTAAAATTTTAATATACAATATCCATGATCTGCTTTTCAGAAAGTTTAAACTATGCAACAAACTTTTTTAAGTCAATAAACAATCTAGAATTAGTAGTTTTTCATTCTTTAATCAAATAAGTCTATTTTATAGAGAGGAAAACTTAGTTTTTTTTTTTGTATTCAGAAACATTAAAAATACAAAGGATTATGAGGTGCTATAGGAAACTTGGTTTTTTTTTCTTGTATTTAGCAGTAGTTTTGCCATTGCTAAGGTGTATTGGCTAGCGAAGAGCATTTTGCCTGTTGCTTGAACTTGGACTGGCCCTATTGTACCCCTTGTGTTTACAAGCTGAGCTGAATGAACGGAATGAGAAAATTTTGGTAATTTGAAGTGTCCCTTAAATATAAAAAATATTGTAAAAATTAATTTTACTAGAAGATTGTTTCCAAATGGTTGAAATTATAGTATAAAATTTCAATTAGATGGTTACTCTGATTTAGCATATTCCATCTAATAAGGATTAAAATAAAATATTTTTTATAGATTTAGGACAAAAAGCAGAACACTCAATAGATTAAAGATTAATATAAAATACTAGATAAAGGTTGGGTACTAATTTGCGTAATGTTTCTATGAAAGTGTCAAAAAGTTTATGATGATCAGATATTAATTTGTAAGATATTCTTAGAATTTCTGTGACAAGAATTGTTACTTCATCTGTTATAGAATATTTTTCATTGTTTATTTACAGCTGTAAGCAATAATATTTTTTTTTTCTCTGTCCAATTTGACAACAATACTATTTACGATTAGGATTAAGTTTCTGGTTACTTTATAAATAATGGAGACCACTACACCAAGTCTTTAAAGCTAAGTGCTAAAAGTCATATGGCTTTTTCCCTGGGGAACTTCTCGCGTCCACAACTTAAGATTCGGATTAACAGTTGTGTGTGAGGTGTGGAAATTAGATTGATAATGTAGTTTTTTGAATTTTAAATTTTGTTATTAATTGAGGAATAATTATAATATTTGTTAGGACATTTCAGAAAATAAAATCTATTTTATTGTTGTTATTGTTAAAGGATCCAAATCAATTGCAATTTCTTAGTTTTGGCAATAAACTTTTAATATTCTAACCGGGCAATAAACTTTTAATATTCTAACCAATATCAACTAACATAGAGACTAACTAGTTTGTATACCAATCTAATACAATTAGATATCAAAAAATTAGTCACAGATACTAGAACAGCAGACAAGACTAACTAATTTATACACTAACCTAACATAATTAAACACCAGAAAGGTATTATTAGATACCAGAACAATAGTTATAGATACCAAAAATAGCAATACTAGACACTTGAGTAGTTGTATCACACACTAGACTAACTAATTTATACATCAATCTAATATAATTAGATACTATAAAAGCAATATTATAGTCCAAAATAACAGTTTTAGATGTCATTTTAGCCAATTTATGACACCAATTCCACATACACCATACAAAGAATTATGATCATGTGGGCATTTTCATTCAAAACTAAGATATTTTTTCCTACAAAATAATTAAAATCTTAAACCTTAATTCTTCCATGATTACAAAGTTTATTTAAAACGGTTACTCCTTTATTTAAAACGGTTACTCTTTCCCCTAATAATTATTACCATATCTATTCCATAATTACAAATATTTATTTAAAATGGTAACTGCCCTAACTTTAATAGTAACTACCTAACATTGTTAGCCTCACTATTAGTGGTAGACATCCACCCTAGTGGATGGTATAATGCCTGTTTTCCCTCAATCTTTAACATTAATAGTTGATGCTCTCATTAATCATAACCTTTGTTTCTTAGTGGTAGTCAAAGTCCTAACGCGAATGGTTGGATAAGACCTCTGACTAGTTAAAATGAGTGAACTAGGACCTAGACTTGCAATAAAAGATAGCTTCGAAGCCCTAGAGAGTGTCTTAGGAGAAACTCTCTGACAATCAAGTTAGCTCCTCCGGTGATGATAGAAGTAGCTGAGGTTTTAGGGTGATTTGTAGTGCGTACCTCATATCCAGTAGGGGTCCCTTTTTTTATACACATGTGTTTACCAACACCATGGCCCCATAGTAATGTATTTAATGTAAGGTCCTATATATTCTCAAAATCCTCTCCTTATCAAATATTTGCCTTTATAAGGATTCTTCCTTACTTAGAAATCTTCATGAATTACTTTTATATACTGGCCTTGGTACCGAACCTTAATGGGTTAGATCCAGTATGATACCACCATGTACCTCTCTTTAAAAAGTGTGGTATTTGGGCTTTTACATTTTTTGAGGCTCAGGGCATAACAAAACAGTGCCTGTTGACTAATGTAACAAGTTTTGTTGCTAAAATGAAACCTCATTAATGCCTGTTACACCATATTTGGATGCATATGAGATTCTTGGTAGTCGAGGGCCATATGGACTCTCTCTATTAGCTCGTTTGGTACAATAATCATGACCATTGGTAGTCATGGACTATCATTTAACTAGTTGTGGGAGTTAAAGGGACCCTGAGGGTTAATAATACCACTTGTCTCTACCTGCAAGTTTTTCACCACTTCATTCTTTGTTAGAAATATCTTATAGGTGCTCTTTGTGTGCTCTGCACCCTTTTTCCTTCTACGTCTACACTTTCTACCTTTTCCACAGTAGCTTTTACAGCTTCACCATACTGTCAATCGTTCTTGAGTTTAGCAATTTGAACAACTAAGATAACCCTTGCGCACCTTTGTTGATTTTTTTATGTGTTTTGCTTGTTCTTTTTGTTCCTTCATCATCATCTTGTGGTTTTTCACCATTCTCTACACCAATAAATGTTTGTTATTTTTTTTTCTTATTAGATGGGCCGTAAACCATCCATGGGGAAGGCGGCTGCCAGTGTTCATCCTAAGGAGGCCGATAAGCCATAAGCCATGAGGCCGCGACTAGATGAGGTAGCATCTATTGCTAATACCTTATCAGTGAAGGCAATGAAGATCATCACCACCACCAACAACTGGTTGGCAATGGTCAGGGCATGCATTGCCTAAAAAGGATTTTTTTTTCTATGTATCCTACCCAACTCCAAGCTAGCCTTTGTTTCCTCCCAGTTACCTTCTTCTATTTTGGACCTCGATCCCTCATAGGGTAGTTGTTTTTTAACCTTTCCATTGCAAGAGATTTTTAGAACTATAAGAACATGTTTTTTTTTTCCATAGTGACCTAGTGATAGTGCCCATGCTAGCAGACAAATTTGCCTATGCACAATACCTACAATAGGCCACCTCTGATCGAAGGGTACGTGGCCAAGAAGATTTACGGGGGCATTTAATGTGCTTGGAAAGAGTCATGCCAAATGGGAACTTCAAGAAATTGTTCTCATTCCCTAACCAGCAGTTTAATGAAAAGACCTTTGGTACAATGAGGGTTCAACAGGCCAATTCTAGTTATTCTAGAGTAGAGAACCTTTTGTATTGAGTTTTGTGGGCTACGAGGGTGTTGATGATTAAGCCAAAGTTACTAGTAAAACGTAAAAAAAATTCTTTTTATTTTTTTAATTTTTTAATATACAAACCATCTTCACCCTTTATGCAGGTATAGGTCACGCCATCATGTTACCAGACAATACATTAGGGCTACAGAAAAGGTTTATCAAGGCCTGTAAAGTAAAGTTAGTGCCTCTTATAATGGCTCACATTACCTTGGCCCTAACTTAGGATTTCCCAATGCTCCTACCGATCGACGCTACTTTAAAAACAATACTTCCTCCTATTAAACTTGCAATACCACTGTCGCCAATGATTCTTGATGCAGAGGACATTAGGCTAGTTGCTAGGCCCAAGCCTAGGCTTATCTAGTGAATTAGGAAAGCTTAAGTGGAGCCCTTGAAAGGGGATACCATTAACCTCTTGAATGAGAAGGCCGTGGAATAAAGACTGCCCCTCTTGTCTAGAGCCAGCTGAAAAGCATACCTTAACTATGGTCCCTTTTCCATTCTAATTTAACTCTATTTTTTGGCAGTTTTATTATCTAACTTGTGTTCTTGTTACATGAGAACTTGATTGGCTCTTAAATGCTAAGAAAGGGAAGGACCTCAACCCTTTCTAAGGTCAGAGAAGTGGGAAATCTCCTGCTATAGATGGGCCAATCTTCCAGCTCTGGGGGTTACCACCAGGACACTCATTTACAATGGATCAGCTCGAGCCCTGCTTTCATTTGGAAGCTTTTACTTTCGAATGGTTTAAAGCTTGCCCAAAAGATCAAAGAATAGGGTTATTGAATAATCCTTTTCAACCCATTGTGGGTCATTCACCAAAGGGTGTCAAACCTCGAGGACATCGGGTACCTACAGTGGCAAGTTTTTAAGGGACTTTGCCTGCTAGGAGATTGCCATCACCTAGCTTACATTCCTTAATGAGACCATGTTGCATTGAAGAGCATGGCTTCTAGCTTCTTCGAGTAAAAAAATCAAGATCCTTACTTCATTAATTTGAATTTTTATAATTTGAGCTTTACCACTTATTTTTCCTACCCTTTAATAAGTTTCATTATTTACATTTATGATTATGGAGCAAAGTGTTTATGGAAACATGTACATCCTCAAGGTGGTGGCCCTTGTCAAACCTTTAAAAGGAAAATGAGCCTTTTTAAGAAGGCCTCAAAGCAAGATACTCTAGAGACTCAGAAGGAGTTTCGAGGATAGAGATTAAGACACTCAAGAAGCTCTTCAAGGAATGAGGTAACAACATTGAGTAGCTAGCCAAGAATGTCAAGAAGCAGGAAGAAATCTTATGAAGGGTCTTGAAGCAGCTCGACAAGAAGGTGAAGAAGATGGGTATTAGGGTCCATGCCCATCTACAAGGCCTTGGTGAACACATCCTTGCCCTTGGAAAGTGGATAACAAAGGTATAGGACTCTTTAAATGTCGAGGACTTTTAAGAGGGAAAGTTGGTAGAGCTTTATGCAAACACTAATTGGAGTGTCAAGGGGGTCAAACTAATTAATAAGAGGCTTAAGGATAGGCTTGGCGTCAACACCCTCCAGGAGTTTCATGAGGGCTTGAACCTATCATATCAAGTGGAAAATGTGAAGCTAGACCTGAGCTTCTTCTTCTTGAAAGCTACTGAATGCCTTAGGGTAAAGTTTGAAGCCTAAAAGGCTCCAAGGGTAAGCTAAGACTGCCCCCTGCTAATGAGATTACCCTTGCTAACTCCCCTATCAATGGGACAATAGGATGATGAATTCTAGGATATTAAGCCTTTTTTTTTTGTATATTTTGGCTTTTTATCTTATTTGTACTCACCTTTAACATTAATAAAATAAAAACTTTTATTCTTCAAAACTTAGTTAAGTGTTGTTCCTTACTGCTATGCTTGAGTGGTTGTCTACTAGACTTTGAAATAGCTTAAGTTCAAATCAAGCTCTTGGCCTGCAAAATACTTAAGTTTGAATTGCATTGAATTACTCTTGTTGACTCAGGATTATACTTAGATGCCTTTGAAGATAAGGATCATGCTAGTTGCTCTTATAGTTAAGGGTCATGTTAGTCATCATTGTGAATAAAATTATTTAGTAATATTTTTAAAAGGCCTTAATGCTACCGTGACTTGATGACATTCTTCTTCGAACGCATAATTAAGCATACTAAGGTCGTAGGTCGTCTAAGTGGTACATCTTTGACAACTGTTTACTAGAGGATTTTATCAATTTGAAGATGCCTCACTTAATTTCTTTGCATATGACGAACAGACCATCCCAATCATATTTTAAGCCATCTTGCCTAGGGTTCCTGTTGGTTAGCTTTGGTCTTACAATTACTAAATCAACTATAGGTATTTCTTTAGTCTTTACCTTCGCATCATGGAGTTGGGCCACCCTCTATCCACAGGCTCACTTTCTAATGTGTGCATCTTCCCTTAGTTCTTTAAGCAAATCGAAATTAGCATTAAGGCCTTCTTCATTGGTTTGTGGGTCAAAGACTTGAATCCAAATGATGTATGGGCAATTTCAACTGAAATGATGGGCTCAATTTCATAATCTAGTGCAAATTGGCTCTCTCTTGTGGGTCTTCTAGGGTTGTTATATAGTTTTACAGTACTTGGCCTATCTTTTCTTAGCATCACCCAATGTTTTCTTTATACACTCCTTTATGATTTGGATGGTAACTTGCATTTGGCTATTTGACTAAAGGTAAGCAATAGGGGTGAAGTACAATCTTATACCTTTTTCTTTAGCATACTTTATGAATTTTGAGTTGTCAAACTATTTTTCATTGTTAGTGATGATGTCTAATGACATGCAAACTGACACCACTATATTCCTCCAAAGAAACTTTAAGTTGGGAGGCCATTATCTTGGCAAAGGGCTCAGCTTTGACCTACTTTATAAAGTAATCAACCACTATAATGTAGTATTTGACCTATCCTAAGGTGGTAGGTAGGGTATTAATCAAATATAGCCCTCAGATGGAAAAAGAACAAGAAAATTCTGTTGAGGTGGCTTTCGGTAAGAGAACCTTTTGGATCTTAGGTTAAGCTAATATGAGTGGCATCATTGGACTAGATGCCTAGCACCCTTTTTGATGGTAGGCCAAAGAACCCATGCTTCAACACCTTGTAGGTCTTGACTTCAAACGCAACATGCGCTCCATAGTCTTTTTGATAATATTCAGCAAGCATCTGCTTTCATATTCCGTACCTCTAGCATTATCTTTTTATTTGCATATGGTCAAATGACTTAATTAGTTCTTTAATGAACTTAAGGTGCTTACAAACTGCAAGTTCTTTCACCTTTATGACCTTATTTTTTTTTATTTACCTCAAGTTGTGAGTGGCTAAAAACTAATAAGTGTCATGCCTTGTTCATCCTTCTATCTTGAGCCTTGCAATAAAGCCCTCATGTTTCACCAAGTTATTTGTAACAAGGAATTTTAATCTAACCTTTAGCACCATTTCCATGGTGATGGGTCCTTTAAGAATGACTTATGCCCTTGATAGTCCTTCCCCAAAGTTTTGTCAACATAAAGTTCTTAAAAGGGGGCATTATCCTACTTTTTGGCACTGTGGCCCTCTTCCATTAGGGACATTTAAGTGACAAAGCCAATTAATGCTTAAGTCTTAATTTCCCTACATGGTTCATAATAAATATTGAACCATCCCAACTTAATACAACATTTAAGTATTCTACATTAGTGGTGAGGCTTTTGTATAACACCTTTGATTGGTGACCCCATCTGAACGATTGTGGTATGGCCTTTGAAGTACCACCAAAACTTTTTTTAGGCTGTAATTAAAGATAACACCTTCTAAATTAGGGGACCTTTGGACTCCGCTCCTTACAGAGTCTTACTAATATAATAGACGGGTCACTAATCCTTTCATTCTTCTCTGACTAGAACCACAGTAACCAGCCACTCATCATAAGTATAAAACCAATGGGTCGTTCTAGCCATGGATATTTAAACGTAGGTAGCTGTATCAAGTAATCTTTGATTTGACTAAAGGCCTTCTTGCACTTGTTGGCCTACTTAAACTTTGACACATTTTCGATGATTTTGAGTAAGGGTCTATGTCCCTAGTTTATAAAATGATGCGCTGAAGTAAAGTTAGGCTTCCTACTTGTCTCTGGATGTCATTTTTGTCTTTGGTTTCTGGCATCTTTATGATAGTATTGATTTTGTTTGGATTTACATTGATCACTCTTTTAGAGACTATGAACCTTAGGAACTTCCCCGATCCAACCCTAAAGAGGCACTTATTCAAGTTAAAGCTCATGTTGAGTTGGCATATCCATTGAAAACTTTCTTTAAGGTTATCCACATGGTGGTCAAGGGCCTTGTTTTTTATGATCATGTCATCAACATAAACCTTCATGTTGCATCCCAACTGTTTTGTAAAGACTTTATTTATCAACCCCCAGTAGCTTGTCTTGACCTTTTTCATCCTAAATAAAATATGCTAATAGCAATATGTTATATTCCTAGTGGTAAAGGCCGTGTTTTCCTCATCATCGAGGCTCATATGAATTTGGTGGTATCCACTGAAGGCATCCATAAAACTTAAGACCTTGAACTCTGTTGGCTTCAACGAGTTAATATATTAAATGCATGGGGTACGAATCCTTTAGTAGGTATATTTAGGTATGTGTAATCTACACATATCCTCAAATCCTCATTCTCCTTTATTGCTAAACCAATGTTGGCTAGCCAATTGGGATATCGTACTTCATGGAAGGTTCCTACCTCCATGAGCCTTTTAATAGCTCTTTTGATGAATTTGCCCTTTTTTGGTGCCATATGTTTTTTTTTCTATTGCATTAGCCGATTTGATTAGTAGACTTACAACTTATGCTATAATGACTTAAGTCTAGAACTAGTCAACAAAATATCTGCCCAAACCATATGGGCTATCCTTTACAAAAAAAAAAAATAGATAAACACTAGGTGCTTATGCTCTAGAACTTGAATCTATAGATTCACATAAGGCTTCACATATTTCTCCCATGTTGGATATGAGGTGTTACAAACTCGCCCTTTTATACACCCAACGCTCTCATTGGGGTCACTCGGATTACTTGGTTCCCCACACCAGTAACCTCTCTAATTGAATTACTTGACCCTTTGCTATGTAACCTCTCACTAATCCAAGATTAGCCCATTAGATGATGTATGTGCACATCTAGTATGTCACATCATCACATTCCTTGGTTAGCTCTGATACTATCTGTAATGACCTTAGTTCAGAACTGGTTCACAGAACACCAGCTCACACCGCATGTAGGAATGTAAAAAAATACTTTATCCAGCCCTACCCTCCCTAAATCTGGCTACCCAAACCCAAACCCAACCTTACCTGTAAAGCCATGGGTAGGGTTAGGGTTTAACTTACCTTACTCGACTCTATCTGCACCCCTCTTAAATTAGTTTATTTATATTCAAAATATGATTTTGTTTTAGACATACTTGAATGGGGTCGTGAAGACCATTACGACTTGTTTAACATTTAGCCATATGTCAAATTGTATCTATAAGGGCCCAAGCAAAAGGTTATAGGACAAAGAGACATCAAGGACCTAGAAATTCATTTATCGAGATTTAGAAATAGTTCCATAAGACTTTCCAACTAACATCAACAGCTGCTTAATGATCCCCAAAGTGGGTGTAACACCCCCATATCCCACATTGGTGAATTGTGGGAAGCCTTATGTGGATATATATGCTCAAATTCCAGAACATAAGTAGCTAGCGCTTATCCTTTTCATAAAGGATAGCCCATGCGGTGTGGGCAAGTGTTCCGTTGACCAGTTCTAGACTTGGGTCATTACAGATGGTATCAGAGCCGACCCGGGACCACGATGATGTGACATAATGGGTATACACATGCATCGTCTACCGGGACTGATCCTAGATTCGAGAGGCTACTTGGCTAAGGGCTAAATAGTCCGATTAGAGAGGTTACTTGGTTCGGGAAACCAAGTAATCCGATTGACCCCAACGGGGACGTTGGGTACATAAGGGGGGGAGTTTGTAACACCCCCATATCCCACATAGGTGAATTATGGGATGCCTTAGATAGATATATAGGCTCCAATTTTAGAACATAAACACTTAGCGCTTATCCTTTTCATAAAGGATAGCCCATGTGGTGTGGGCAGGTGTTCCGTTGACCGATTTTGGATTTGGGTTGTTACAGATGGTATTAGAGCCGACCCGGGACCATGATGATGTGGCATGGTGGGTATGCACATGCATCGTCTACCGGGACTGATCTTGGATTCGAAAGGCTACTTGGCTAAGGGCTAGGTAGTCCAATTAGAAAGGTTACTTGGTCCGGGGAACCATGTAATCCGATTGACCCCAACGAGGACGTTGGGTACATAAGGGGGGGAGTTTGTAACACCCCCATATCCCACATTGGTGAATTGTGGGAAGCCTTATGTGGATATATAGGCTCCAATTCCAGAACATAAGTACCTAGCGCTTATCATTTTCATAAAGCATAGCCCATGTAGTGTGGGCAGATGTTCCGTTGACCAGTTCTGGACTCGGCTCGTTACAATGGGGACTTTATCTTTCCCAACCCTAAAATTTAGGCTTAAAATTGGGCCAACGCACATCTTCTAACTCTTATTTTGTCCATAAAGAATGAAAACAAAAAATTTGAGCTTGCCCTTGTATCCAAATATACCCGTTTCACATTGAAATTATTAATTCAAAGTTCTTTTTCTCGACAAGGAGGACTCACCTTTGGTAACTGTGTGGATGAACCCTACCAGGGGCCCAACATTTTTGTAATCGATTCTTCTATTAGGGGAGTGGACCCTCTCCTACTCTCATGCCTTGTTCATATCTCTTTCTTCATCATCCTTCATGAGGGACTTGCCTTTTACTCATATGCATGGAGAAAAAGGAATAGACAATGTAGCCATTTAGTTTTGCTTCTTTGACAAGCTCTTCAATAAGCATGCACAACTCCCAACACTGCTTGGTATTGTTCCCTCTCTTCTAATTGTAGCTACAATACTTTTTCAAACTACAGGCCATCTTTGGTAACAAAGGTAGTTGGTACTTAGTCAGCATGCACCTCCTTTCCAAGGCATATAAGATATATACCCTTGAATCTTGAAAAAAGGTATCTGTGGCCTCCAACCAATAGGGTCTTTTCTTTAATGGGTGTCTATTGCCTATAGGCTTTTGTTTCTCTTTTGGGGTTGTCTTATAAGAGTCAAGCTCATTAACTTCTTCCTTGTGCATGTATCTGTTGGCCCAATCCAAGAACTCCTTAATACTATAGAAAGGATATTATGCAAATCCTATGCTAACCTCAAGCCTTGTAATAGTCCTTGAGCAATGGCCAGCAGCTGCACCTTAGTTGAAAGACCTCATACTAAGATTGCCTCCAAATCAAACCTACTAACATTATTCGTCAAAAACTAATCTTTTGCTTGCCTTATCTTAAACAAATGGCGGTCATCTTGGTAGTATGGTAACTCCTAAGGAATTGCGATATGAAGGTTTGGGAAAACTCTTAGAATGACCAAAACTAGCAATCCCTATTGGTTTTAAAGTAACTTGATGTAGCCCCTATTAGGTTGAACTAAAGGCCATATACATAACTACAATAGTTAGTCTTTCTAATCCCATGGATGTTATGTACCTCTACAAGTGATTCATGGGGTCTGTGAACTCATTGTATAAGTTGATCCTAGGCATTTGGAAGCTTTCAACTGCTAAGGAGTTATTGATTTCATTAGTGAACAACTGTATCAAAAAATAAGGCTAATGTCCATACTAATTGGAGATGATCACTCCAGGTGAGGATTGAAAGTCCTCTATCATTCACCAATCTGATCTAGCCTTTAGAGGACCCCGTCCATATCGCTTGACTTTGGTACTTTACAGTGAGCTGTAGACCTTGCGATGGGTCCTTAGGCAGGGGTATGACCACTTTTAGTGTTGGGTAAATCTCTATAGCTGTCATAGGATCAATTTTTAAATGTCTTGCTAGATGATGGTCTTGAGCCTTTTGAACAGATTACATTAAAAAGCCTGAAACTCATAATCTTCTAACACAGCAAGAGCCTTACCGCTCTTAGGGTCTTAAAGAGGTCATGGTTCTTCCTTCTCGGTGGCTTTTCATCTAGCCTCCTGGTTGTGAGATGCCCACAGGGTTTTGACCATCAAGATGATCTTGTTTGTGCCTAGATCATCTTGTGCTAACCATTATTCCCACAGATGGCAGCAAATTAATAGTCAAACTATCCTAATATGAGTGGTTGGACCAAATCTTTAACTAGTTAAACTAAGTGAACTAGGACCTAGACCTGCAATCAGTGACAACGTTAGAGCCCTAGAGAGTGTCTTTGAGGAAATATTTCAAGTGGTTAAGTTATCTCCTTTGGTGATGATAAAAATAGCTAGGGTTTTAGGGTGGTTAGTAATGCGTACCTCATATGCCATGAAGGTCCCCGTTTTTTATGCATATAGGTACAAACACCGTGGCCTTTTAGGAATGTAGTTAATACAAGACCTAACTAATTCTTCGAATCTTACCTTTATCATGTATCTCCCCTAATGAGGATCCTTCCTTGCTTTGAAATCTTCATGAACAAAGTTTTCTCTTACTAGCTAGGCCTTAATACCGAACCCTAATAAGCTAGGTATATTGCTTATAAACAATTTTCTTTGCAAATCAATAAAAGATTATAGGTAGTTATTATTATACAATTATTAGCTTAGATTAATTAAATAAACTTTTGATTACTCTTGATTAAAACTTATTGGACTTTGTTAGCCACTGGTCTTGTTGCAAGTCTCTCCATGCTCCGTCGAAGTTCATCCGAGTGCTTAGCTTGGCTTGGATGATATGCTTTTGGACTTTCCACCTTGGTATTGAGGATCCCAATTCTTGTCCTTCCTGCCCACAAAATGTTCATATCGCCGGTTTTTTGTGAGTGCTTTTTTCTCACATTATTCTTGTTCTTAGTTTCTTTTTGAGTTTTTATTTTTTGCTTTAATCTCATTTATTATCACCACTAAAAAAACAAATATTTTTTAATAGTTACGAGTTAGAAAATTCAAAATTACCAATGCGTAACCGTTGGAAGCAGACCGTTGGTAAATCGAGCATTAAAAACCATATTATCAACCGTGTGACACACGAGATCATTCTTTGAATTGAAATTGGGTTTATATGTTAAAATGTAAGTTATGTTTTCCATGTTTTTATATGCAATCTAGCTGTATAATACAAAACTTTTCCAAATTTTTACTTTCTATTAATAGTATTATTTGATGTGAGACATTACTTTTTATAGAACCTGTAATTATAATGAAATAGATCTTAGCTATTAAGATTACAAATCTTTCATAATTTCATCTACATAATCGTATAATGCTTTAACTATTAGTTTGGTTTTCTTGTCATGTTTTAACCATTATATATATTCAAATATATAATATAAAATTATGAGTGGTAAGTTATTAATCAAAGTAAGACATATATTGTAAACAAAAAATTGGTTTTAGAAACTTACATAAAATCATCCCCCATAGTGTCAACCTCATGAATTTAAAGATTTAAATAAATCTTGTTTGATCTTGAAGTTTCTAAGCTTGGTTGACCTATATACAAAAATAAGTTTGTAAGTTAGTTAAAAAGTTTACATTATAGTAGAATGATAAGTAAAACTAAATGTGGATGAGAGAACATACAATATGTTAGAAACCATGAAAGGTTTGATGACCAAAGAAATGAAAACTCCTACAACACAAGATGATTCATTTTCTCCCTTTTTTGCCAAAAAGATTTTGGAGAATACTGACCATATGTAAGTAGAATTTTATTCCTATTGTAAAAAAAATTAAAATTAGCGAAAAAATATACACAAATGGTCTAAGGGAAAATATTGAATATCGTGGTGTAGAAAAAATCTCAAATCCTATAATTTTATGGTTAATGTGTCAATTGAATCACCATTGACAATTTGTTGCTCTATTGTACCAACCTCCACAACAACTCCACAACATTTGTCATGCAAAAAGGAATTGAATAATGATATATAGATAGTACATGCAGCATCCTATTGTATTTTAGAAAATTTTTAGGAAAACCTTTAAGGATTTCTTCTTGGTTCATGCATGTGCTAAGTTGGTTAAAGCAACAAATTCAAATTTATGCATGTGAAAATCATGAGGCTCATGGTTCACATTATAAATTTGAGTATTATGAGTAAAGGAGATCATAATTAGATGTGTATCTACAATCTAGTAAGCCTTCTTCTTTGGAAGAACTATGAAATTCTTGAAAATATACATATTTCATTCACGAAGCTTTGCTTTAAACTTGTATGCCAAAAAATTTTTGATAGACCCATGAATTGCGACACCCTGTATATGTAAATCAAGGACATAGTAGTGAATAATAGATCATGAATATATATTTATGATACGGAGAAAAGAATAAATTTTAAAATTCAGCATAATGGAGGGAAAACAAATACCTTCCTATCTGCAAAAACAAAATCGGTATAGATAAATTTGTTGCCTGTTCAAAAATTTAAACCATCTCATAAATAACACATCCTTACTTGAATAGTCCAGTTAGTCCTCTCAGGAGACAATTTCTCTAACGTAACAAGTTTTGTCAGGAAACTATAAAAATAAGAAAAGATTAATAAAAGAACATTTTTGTCCATTGTATGAATTCAAATACTATGAAATAAAAAAATAATAAAATCTATCAATTTTTTTAAATAACTACCTCATCTTTGACATTAGGTTAGGGAGAATCTAAAAATATAAATTAGTGAAGAAATGAAAAAGGGTAGCAAGAGATGATAGGAAGAAATGAAAGGAATGAATGATAATATTGAGTGTGCACAGAAAGTAAGTGTGAGAATATATATGTGAGTTGGCTGGACAATACGATTGAAACAAAATTTTTTTTTAATGAAAGCATTCTAATGGACCTAAGTATTAATTATTACATACGAATTATGAAATTAATGCTATAAATGTACTATAAATTTAGTGCTAAATGAAGTCATCTTGGGAAAGTTGGATAGACATTATTAATACCATTGAAACCAAATAAAATTGTAATCAAAGCATTTTAATGAAAATTAAAACTACTAAATGGCAACAAAGAGATAGAATCTATTTAAAACAATTGATTAAGGGACAATATTATTAATGAGTTATTAAGAAGAGAATAAAAGCTAATGATGTTTTATTATGAAGAGATAGAAATTTAAATTCAATTATTAAAATATTTAAAAAGTAAAATTTTAAGGGCTCACTACTTGACAAAAAGAGCTCACTTTTAATTATATTTCAAAATCTAAATTTTAGAGTCGTTGCTATATGATGGCTGAAGTTATTATCAATATAAATGCACTATGCAATTAATAATGAAAGAAGTAATCTTGGGAAAATTGGTGAATTTAGAGCAGGGCTATATGAATACATAAGTATTAATTACTGTAAATGAATTTTGAAATTATTGCTATAAATGTACTATGAAGTTAATACTGAAGGAAGCAGTATTGGATAGTGGGTGGGTTTCTCTTATATATTATATTTCATTACTAAAATGTATGAAAAATAGAATTTTTAAGACTTTTTATTGTAATAGAAAAAGTTCACCAAGAATTATTATTAAAAATCTAAATTTTTGAGTCATGACTATATGAAGGTTTAAGTTATTAAACCATATAAACACACTATACAATTAATGAAAAAAGAAGTAGTCTTGGGAATAGGTGAACTTTGGAGTGAGAGTTATAGAAGGGCTTAAGTATTAATATTACAAATCAATTCTAAAATTAATGCTACAAATATACTAAAAATTAATGCTATGGAATTTATCTTAATGGAATAAGTGGGTTTCGCCTTTATATATTTATATATTGATGATTAAAACTTTCAAACAACCGTCATGTGCAATATTCAACCTCTTTTATATTGATAGTGACTTAGAAGCAAACATCTCGGAAGTTTGACCACCGAACCAATAAAAAATATTATAAAGATGTAATAATCTATTCAAAATAATTTTTTTCATAATATTATTAAATTTTTATGAATTTTTATTTTTTAATACCTAAAAAAGAAAAAAATCGCAATAAATAAATAAAATTTTTCATTTTCAATGTATTAGTACACCTACATAAAATCAAAATTTTGTATTAAGTTCATTTAAGTTAAAATAATTTTTTTTGGTTTTTATTGTCTTTTAATTAAATAATTATTTTTTTTTATTTTTATTGTTTTTATCTGAAATTAATTTTATTTTGGAGATACTCTATTCAATCAATAATCACTTGAATAAATATTTTTAGAAATTAAATAGTTTTTTACGAATTTTTATAATTATG
This sequence comes from Aquilaria sinensis, assembly GCA_005392925.1. Classification (NCBI taxonomy): domain Eukaryota; kingdom Viridiplantae; phylum Streptophyta; class Magnoliopsida; order Malvales; family Thymelaeaceae; genus Aquilaria; species Aquilaria sinensis. The sequence continues at coordinate 8,434 of SMDT01002625.1, read as the reverse complement.
CAGCCTACTAAACAGAAATTACCAAAAAATCTTACTTTTTCAAAAACAAAGCTTTAGAAAAAACTTGTTGGGGTATTTTAAAATGTAAAGTTAAAAATACTAATGTTTCAACGTTTCTTATGTAAAAATTTATATTTTTACATGTAACAAAAGAACTTAAAAATATATTTTAAAGAAGTTTACCTTAAACACCATCTCTCACTCGGTTTTATGTTTACCATGTTAAAATCTCTACTATATTCTACATCCAACAATTAACAAGCACTATTATTGGCAATCCATGAACCTATTTGTTAGTTATAAGTTGCAATTGTTTTTAACTTCTCTAATTTCTAAGTTGCCCATCCCCAATTTCCATTAATACAGTAATTATTTGTTTAATCTGATTTCAACTCAAAAAAAAAAAAGGCAGTCATGGTTTCTCTTAATGTAAGGAACGTTTCCGTGTGATATTTCTGTAAAATGATTGAAACTTTCAAACAATCATCATGTGCAATATTCAGCCTCTTTTATATTCATAGTGACTTAGAAGCAAACATCTCGGAACATTGACCTCCGAACCAATAAAAAATATTATAAAGATGTAATAATCTATTCAAAATATTTTGTTTATAATATTATTAAAATTTTATGTATTTTTATTTTTTAATACCGAAAAAATAAAAAAATGGCAATAAAAAAAATTTCATTTTCAATGTATTAATACACCTACATAACATCAGAAATTTTGCATTAAGTTGATTTAAGTTAAAATGATTTTTTTTTTTGGAAAAAATTGAATACATTTTTAAAATTTTTCAAATATTTTTTATCTGTGTATTTATCATCAGCACAAGATTGCAAGGTTCAATGGTGAGTTTTGGAGGTCTCAGGCTCTATCCATGCTACCAGATACAGTCAGATGTCGATAGCTAGTGGAAGATAGAACTTGAACAACCAGAAATAAGTCCAAATAAAATTGAGATTTGGGAGAGACATTCTAGAAATTATACTTGAGATGCAGACGACTAAACAGAAATTACCAAAAAAATCTCACTTTTTCAAAAACAAAGCTTAAGAAAAAACTTGTTGGGGTGTTTTAAAGTGTAAAGTTAAAAATACTAGTTTCAACGTTTCTTACGTAAAAATTTATATTTCTACATGTATCAAAATGACTTAAATATATATTTTAAAGAAATTTACCTTAAACACTGATCTCTGTCTCTCAGTTTTATGTTTGCCATGTTAAAATCTCTACTAATAAGTTTTGTCCTACATCCGATAATTAACAACCACCATTATTGTCAATCTGCCATAAAACCTATTTGTAAGTTAGAAGTTGTAATTGTTTCCAACTTCTCTAATTTCTAAGTTGCCCATCCCCAATTTCCATGGGTTCATTTTTTATTTGTTTAATCTTATTTCTACTCAAATAAAGAAAGACAATCACAACTTCAATTTTCTAAAGTATATTTAGCTCATTTTGATTTTTTATACTATAACTTTAAATCATATTTTCCTTCTTAAATCTTAAATATTTCTAACAGACATTAAGCTAAAGATATAATATGAAGCTGATGCTCCAAATTGCCACATGATTCTAGAGATAGATTAGTAAGTTTTAATGTTTTTTAATTAGAAAGACTCAAATTATAATCTTAATATATTTTTGTAACTTGAAAAAATTTATTCTTATATAAATTTTGTATTAAAATGCCCTAAGTTCCAGCCACCTAATTCTAAATCTTGGCTCTTTGTGTGTGTCTATATGAAATTCCTAAAATACCAAAAAAAACAATACTAAAAACATAAAAATAGTTTTTTTTTAAAAAAATTTCGTATTTGTTTTGATCATTCCAATAAAAAATTAATCTAATAATAAAATTTTATAAATTCTATTTCCTTTCAAATTATCCTACCTACCTGTATCTACTCATTTTTATTCTTGCTCAATATTCCTATGTCATGTTCAGTCGGTTCTTCCAGATTTTCCTTACAAAAAAAAAAAAAATAATCCATTCGAAAGTATTTCATTTATTTTATAATTTCATCTTTTTATTTCTGCCATATTAATTATAATAACTTAAGAATTTGAAATAATTTTAATGGGCATAATTCACTAACCATATGCTGGTAAAGCTAAAATAGCAACTGAAACAATGACTATAGTATTCCATACTTCTTCTCGTTTAAATGGAAGATCATAGTTATTATTATTATTATTATTAGTAATTTAGTATTACCCTGCCTCTGCTTTGTCTCTCTATATAAGTAGGTGTAACGTAATGGAAAAGAGCAAGCCTTGGAAGTTAAAAAAAATGGCAGAGAATAATATTCCAAACTCGGTGATCAGTGTGCAAGAGCTCCTCAAAGACCCAGATAGTCCTATCCCTCAGCAATACCTGGTCTCAGATCAAGAACCATGTGCCTTTTCATTTCCTATTTTCTTGCCGACAATTGACATGAGCCAATTGCTTTCTGGGGACAATGATGTTGCCTTGTTTGAGCTTGAAAAGTTGCACTCCACTTGTAAGGATTTGGGTATCTTTCAGGTTTATTAATTTCTCACTCCCTCTCAATGAATTTTCTTTTTTATTGGCTCCTAAGACGACCTTGACTATTAATTACATATGTGAAGCGGCTTGCTTTACAAATTAAAGTTTCAGTTAATAAATTTAATTTTGTATTCAGCTGGTGAACCATGGGGTTAGCAAGCTGGTACTGGAGCAGCTGAAGGAAGAGGTTGAAAAGTTCTACAAGCTGCCCTTGGAAGAGAAAATGAAATTCCAGGTAAGGCCAGGAGAGGTTGAAGGGTTTGGGAGCTTAGCTCGGCCACAGCAAAGAAATCTGGATTGGGTTGATAGATTCTACATGAAAACCAATCCTATCTCTAGGAGGAAGCCACATCTCTTCCCAGAGCTCCCTTCATCCTTCAGGTTCTTATCTCTTTCTCTCTTTCTCTCTCTAAAACTTTTTATTGTTCTATCGAAAGAATTTGTAACATAATATATATATATTTTTATGTTTGTTCCCAAAAACTAGATACAATAACACTTACTGCTTTAGCTTGTGTTTAAATTAAAATTTTTGTTTTTGTCAATAATGAAAACGGTCTTACATCAAAGCAACTTTTAGCAATAGATGTTTTCCCGTAATTTGTTTAATACTACCTCTATTCTATGTTCTTCGAGCTAATTCACTTTTTCTTAACTCAAGTTTTTGTTTATGTTATTATTCATTAAGATTTTTTTAAAAGAACTAATTAAAAATTAAAAATTTTCAACAATCATTAGAATATAAATTTTTTTCATTTATATAAATTTTTTTAAAAAAGATATATATTAAATATTTTGCCATTAGCAATTACAAAGAGTAAATTGTGTAAATGGTCCCTAACTTTTAATTCTCATTTCATTTTAGTCCATAACCTATTGAATGCTCTGTTTTGGTCTTAAACCTATTAAAATCATTTCATTTTGGTCTCTCACCAAATAAATTTAATAACTCAGAATAACTGTCTGACATAAATTTTTAAAATTTTAATTTAAATATTGGGTATCTGTTTTCTAATAAATTTAAATAGTTTAATATTTTTTGACAATAAATAGACCATTTAAATTAATAGGTTTTTATTCTTGAATAAAATAAGTTCAAGTTGCAAAAAAAAAAAAGAAAAAAGTTTTTTGAATTTTCCATTAACTACAAAAAATTATTATATATATTAAATTTATTGTAAGGCAATTACTAGATAGGTTAAATTATGATGTAAAAAGTTGTTATTAGACGAAAATTTTGAGTTAACATATTTCATCCAATGGGGACCAAAGTCAAATGTTTTTAAAAGACTAAAGACTAAAATAAAATATTTTTAATAGGTTTAAGACCAAAAGAAAGCATTCAATTGGTTAGGAACTGAAAAGTAATAACAGTTAAAGATTAGGAATTATTCATGCAATCTACTCCAATTACAAATTGGGTGAGAAGCTGATAGTGTCTGATGCCAGGAAGCGGATCAAAAAATCCAAAACAACATCTACCATCTTCTCGAATGAATGAAATTGCATTGCAAGGCATGTCTGGTCCTTATAAAAGGGGATGACTCTGAAGTCTGAAGTAATAATAATTTTTATAAAATAAAAGAAAAGAGAGATGTTACTAAATATATAATACTCCATCTCCCTCAGTTTTAAGTTCTTTGCAACATTCATTTTTTAGCAATTAATTTATAATTTTTTATTTTCAACATTTAAGTATATAAATGAAAAATCTTTATATATAAATGATAAATAAAAACCTATAGTTTCTAAATATATATTTTTATAAAATTTTTCTAACAAACAAGAATATGAATAAATCCAAGTTAAACTATTCAAAAAAAGTCAAATATTTCATAGAATATAGGATAGATGGAGTATATATTAATGTAGAATTAAGCAATAGAATAAATTTAAATCATCTAGTATCTGCTTCACACATAAATTTGTAGAGATAACTTTCGCTAATTTTTTTTAGTTATAGCACTAGCCATCAATAATTAGTAATTTGATAATTAACTGTTAGTAGATAAAGGCTAATATTATTGCCATAATTCTCCAATTCATATCTCTGCATGTATAAACTCTTGCTGTTGTATCATTAGCATTTTGTTAAAAAATTGCAGCTTTTGTGATAATTAGATTCTCCGTCTCAAAACTATTGAAATATATTCTATTTTGAGTGGTTCTTAACATTGTCATATTTAGTAAATTACTTTACAATACTCTTTTTTAAACTATCATTTTAATATTTGCAGTTCAAACTTTCTCGATTTACGTTTAAAAAGTTGAAAGTAAAAGTAGAAACAATATAAGCTATTCACTTTCTTAATCTCTATGTCGAACCAAATGATTTAATATATATGAGATGGATAAAGTATATGAGTTACTAAAGCAAATCAATGCAACTCTGGACTTAAGTTCATAACATACTGGCAAGCGCTTTGGAGTTTGGCAAAAAAATAATAATAATGCCTTTTATAGGAATCTAGATGCTGAAATTTAAGGTTTTGCCACTTTTTCTACATATAGGCCATTGATTTTGTTTTGTTTTGTTTTTTTAAAGTAGAATTTATGTGCCCGAATATAATGCACTAGACAACATTAATGGAACTATAATTAATATGTGTCATAGAAATAATCTATTCTATTTGAGTCATCATCCACCATTTATGCCCACGAATATAGTGCACGAGGCTAACAAAATATTGATATAATGGTATAGTAGTCTAATAGATTTTATTCTCTATTTGAATTTTTTTTACAAATATCTGTAAGTTATTATCCTACATTTATTTTCATTAAAGATTGATGGTTCATGTGTTTTTGAGCCGGTCCATAGCCAAGATTCCAAACGATTAGACTCTCTAATTAATTATACTTAAACATCATCATAATCATACTACATTTCAATTCCATAGACATTGAAATTGGCTTCATAAAATTTATAATACTATATCCATCCCAAGTTATTTGCATCATTTCACTTATTTGACTTAAGTTTGACTTAAATTTATTTATATTAATATTTATTAAAAAAATTTCAATAAAAAAATATTGAAAACTATAAATCATGTAGTTTCTAAATATAATTTTTTTTACATAATTTTTAAAAATATTAATATAAAAAAAATTAGGTTAAACTTAAGTCTAAAAACTGAAATAGCTAATGTAAAAAATATAGGACGGAAGGAGTATTAATTAATGCTTGAAGTTACACTGACAATAAAAATTATGCAAACTTATATACGGAATGCACATGTAGGAACACTCTAGAGACATACATACGTGAAATACAAAATCTTGGCATGATCCTCATTGGGTTCCTAGCAAGAGCTTTGAGAATTGAGGAGAGCAAACTTGAGGAACTGTTGGAAGACGGGTTCCAGGGAATGCGGCTGAACTACTACCCTCCGTCACCCCGACCAGAGGCGGTAATCGGCCTGCGACCTCATTCCGATGCCATAGCCCTCACCATCCTCAGACAGGTAAATGCCGTCAATGGCCTCCAAATCAAACGGGATGGATTTTGGTCCCCTGTCAAGTTTTTTCCTGATGCCCTTGTCATCAATGTGGGAGACATTCTAGAGGTATATATATATATAACTTGTCTCTGTCTAATAAGCCACCTGCTTAATTTTTTTTTAATTTTTGCCACTTGTAAATAATATACTCATTATATTATGAACATGAATTCAAAGTAAAAAATCAAGTGAAATAACTATATGAACATGGCAGATTTTGAGCAACGGGACCTACAAAAGCATCGAACACAGGGCAACCATCAACTCGGAGAAGGAGAGGATTTCTGTTGCCTTCTTTATGGGCCCCAAGTTGGAGAGGGACATAGGCCCTTTGGCAGGGCTAATAACCCCACAGAACGTAGCCCAGTTCAAAACCTTTAGGATGGAACAGTATGTTGAAGGCTTCTTTGCCCGACCACTAAATGGAAAATCATATCTGGAACAACTGAGAACCCAGAAGATGGCTTAATGTGGAGAACATAAGCATCTACATGTTTGTTGTACTATGCATAATAAATAATGGCTTTCCATCGTTGGATTATGCCAGAAAGTTGTCTAGTTGTGTGTTGGTGTGTAATTTTTTGCGTTTGATGTGTTTTGTGCAATGTGGAATACTTCCATGAAGTGAATTAGAGGCTAATAACAAAAGCCCCCTGATGTTAGATGAAATCATTTTATTTTAAAAACCTACACTTTATCAATATGTCAGGCCATCGTTGGCTCCTGTAATGACTTAAGTCTAGAATTGGTTAGTGAAAAATCTATCCACATCACGTGGGGTTAACTTTTGTAAAAATGATAAGTATTATGTGCTTATATTTTGAAATTTGAGTCTATGTATTAACAAAAGGCTTCTAATATCTCTCCAACGTGAGATATGGAGGTGTGTCATACGAAGACCAGGGGTAGGAATGGTGATCTTTTGTTCTATTTGTCGTGTGTCGTGACTTGTCTCCAATGAAGAAAATGCAAGATACACATTAAAAGATTAAAATATGCCAAAACCCCTTATTAATTCTAAAATTTACATATAAGGACCTTACTTTAGTATTTCTACAAATTTATCACATGTTTAACAATCCAATGAAAATTTTAAAATTCTTGGTGGGTGATTGCCACCCCGTCCCTAGGCTGCTTAAAGAGAATGGTTAACTAACATCTTAATATGGAAAAGCAACTTAGGCATGAAAATATGGAATCAATTGAAACTCAGGCATGAAAATATGGAATCAATTGAACTCGCCAATTAGTCCCGTTAATCAAGCTTCAAATCAGGGTTCATTGATTAAAAAAACACCTATTTTACTCCTCAATTATGCTTAATTAATAAAATCTGCGTTAAAACCGTAATTTAATTAATTGAACACTCTTGTGAAATGTTTCCATGAATGGAGAGACTTCCTAATCCTATAAATACCCAAAATCCCAATTCATATACAACAATCCCCAAAGCAAATAAAACGAACCAAAAACTGAAAATCATGAGCTCTCTCAGCCGACCAGTCCTTGTCATACTCATGTTCTCTGCGGTCGTAATGGCTCAAGTCATCCTTCCTCCCCCCGGCGACCCCCCAAGTCCCGGCAGACAGCGAAGTCCCGTTTACTCCGCCGATGACTCCAGGAGATGTAGTTCCAGGACTCCCCGATATCCCGGGTGCAAACATCGGATTTCCAGGAAGAGGGTCCGTCTCCGGCGGCCTGAACAAGTGCGCAGCTTGTAAAGCGGGTTGTCGCAGCAAGAGGGGCTTCGGTAGACTTGTCTGCTCTGGATTGTATTCCATTAAGTGTAAGGGGAAGATGTCCAATGAGGTTCTTAGTTGCACCCAGAAATGCTCATTCTCCGTCAGCCCTACATTGTTCTCCTGTAATTTCTAATTTTCCAATCATATTTTTTCTTGCCTTTTTTGTTCAATAAAAAAATATGTATACTTGTTGAACGAAACTCGCATTAACAGAACATATCAACTTGTTGTGGTTAGTTCTTATTCCATAACTGAAAGCCAAAAAAAGTTTGAAGTTCATTAAAAAATGTATACTTGTTTATCGATCATTTCCACATTGTTTTTTTTTTTTGGGCACCTTACATTTATTTATTTATGTATTTATTTATTTATTTCTATTTATTATTATTATTGTTCCTATTATTGTTATTTTATTTATTTTTCTGACAAACTTTCGTTCTTATTTGTTGAATATTTGATTCACGTAGATACAGATGAAGTGATGAGCCACATTGACTCTTGCTACTGAAGTTGCAAGAATTGATTAGATTAGGCTGCTTTTGTGTTTCTCCACCACATAGTTGAGAATTTCATGAGTTTGAGAAAATAATTTGCGGAACTATTTCAATGCAATGTACCAAAAAGCATTCGTATGAATAAATGTGACTCAAATTCA